>CAMRHE010000584.1:77500-237500 GCA_947044405.1 Leptodactylus fallax
TCTCTCTCTGTCTCTCTCTCTATCCTCCCTCTCTTTTTCTGCGCCATGCTGCCTGAGCTTGAGGCTTTTCTGGTAACATAATACCTCTGTCTCTCTCTCAGTCTCCCTCTCTGTCTCTGTCTCTCTGTCTCTCTCTCAGTCTCTCTCTATCCTCCCTGTCTCTTTCTGAGCTTGAGGCTTTTCTGGTAACATAATACCTCTCTCTCTGTCTCTCTCTCTCTGTCTCCCTCTCTGTCTCTCCCTCTCTCTGTCTCTCTCTCTCTCTCTCTCCTCTCTCTATCCTCCCTGTCTCTTTCTGAGCTTGAGGCTTTTCTGGTAACATAATACCTCTGTCTCTGAACACTGAGCGTCTCTCTGAATTGTTTCTTTTCCTTCATCTGTGAATTAAACTTCCAGCAAACAAATGAACAGGTCTCTTGTTGTGTGCAGAAAGCAGCGCTCTCTCTGGAGGGCGTTCACGGCTGATGGTGAAGTGACGGCGGCGAAAAAGGTGGTGAATAGTAAAAAAAAAAAATAATAAAAGAGCTGCTGGGTGGGGGGGGAGGAGAAAAAAAAAATATTTTTTATTTTTTTTTAAATATTTTTATTTTTTTTTTTTTTTTTTTTGTATTTCCTTTTTTTTTTTATTATTTAAATGTATCTAGCTTCTTTGCCCCTGCAGTTTGGCTTCAGAGACCCCAGGCATTTAGTGCAAGTTTTGTTTTGTAAATACAGTGAGTCAGACACATGTGAGGCAGAGCTGCTGGGGGGAGAGATGTGAGCAGAGCTGCTGGGACAGACATGTTATGTCTGGGGGAGTCTAAGAGCCACTTGTTCCTCTTTACTTCACAGTATATAGTTAGGTATGTGTTACCCCCTATATACTCACAGGACCTAGCTAGTAACCGTAGTTAGGGATCCATATATATATACAGTTCAGGGCAGTGATAGGTTAGGCTTCCGAAGGCCAACTAGCTAGTTAGAGGCCCGGTGGCACTAGTAGTTTAGCTGGCAGGTTAAGGACTCAGTGTTAGGGTAGTCAGGCCTGCATCTACTGCCGTCACCGTCGCCCTGTTTGCTGCCTGTGAAGAATCTCACCATCATCATCATCTCCTGATCGGCTGTCTGTCATCTCCTGGAAGAATCCGAGGATCCACAGTCATCCACAGGGGCCCCTGCATCTCTTCTGTTGCCTGGAGGTATTGTGCACTGGACTCTTGCTATATATCTATATATATACCCGGGTATATAACCTAAGACGGTTGAGGACTTGCTGGTTGTTGTAGTATTGCTGTGTTCTGAGTATATTTTATGTAATGTATTATTACCCTGTTGATTCTTATAAAGCTACTGTTATAACCTTATGTGGTATCTGTATGTATTCTTCAGACTGTGAGATTAGTACAGTGATCCTTGTTAAGGCTACTAACTGTATTTCATGGGTAAGTCCCAGTAAGAGATCCTCCCTGTAATACAGAGGCTCTATCCTGGGTGGAGGCACTGATATATTTCATATATGTTCCCACTCTTCCCTTCAGCGAAGGCTTCAGGTCCCATTATACACACAGGTCAGCGCCAGAGTCTGTTGCGGGAGGGATAATACTCATACCCCCCCCCCAAATAGGGCTACATTTGGAGGCACTGCTGAGATTTAGAAGTGGGAATAGTCATTGATATGGAGAAGCGATATAGCTCAGAGGGGAACCTCCCACTAGCTACTACATGGGATTACCGACCTCCTGTTCCTCCCCTGGTTCAGGTAAAGGAAGAACCCCGCTCAGCCAGTTACCCCCCCAGTATGGCCGTCGCTAGCAGTTCCTCTAGTGACAGTGCTATTAGCACTTTAGCCAGGCTGACTGAAATGTTAGCTCAGGGCCTGCAGGCCACTCACTACAAGAAACTAAAAGTATTCTCTGGTAATGTCCCAGTACCACAAGGGGAGGAAAACTTTGAGATATGGAAAGAACATACTCTCCAATGCCTGAAGGAATGGTCTTGCTCTGAAGAAGGCAAGCGGCAGCGTATCAGTGAAAGTTTGCGGTCTCCTGCTGCAGAATTGATCCGCTTGTACAGAGACTCTCATGAAGGAGTGAGTGCATTGGACTATATACAAGTACTGTCTGATCACTTTGAGCCATACTATGACCTTGCCCAGATGGTTGCTGATTACCGGATGGTTCGTCAAAAAGAAGGGGAAAATGTCTCTACTTTTATTAACCGTTTACAGCTACTTCTTTCACGTCTGGTGTACCACGCAGCTATATCTACTTCAGAGGTAGACGCTATGAGAACCAGTCAGTTGGTGAGAGGGTTACAACCTCATCATCCTCTTGCTCAAGTACTCAAGGTCTTACTATCTGATAGAGTCCTTCCATTTCCTGACTTAATGAAGTTAGTGAAGAAACAAGAAGCTGACATTAGTTTTAGTACCCCTAAGAAAGCGAAAAGCATCTCTAAAGAAGATGTTGTTCCTAATTCAAACAAGGACAAACCAGCGGAGCGGTCAGAACTTAGACAGTCCGCCACTCCACCCACTGCCACTCAACGGAGGAAGGATGCTAGAACCTGTTATAAATGTGGTCAGACGGGTCATACTGCCAGACAGTGTACGGAGGACAGTGAGGGATTGGGACACAGTGCTGTCTTCTCTATTCAGAATCAAAGACACCAAAGGAAGGCGGGCCGAGTAAAGACCAGAGGCGCTATCGCGGGCTCCAGGTCCGTTGTCAAAGTCACTGTCAATGGTCATGCCGCTCCTGCCCTGTTTGATACAGGATCTCAAGTGACCCTGATTTATCGCTCGTTCTACCAAAAGTATCTGAGGGATATACCTCTTCAGTCTACAGGACAAATGAAATTGTGGGGGCTTAATTCAGGATCATATCCTGTAGATGGCAGCCTACAAGTAGTTATAGCTGTCCCTGAATTAGAAGATCAGAGTGTCGCTCCCATGAAGATTACGGCTCTTGTCTGTCCTGATACAGGGGATTCTTGTGCAGCTCCTGTGATACTTGGCACTAATTGTCCCGCAGTGCATTATGCTTTTCAGAAGTTTCTTGGAAGAGATTGGAACCCTGCAGCTCAGCCGGTGAATATATCTTCTGATCTTAGAGAACTCTGTGATGCCCTGTCTACTGGCTATCGACATGGAATGGTATATCATATCGGTGAGAGAACCGTGGAAGTTCCTGCCGGCGGGGAGAGAATTCTGAGAGTAGCCTCCAGCATTGCTCCCGATTTGCTTGAAGGGGGGAGTTATGTCCTTATGGAAACCCCTGAAGAAATGATTAACCAGAATGGCTGGATGGTGATCCCAGAGAGAAAGGACTGGAGAAATAAAGTGGAGTTATCTACCTGTGTGACAGTGAGGAACTGTTCACCGCATCCGATTGTAATTGGACCATACCAGAATGTGGCCCACTGCTACCCTGTGCTTGGAGTAAATCCATACGCTGAAGTGTGCAGGATTCAAATCCGAGATGCAATCCCTAATCTCAATCTTGACTTGAGTGATCCACATTTACCAGAGGCCTGGAATCAGCGACTGACACAGAAGTTGTCTGAATTATCGGAAGTGTTCTCCATGGATGATATGGATGTAGGTTGTGCTAAAAGTGCTCAACACACTTTCCGATTGACCGATTCTACTCCCTTCCGGGAGCGACCACGGAGAGTTGCTCCAAAGGATGTTGATGAGTTAAGACAGACTCTACAGCAAATGAAAGGTCAGGGGATCATTGTGGACAGTAAGAGCCCCTATGCCTCACCTATTGTGGTGGTAAGAAAAAAATCTGGAGCAATTCGCCTATGTGTGGATTACAGAACTCTGAACCGGAGAACCTTACCTGATCAGTATACACTGCCGAGAATTGAAGAAGCTCTGGAAGCTCTGAATGGAAACTGTTGGTTCACAGTGCTGGACCTAAGATCGGGATACTATCAAGTCCCAATGGCACCTGAGGATCAGGAAAAGACAGCCTTCATATGCCCCTTGGGTTTCTTTCAGTTCACTCGTATGCCGCAAGGTACAAAAGGTGCGCCAGCAACGTTCCAAAGGTTGATGGAAAGAGTGTTAGGTGATTTAGTGCCCCGGGAATGCCTTGTATATCTTGATGACATTATTGTGTTTGGAAAGACGCTGGAAGAACATGAAGAACGACTCATGAGAGTACTCCATCGCTTAAAAGAAGAGGGGCTGAAGTTGTCGGCTGACAAATGCAAATTTTGTAGATCTTCGGTCACTTATGTAGGTCATATTGTTTCTGCTGAAGGAGTTGCTACCGATCCTGGTAAGATTGAAGCTGTGGTGAATTGGCCCCGACCGCAAAATATTACGGAGTTGCAATCTTTCTTGGGGTTTTGTGGATTCTATCGACGATTTGTGGAAGGATATTCAAAAATTGCTCGAGCCCTCCTCGACCTGTTGAAGAGTGATGCAGGAGATCCGGGAAAGAAGAAAGGGTCTTCCAAAAGCCTTTTTGGCGATAGGTGGACTGCGGATTGTGAAGAAGCATTTAAGTTGTTGAAGAAGAAATTGACAGAAGCTCCCGTTCTGGCTTATGCTGATGCACATAAGCCATATGTGCTACATGTAGATGCCAGCTTTGAAGGATTAGGTGGCGTGCTGCACCAAGAATACCCGGCCGGGTTACGGCCCATAGCTTTCATAAGTCGAAGTCTTTCTCCCAGCGAGAAAAATTATCCAGTACATAAATTGGAGTTTTTGGCGCTCAAGTGGGCCATTGTTGATAAATTACATGACTATTTATACGGAGCCACGTTTGAAGTAAGAACAGACAACAATCCACTGACATACGTTTTGTCAACCGCTAAACTCGATGCTACAGGACATCGCTGGTTGGCAGCTTTATCCAACTACCAATTCACACTCAAGTATAAATCGGGGCCTAAGAACATTGGGGCAGATGCTCTATCAAGACGGCCTGGATTACCTAGTCCGGAAGTAGTGGATGAATGGGAAGAAGTGCCAAGTCCTGGAGTAGGAGCTTTGTGTGCCATGGCTGCTGTAGTTGAAGACCGAGTAGCCTTTTCTGAAACTCGGCTTATTGACTCTATTGGGGGAGGTCCCGAAGCTGTACCAGACATGTTTGCCTACCCTGCCGCTTTAGGATCCTTTGAGAGTTGTTCTATATCTTCAAAGCGAATGATCTGGAGTCAAAAGACTGATCCTTTAATTGGACCTCTTTATCAAGCAGTGAGTTCTCAAGACAGAGAAATGTTAAAGACATCCCTACCCTCTGAATGCAGTCAACTTCTACGAGATTGGGAGAAGTTTGAAATAGACAATGGCCTACTTTATCGTGTGGTGCTGTATCATGATCACCCTGGAAGGCGCCAACTAGTTATTCCAAGCTGCTTTCAGAAGATGATTTTCCGAAGTCTGCATGATTATCATGGTCATTTGGGACCTGAGAAGACTTATGGCCTAATACAAGACCGATTCTACTGGCCCAAAATGAGAGATACCGTGACTCGTCTGTGTAGGTGCTGTCGCAGATGTTTGCAGAGGAAGACTGTCCCGGTTCGAGCGGCCTTCATGGGACACTTGAAGAGTTCGGGCCCCATGGATCTTGTCTGCATAGACTTCCTTTGTATTGACAACGACTCCAGAGGATTTGGAAATGTATTGGTGGTGACTGATCACTTCACACGATATGCTCAAGCCTTTCCGACTAAGGATCAAAAAGCAGTCACTGTTGCAAGAGTGCTTTGGGAAAAGTATTTTATCCATTATGGCTTACCACACCGGTTGCATTCTGATCAAGGCCGGGATTTTGAGAGTAACCTGATCAAAGAGTTACTTCAGTTGTTGAACATCCGCAAAAGTCGGACGACGCCTTACCATCCAGAGGGAGATGCCCTTCCTGAAAGATTTAACAGGACTTTACTTGATATGCTTGGTACCTTACGAATTGAGGATAAGCGATCCTGGAGTAGAAAAGTGGAGGCTATGGTGCATGCCTATAATAGTACAAGGCACGAGAGCACAGGATATTCACCATACTTTCTGATGTTTGGAAGAGAGCCTAGGCTACCTATTGACATCTTGTTGGGAGTCTCTACCGATGGTATCAGTCATCGAGATCATTACCGATACGTGGCACGTTTGAAAGAAACGCTTAAGAGTGCTTATCAGCTGGCTGAGGAAAATGCGGCCAAAGTGAATGAAGGAAATAAAAGGAGATTTGATCTTCGAGTAAGATACCGAGAATTGAACCCTGGGGACCATGTTCTGCTACGGAATTTGGGAGCATCTGCAAAACATAAGCTGGCTGATCGATGGCGGAGTGAACTCTTTACAGTGGTAGATCGGTTGCCTGGAATACCAGTCTACAAGATAAAAGGACGGGACGGGAGGATCAGGACTTGGCATAGAAATCATTTGTTGCCTGTACCTCAGATTGATGGTATGGATATCTCCAATGATGGCTCGGCCTGCGATTCTCCACAGTCCTTAGCCGATATTCCACCTGACCTTCCTGAAACTCCTGAGAGTGATTGGACTGTGGCTCCTGAAGTTCCTAGATCACCAGTATCTTCTCCTTCAGGGAGACCTATGAACCCTCAAACTCCAGAATTCGTACCTAGATCTGTGTCTACAGATGAGCAGGGATCTAGCTCTCCTACGCCACCAGCACCATCCCCTCCCATGGCAGACAACCCTAGTTTAGGGCCTGGACATGCTAGTTTACCTCAGAGAGAGGTACGGAGAGGAGAGAGAATTAGACACCCTCCACCTATGCTGACATATGATAGTTTGGGGGACCCCAGATTTACTACTCAGCCTCATTTATACCATGCTTGGGTGGGTGCAGTGTCCACTTTGGTCAATATGTTACCAATTTTCGCTCCTGCTGGCATGTATACCTATTAACCTGTTGTGACTCTGTAAATGCAAAAGCAACCATATTGATATTGTCATTGGTAATGTTGACTGTATACTATGACTTTGTATGTCTTTGACGTGACGTAAAGATTTCACCAGAGGGAGAGTGTAGGGAACTGCCATTTCTACTAGTATATAATGTATCTGGCTTCTTTGCCCCTGCAGTTTGGCTTCAGAGACCCCAGGCATTTAGTGCAAGTTTTGTTTTGTAAATACAGTGAGTCAGACACATGTGAGGCAGAGCTGCTGGGGGGAGAGATGTGAGCAGAGCTGCTGGGACAGACATGTTATGTCTGGGGGAGTCTAAGAGCCACTTGTTCCTCTTTACTTCACAGTATATAGTTAGGTATGTGTTACCCCCTATATACTCACAGGACCTAGCTAGTAACCGTAGTTAGGGATCCATATATATATACAGTTCAGGGCAGTGATAGGTTAGGCTTCCGAAGGCCAACTAGCTAGTTAGAGGCCCGGTGGCACTAGTAGTTTAGCTGGCAGGTTAAGGACTCAGTGTTAGGGTAGTCAGGCCTGCATCTACTGCCGTCACCGTCGCCCTGTTTGCTGCCTGTGAAGAATCTCACCATCATCATCATCTCCTGATCGGCTGTCTGTCATCTCCTGGAAGAATCCGAGGATCCACAGTCATCCACAGGGGCCCCTGCATCTCTTCTGTTGCCTGGAGGTATTGTGCACTGGACTCTTGCTATATATTTATATATATACCCGGGTATATAACCTAAGACGGTTGAGGACTTGCTGGTTGTTGTAGTATTGCTGTGTTCTGAGTATATTTTATGTATGTATTATTACCCTGTTGATTCTTATAAAGCTACTGTTATAACCTTATGTGGTATCTGTATGTATTCTTCAGACTGTGAGATTAGTACAGTGATCCTTGTTAAGGCTACTAACTGTATTTCATGGGTAAGTCCCAGGAAGAGATCCTCCCTGTAATACAGAGGCTCTATCCTGGGTGGAGGCACTGATATATTTCATATATGTTCCCACTCTTCCCTTCAGCGAAGGCTTCAGGTCCCATTATACACACAGGTCAGCGCCAGAGTCTGTTGCGGGAGGGATAATACTCATACCCCCCCCCCCAAATAGGGCTACACTTCTATACTGGACTCTATTTACAGACCACTTAAAGGATATCTCCATCTGCTGCTCAATGTCTTCTCTGAGCCTTATAACACACATACGTATGCCTCAGTAACATTCTTACTTGTCCTTAGAATGTATCATTTCAAGGGGAATCTTCTCCTACTGAACAAGTGGGTGGAGCCTCAAATAGTGGGTGGAGCATCCAGGGAAGTCTAATCTATAGCAGAAATTCTTGTGACCACCTCAGGACATGTAGCTGCATTTATTGAAATGGGAAGTGTTGTCCAGGCAACCTAAGGTATCACAAAATATATGAAGAGGACCTGTATGAAAAGATAGATACATAGATTAGTAAAATTGTCCAAGTAATGATGAATGTATATCTATCCAGCTGGAAACAGATATATACAATATATGACAAGTCTGATAAAGAACACCTGCAGGTCTCTATGTATCTCCTCCTCACAGACATGGCCAAGCAAAGAATTGTTTCTTCTCTTATTTATAGCTCTTTCTTCCTTTTCCTCTTGGTTGGACATCTCCAGATATTTTCCTCTTGGCCTCTTTATAGTTTTTTCAAAACAATAGGATTTTGTGATATGTTATCATAAAGTGATATGCTAGTTATCTTATATGTGTCCATGTGTCGCCATCCAGTGGTTGTGCTGTGCATTGCAGCCTGTCAAGGGTTTTACGAGCATGATGTGATTAAGAATGAGCAAACTGGTTTGTTTCAAACCAGGTTGTTACAAATTTTCCAAATTTTGGGGTACAGCTGAACCCTACATATATGGAGTTTGACACCCACAAATCTACCAAACTCTATCATTATACTGTGGGGTCTTTTTAGGCCATGGAGTAAAATAATTGGAGGCCAGAGAAGGTGTGAAGACATTTTAAAAACACTTCCCTTTCCTGGACTCCACCCCTGCAGCCTCCGCTGTCGGAGTTTTCATTCCCGGGGTGTCTGCCATGTTTTCAGCCCCAGAGTGATGACATTGTCGCTTCCCACATGACCACTGAGGTCCAATCACAGGGTGGGGGGGGAAACTTGATAGACAAAACTTTGGAGGAAGCGGTGCTGGAGCCCAAGAAAGGTAAGTGTTATTTAAACAAATTTTCCTGACAAAGCTCGTGATTCTTTGCAAAATGAATCTTGAGAAGTTCGGCCATCCCAATATTATATTAAATTGGGTCCAATAATAATAATTTAGTACATAACTAAAATTGAGCTCAGGTATGGATAAGAAATATGTGTGTATAACTAAGACATATGTGTGTATAACTAAGACATCCGTGTGCATAACTAGAATTTGGTTACAGACTCCAATTTCTCATTAAACCAATTCAGTAAATATTGTGACGTATTAGCAAAACCTCTCACAGGCTGCAATACCCATCACAACCACTGGGTGGCCACACATATAGGATAGACTTGTCAGTATAACAAAATCGTGTTCTTTTGAAAGGCTGCTCATCTTGTGAGGCTTTTACCATCATTCTTACCAGTGTGTGAAGATGTATTTCTAGGGAATTTTGGGGTGGGACAGGGGCAGGACTTCAATGTACAGTAATGTCATTTGAGACTCCAGTATTGGGAGGTATAGTATGGCCTTTTTTTTCCTAAAGTCTATAATAATGATAATAAGATTTGCATGGGATAAAAATAATAGTTTCCCAATTTATGAAAAAAAAAAAAAAGAAAATTCAAGTTAAAACCAAGATAAAAATTAAAAATGTTGTTACATCTGCTATTGGTGTTCCCCAGGGGCGCAGTGCGGGAAGGTTTATTGGCCCACATTATTATAAGTGAGCCCTTACCAGATAGATAAATGTAGGATGTAAAGAGATATAAAGGAGAAGTTCTGCCGCCTGTGTTATTCCAATGACTATGGCCCTCCGGAGGATGGAAAGCAGGTCACCGGCGGAATCTTGGCTGTGAAGACTTCTTCTGAGATACATTGTATCGTTCCTCTGGGTGCACAATTAAAACCAGCGCTTCTTAAATCATGTTAATTATAAGGAACATCCGTCGGTGCTGGATACGGGATAGGTGTCGCCGCTGCTTTAAAAGTCTCTATAATAACGTGAAATGCTTTAGGCAAGATGAAAGCTCTTGTCTATCCATCCTGAGGATTCACAGTCTAATGAAAGCGGATATGACAGGTCGGGATGTGATTCATCCTGATGTCAGGTCCACCGGCTGTAATGTAAAGTGCACAGAAGAGGGCAACATGTCTGGGGCAGATAGAGAAGGTACTATATAGAATAAATATCCATGGCTAGAAATAGTTAGCCAGAATATTTCATACCTGACACTTCCCCTTTCGTTGCTTCATACGTTTAAAATATCACATGAAGGTTTTAGGTTTGCAGGGCTGGAGGCTCAATGGTCCATCAAGCGATTCGTCTGCTCCCCTGTGGGCTAGTCTGAGCCTGATTTTAGAGATTTGGGCCATAACAGCAGACAAACAATAGCTTGCACTTTTACTATGAGAGGGGTTACATTGCAATTCACAGATTTCTGCAAATGCTGGATTTGTTGTAATGTGGTTGCAAGTCAACCCCACTCACTTACACTGCAATGTAGTAGTGAAAGTGCAATTTTTGGCCCCTTGACAGGTGTCGGTACTAAACCTATTCCATCTGTGCAGCTCCCACTGTGTGCACTGCTGAGCAGCTCCCTGGGGTGGGGCTGCAGTGTTATTGACAGCTTTATTCTGACAGGTCCAGTTATAGCGCCATCCAGCACACAAACTGGCTGGGGTTAAGGAAGAGGTTAAAGTTCACCTCTCCAAGCTGCTAGACCTGCAGTCTAGACCTGTCCGCCCTTGTAGAGTTAAGTCAGGGATGTAAAATGCAGGAATGGATCATCACCGTCCCTGCCTTCCTGATCGCTGTACACACAGCACTCAATGGGGCACATTTATTAAGCTACTCGCGCCTTTTTTTGGCGTAAACTGCGCCATTTTGAGGTCTTTTTCTTTGTTTAATTTATCAAGCATTTGCACCTTTTTTCAGGCTGCTTTGGCCACTTTTGCTTTTTGGCTAGAAAATGGTGCGTGACCCAAATGGAGATCCTTTTCACGCTCTATTTATGACTTGCACCCTTTTTATAAAAAGGCACAAATGCCCTCCATGGTCTATAGGCAGCGTAATAGAGCACTTCAGCTTAGAAAGCATTAGAAAGGGGCAACTGCACCATTTTTGTGCCTTTTTGACCCAAAAGGGGCAAAGTGCAGATGGCCTAAAAAGGCACATCTATACTAACATGTGCACAACATGTAACAAGGAGGCGTCGACATCATAAATAAGCACCACAATAAAACTAGTCTAAAAAAGGCGCAACTGCGAAAAGTATGGCCAAAAAAGGGGCAGAAGATCAATAACCCCCAAGGAATGGAGTTTTCCTTGACTCTGTGGTCAAGTGATCCACCAGGGCCTGGGAGCTGCAAAAGTTGCTGGGTCCTAGAGGACCGAGATCAGCTCTGCAGTGTGTACTAGGAGACTGTAGGAGACTGTATTCCTCCTGTGAATAACCCTAATGTATCCGACCCAGTTACATGGGAACCTGGTAAAAAAAACGCCAAAAAAAACAAAAAACCTTAAAGTAAAAAAAAGATAAAAACTTTAATAACTTAAAGAAAAATGACACTACCACGCCCACATCACAGGTTCTTGCCCTGCCCCTGAAAACACAAAATTATGTCACCTACATAAAATTTTTGTAAAGGAGAAAGGAAAAAAAAATGAAAAGAAAAAAATGAAAAACTGAGACACATTTTCTTCCTCTTTTTTCTACCTTTATCCAGAAAAATCCTGTAGAAATAAAAATTATATAAAAATAAAGCCCTATGTATCACCATAAAAAGATACAAATATTATTTTATAATAATTTTTTTTTAAATAAATAAATAAAATAAATAAAAATAACTTGAACCCAAAAAAAAAAAAAAAATAAAAATGCTATGACCTTCCAAACTGTACTAAAGAACCCAGACCCAAAATACCATGTGATCTGGAGACAGAAGCTGAAACGGCAGCGATACGTGATTGACAGGCGCTAAGACGGTAAATGCGCTTCTTTAAGAAAAGCAGCGAGATTCATGCGCTATTACCAGGAATGAGACATATGGCCGCATTTGTTTTCCCAAACATCCCAATTAAGGGAAGGGAAACGGCTCTGATGGCGTTAATGATGAAGACGTATGCAAGGTTTCATATCATTTGCCTGTTCAGCTGTGAAATCAAATTTAGTGATATTAGGCAGGACACGGGCCGATGTAATAGAAGCATATGGAAATATATTTACCATGACTAATAAATTCTGCAGAATAAAAGAGACAGAAAAGGGAAGAAGAAGCCATTTCCCAAGAAGAGGGAGATAAGGGAATCAAGTTCTGCACGATTAAACATTGAAAATGAAAATAAAACCGCCACCGCCGGGCGCTCCAGACACCGTACAAGATCCTATAGATGCTGCTGCTTAAAACTATACATAATATCATACGCTGGTCAGTCTTTATTCTACAGGAACGCAGAGATTTTAGGGCATTCACTAAGAAGAGAATGAGCGCTAGCAAAATAGAAAGGGGCCCCCAGGATCCCAATTGACTACAAATTCGCAGTTGTCATTTCTCAAACTGCAATGAACAGCTCAGCAGCAGGGGGCGACGGTGAGCGCAGGATAAAGCTCCTCCCATGATAGAGTATGACAAGGTCTCCACCCTGAGGCATAGTGGGAGGAAAGTAGAGAAATAAAATAGAGATTTAGCAAAAGCCATTTTATACATGTCAAGTCTTTACTTGATAACTCAGGACTGATTTCTTCCCAAGTAATGTTGGGAGGGCTAGTGACATCACAGATTGGGTGGATAGGGTTTTCTGGGGAGGATTGGTGATGTCACACGATGAGGAGGTGGCATTATCTGGGGAGGACTAATGATGTCACATAGTAAGCAGGGGGAATTACATGAAGAGGACTGGTGATGTCGCAACGTGAAAATGTGGACTTATAAGCAGAGGACTGGTGATGTCACAATGATAGGGGGTAGGACTTATATGGAGAGAGCTGATGATGTCACAAAATGAGGAGGAAGACTTATAATTAGAGGACTGGTGATGTCACAGAGTGAGAAGGCGGACTTAAATGGAGAGAGCTGGTGATGTCACATAGTGAGGAGGTAGACTTATAATTACAGGACTGGTGATGTAACAGAGTGAAAGGAGGACTTATATGGAGAGAACTGGTGATGTCATAAAGGGAGAAGATGGGCTTACTTGGGGAGGACTAGTGATGTCACTGATTGATGGAGTGGACTAATCATTATCTGTGGATATACTGTATAACGTCACTGAGTGTGTGGGTTTGGCTAGCTGTGGAGGATGGGGGATGTCAAAGAGTGAGGAGCTGGGTCTATCTAGGTAGTGATACCTAGGCGATTGGAAGCTCAGTGGTTAGCACTGGTGTCCTGCAGCGCTGCAGTCCTGGGTTCGAATCCAGCCCAGATGTTTATATGTATATATATATATATATATATGTTATTTCCTGTTTCCTCCTGCACTCAAAAGATAATGGGGCACATTTATTAAGTTACTTGCACCTATTTTTGGCGTAAATTGCGCCTTTTTGGGTTCTTTTTCTGCCCTATGCGTCATTTAAGAAGCATTTGTGCCTTTTTTCACGCTGTTATGCTACCCTCGGCACTTCTGCTCTGAAGAGCTGGGGTATTTGGAGGGGCAATTCCACTGAATACTACCTGAGTAATGCACAATAAATGAATACAAAATAACAGAAGAATAAAAAATTCCCCAATTGATGTAAATCTTTGTTATTAGTCCCATCGCTTTAATGACAGGTCTCAGGTGATGATCCCCCTGGCTAGGAGCCGGACAATCCCATCCCTTTAATGACAGACCCCCTCCCCTCTCAGGTGATGATCCCCCTGGCTAGGAGCCGGACAATCCCATCCCTTTAATGACAGACCCCCTCCCCTCTCAGGTGATCATCCCCCTGGCTAGGAGCCAGACAATCCCATCCCTTTAATGACTGACCCCCTCCCCTCTCAGGTGATGATCTCCTCGCTAGGAGCCGGACAATCCCATCCCTTTAATGACAGACCCCCTCCCGTCTCAGGTGATGATCCCCCTGGCTAGGAGCCGGACAATCCCATCCCTTTAATGACAGACCCCCTCCCCTCTCAGGTGATGATCCGCCTGGCTAGGAGCCGGACAATCCCATCCCTTTAATGACAGACCCCCTCCCCTCTCAGGTGATCATCCCCCTGGCTAGGAGCCAGACAATCCCATCCCTTTAATGACTGACCCCCTCCCCTCTCAGGTGATGATCTCCTCGCTAGGAGCCGGACAATCCCATCCCTTTAATGACAGACCCCCTCCCGTCTCAGGTGATCATCCCCCTGGCTAGGAGCTGGACAATCCCATCCCTTTAATGACAGACCCCCTCCCGTCTCAGGTGATCATCCCCCTGGCTAGGAGCCGGACAATCCCATCCCTTTAATGACTGACCCCCTCCCCTCTCAGGTGATGATCTCTCGCGGGGGCGGGGCAAACCCCCCAAGAGAGAGCCCCCCCCGCCTCAGGGCCCCCCGGGTAGGAGCCGGACAATCCCATCCCTTTAATGACTGACCCCCTCCCCTCTCAGGTGATGATCTCCTCGCTAGGAGCCGGACAATCCCATCCCTTTAATCAGACAGACCCCCTCTCGTCTCAGGTGATCATCCCCCTGGCTAGGAGCTGGACAATCCTATTCCTTTCTCTCTGTTTTCTCCAGTGGGAAACTGAATATTTTTTCGGCACTTTGTAAAATTCATGATGTGTTTGGGAGAAGAAGAAGAATGTGTAGACACCTGGAAGCGGTTTTCTAATTTGGGAGTCATTATAAGAATGGTGCCTCTGTAGCAGTTTTTACAGTTCTGTCTGCAATGCAGCGACAAATAATCTGCATTGAAATAAACTCTCTGGAGCCGTCTCTGGAGTTTGCGGAATAAAGTTAAGTTCTTGTTTTACAAAAATGTATAAAAGTATTTGCACCCTGCCAAAGTTATAAAAATTCCCCAGAAAATGCAAGTCCTTGAGTCCGCAGCGCTTACTTGTGGTTCAGGTACAGAACCTGTATGGCGGCACAAGGGGCCCCTGTGGTCTGTATTATGGCCCATGTATGGCTGCCTCGCACCAGCAGGATGAAACCGCCATAAGGGCCCTTTGTGGTAGTTTTTCTGAGCTTGTACAAAGTGCCATGATAGTCATGTTTGTCACTAGCGTTTTGGATTACAGTGAAGGGTTTTTTTTTTAAAAATTGTCTTTAAACACCTCAGACCCAGAACATTTTGGATTTCACTATTGAGTATCATATGATGACATCTGGTCACCTTCAGGTTTCTCCGCATTGTTAACCTTTGCATTGCATTGGCAGCCGCCTGCAGTGACCACACACTGTGTAGCCCCAGCCTAAAGCCCTGTGCACACGACTGTCATTATATTGTGTATATTATCCTCAATTACAGACTGATTTATTTCTATGACCCCATTCACACGATTATAGTTTTTCAGATCAGTGTGCAGGCTGTAGAAACCATCTGCAAAATATAGAGCAGGTCCTATTCTTGTCCATATTTGTAGCACAGACTCACCCATACAGATGTATGGAATCATGCAAGTCTTTTTGCGGATCCATGATTATGGATGACAAACAGATACAGTGTAATACAGTATCAGCCTGCTGAAGTCTATGGAGGTACATGGAGATATAGTATAATACAGTATGGGCCTGCTGAAGTCTATGGAGGCACATAGAGATATAGTATAATACAGTATGGCCCCCCGAAGTCTATGGAGGCACATGGAGATATAGTATAATACAGTATGGGCCTGCTGAAGTCTATGGAGGCACATAGAGATATAGTATAATACAGTATGGCCCCCTGAAGTCTATGGAGGCACATAGAGAAATAGTATAATACAGTAAGGGCCTGCTGAAGTCTATGGAGGCACATGGATATATAGTATAATACAGTATGGGCCTGCTGAAGTCTATGGAGGCACATGGAGATATAGTATAATACAGTATGGGCCTGCTGAAGTCTATGGTGGCACATGAAGATATAGCATAATACAGTATGGGCCTGCTGAAGTCTATGGTGGCACATGAAGATATAGCATAATACAGTATGGGCCTGCTGAAGTCTATGGAGGCACATGGAGATATAGTATAATACAGTAAGGGCCTGCTGAAGTCTATGGAGGCACATGGAGATATAGTATAATACAGTATGGGCCTATGGCTAGTATAATACAGTATGGCCCCCTGAAGTCTATGGAGGCACATAGAGATATAGTATAATACAGTATGGGCCTGCTGAAGTCTATGGAGGCACATGAAGATATAGCATAATACAGTATGGCCCCCTGAAGTCTTATAGAGGCACATGAAGATATAGTATAATACAGTATGGGCCTGCTGAAGTCTATGGAGGCACATGGAGATATAGTATAATACAGTATGGGCCTGCTGAAGTCTATGGTGGCACATAGAGAAATAGTATAATACAGTATGGGCCTGCTGAAGTCTATGGAGGCACAGGGAAAGATAAAAATGGGGTGCTGATGCATAGAGAAATAGTATAATACAGTATGGGCCTGCTGAAGTCTATGGAGGCACATGGAGATATAGTATAATACAGTATGGGCCTGCTGAAGTCTATGGTGGCACATAGAGAAATAGTATAATACAGTATGGGCCTGCTGAAGTCTATGGAGGCACATAGAGATATAGTATAATACAGTATGGGCCTGCTGAAGTCTATGGAGGCACATAGAGATATAGCATAATACAGTATGGGCCCCTGAAGTCTATGGAGGCACATGGAGATATAGCATAATACAGTATGGCCCCCTGAAGTCTATGGAGGCACATAGAGATATAGTATAATACAGTATGGGCCTGCTGAAGTCTATGGAGGCACATGGAGATATAGTATAATACAGTATGGGCCTGCTGAAGTCTATGGAGGCACATAGAGATATAGCATAATACAGTATGGCCCCCTGAAGTCTATGGAGGCACATGGAGATATAGTATAATACAGTATGGGCCCCCTGAAGTCTATGGAGGCACATGAATATATAGCATAATACAGTATGGGCCTGCTAAAGTCTATGGAGGCACATGGAGATATGTATATACAGTTCCCTTATCCATCCAGAGATATAGCATAATACAGTATGGGCCCCCTGAAGTCTATGGAGGCACATGGAGATATAGTATAATACAGTATGGGCCTGCTGAAGTTTATGGAGGCACATGGATATATAGTATAATACAGTATGGGCCTCCTAAAGTCTATGGAGGCACATGAAGTAGATATAGTATAATACAGTATGGGCCTGCTGAAGTCTATGGAGGCACATGGATATATAGTATAATACAGTATGGGCCTCCTGAAGTCTATGGAGGCACATGGAGATATAGTATAATACAGTATGGCCCCCTGAAGTCTATGGAGGCACATGGAGATATAGTATAATACAGTATGGGCCCGCTGAAGTCTATGGAGGCACATGGAGATATAGTATAATACAGTATGGCCCCCTGAAGTCTATGGAGGCACATGAAGATATAGTATAACACAGTATGGGCCTGCTGAAGTATATGGAGGCACATGGAGATATAGTATAATACAGTATGGGCCTGCTGAAGTCTATGGAGGCACATGGAGATATAGTATAATACAGTATGGGCCTGCTGAAGTCTATGGAGGCACATAGAGATATAGCATAATACAGTATGGGCCTGCTTAAGTCTATGGAGGCACATGGAGATACAAGTATTCATTTTTAGCAAACAAGGGCATAAGGAACTGGCCCAGGTGTCATGAATAGAGTCTGGAGGCCTGGGGTTGTTGCAGATTTTGCTGCGGTTTTTGAGCAGAAGGGAGAAATATAAGAGAAGTATAAGAGGAGTATAAGAGGAGTATAAGAAAAGTATAAGAGGAGTATAAGAGAAGTATAAGAGAAGTATAAGAGGAGTATAAGAGAAATATAAGAGGAGTATAAGAGGAGTATAAGAAGAGTATAAGAGAAGTATAAGAGGAGTATAAGAGAAATATAAGAGGAGTATAAGAGGAGTATAAGGAGAAATATAAGAGGGGTATAAGAGGAGTATAAGAAGAGTATAAGAGAAATATAAGAGCAGTATAAGAGGAGTATAAGAGAAGTATAAGAGGAGTATAAGAGAAGATATAAGAGGAGTATAAGAAGAGTATAAGAGAAATATAAGAGGAGTATAAGAGAGGAGTATAAGAGAGGAGTATAAGAGTAGTATAAGAGAGGAGTATAAGAGAAGTATAAGAGAAATATAAGAGGAGTATAAGAGGAGTATAAGAGAAGTATAAGAGGAGTATAAGAGAAATATAAGAGGAGTATAAGAAGAGTATAAGAGAAATATAAGAGGAGTATAAGAGAGGAGTATAAGAGTAGTATAAGAGGAGTATAAGAGGAGTATAAGAGAAGTATAAGAGAAATATAAGAGGAGTATAAGAGGAGTATACGAAGAGTATAAGAGGAGTATAAGTGAAGTATAAGAGGAGTATAAGAGAAATATAAGAGAAGTATAAGAGGAGTATAAGAGGAAGTATAAGAGGAAGTATAAGAGAAGTATAAGAGGAGTATAAGAGAAATATAAGAGGAGTATAAGAGGAGTATAAGAAGAGTATAAGAGAAATATAAGAGCAGTATAAGAGGAGTATAAGAGAAGTATAAGAGGAGTATAAGAGAAATATAAGAGGAGTATAAGAAGAGTATAAGAGAAATATAAGAGGAGTATAAGAGAGGAGTATAAGAGTAGTATAAGAGGAGTATAAGAGAAGTATAAGAGAAATATAATAGGAGTATAAGAGGAGTATAAGAGAAATATAAGAGGAGTATAAGAAGAGTATAAGAGAAATATAAGAGGAGTATAAGAGAGGAGTATAAGAGTAGTATAAGAGGATTATAAGAGGAGTATAAGAGAAGTATAAGAGAAATATAAGAGGAGTATAAGAGGAGTATACGAAGAGTATAAGAGGAGTATAAGTGAAGTATAAGAGGAGTATAAGAGAAATATAAGAGGAGTATAAGAGGAGTATAAGAAGAGTATAAGAGAAATATAAGAGCAGTATAAGAGGAGTATAAGAGAAGTATAAGAAGAGTATAAGAGGAGTATAAGAGAAATATAAGAGGAGTATAAGAAGAGTATAAGAGAAATATAAGAGGAGTATAAGAGGAGTATAAGAGGAGTATACGAAGAGTATAAGAGAAGTATAAGAGGAAGTATAAGAGAAGTATAAGAGGAAGTATAAGAGAAGTATAAGTGAAGTATAAGAGGAGTATAAGAGGAGTATAAGAGGAAGTATAAGTGAAGTATAAGAGGAGTATAAGAAGAGTATAAGAAGAGTATAAGTGAAGTATAAGAGGAGTATAAGAAGAGTATAAGAAGAGTATAAGTGAAGTATAAGAGGAGTATAAGAAGAGTACAAGTGAAGTATAAGAGGAGTATAAGAAGAGTACAAGAAGAGTACAAGTGAAGTATAAGAGGAGTATAAGAAGAGTACAAGTGAAGTATAAGAACTTACTAGATATTTCCCATTCCTTCTGTAGTCATTCTTGGCTTTGGCTCAAAAAACTGAAGCAAAAGCTGCTTTTCCACAACGTGGGGCCTTAACCTAATAGGGAGCTGAGAATGTATCAAATCTGGTAGAATTAAGAAGCCTCGGATAATTAAGGGACATCCCGATGGGAGCTGTAGTAGTGGCCACATTGGGGGTAGTAGTCGTGGCTGTGTATTGTATATGTTTATAGGATCTAGGATGCTTTTTAGGGTAAAATTGAAAATTAATGTGTTTGCGTTTCTCCAGTTCTGGATCTTCTGATGAGTTTTTCATGCTGTGATGATTGCAAAATAAGCGAGCGTAAAAGGATTGTCCGCGCTATAAATTCCTTCCAAGGACTGAAACGATACCGAGGATGAAATTAATTATCTTATTCATTAAGTGCCTTCAATTCCTTCCTTTTTTTCTCGTCTTGAGTTATGACATTTGACTTGTAATAATTTGTAAATTAATGACATCTTATTTCCTTTATTGCTTTTTCTGGATTTTTCTCACTTCGGCTCCTGTAACATTCGTCACTCATTAAATTTATATCTCATTGCACCAGAATCTATCAGAGTAATGGACAAACTTCGCCGTGTCCCTGGCTGCGACGCTCTCTGAAGATTTTCTTCAAGACGATGTGATGATATATTGAGCTTTTCAGACTTAATAATTATTTACAACCTGGAGGTAAAAATGGAAAGATGAGACTTATAAACTCCGGCCGATGACAAGTGAGCCAATTATAACCAGACAAATATCTGGACACATCAGTCGTCGTCTTATGGCAGGTCTGTTTATATTCTATACTGCTGGTCCCCTATAGGTGGTGGATGGTAATCACTAAGGGACGCTATTAGTGTACCCATGGATGGGTGGGGGACACATACAGACACAAATATATATATATACATAATACATACACATATACACACAGTGACACATACAGATATACATTCACATGTTGCCAGGCATTACCCTGCTGGTACCAGTTGTCCGCCCTGCCATTAGACACAACACACGTGGCCGCAGAATGTCCTGTACCTATCACTGAGCTGTTAGTGTCCTTGTATCAGTACTAGGGGTGACCGACTGTGCTATGTGATGGCCCCCACATCACACCAGCAGGGGGCAGTGTGTTGATCCACAGCACAGACAGGATTGAAGCGCTCACCATAAGGCCTTCATACTCCAACCTGATCACCACCAGATTGAAACACAACATGGATTCGATGCTATAGATGATCCAGTCTGTACAGTCCTGGTTTCTCTTTCATGACATCACTACAAACGTAGGCGGCGGTAGCTGGCTGTCAATGGCAGGACACATAATGGACACTGTGACACCAAACTTCCTTCTTCTAAGCACCCGGGAATGGTCTGAGCAGCAATGGGGGGTATAATGAAGCGCCCCCTGTGTCTGGATGGCGGACATGGAAACTGTGGGAGCTGCTTGTGCAGTCTGGGCCATGTGGAGTCTGTTCACTATATGCACATGCCCTCTTGTAACCACTACTCCCAACATGTCCTAGGTCCGAGCAGCTTAGGTGGAGGGCGATTCATCGAAATGACCAACCTGCTTCTCTTCCCCTGCGCCCCCTCTCAAAATCTATCAATTAGGGAAATTGAGTTTCAGTATGTCATAAAGGCATGTCAACGATCTCTCAACAAGAGGAACACTACCCAAAAGTAGCCTCTCAGAGCCTTTTTTTTTTTTTTTTTATAGGGCAATGGGTGTAGCATTTTTACACCCCTCTTGTGGCAAGACGCAGGGTCTAATCGGACCACACCTGTAACCGCAAACATATCAGCCTGACACACAACTGCTCGCCAATATCTGAGGACAGAATCTTTTTGTCAATGAATGTAGATACATCTTACCATATATATACTGTATATATATACATCCACACATATATACACACAATGATACATACAGACACAATATTATATATATATATATATATATATATATATATACAGTACAGACCAAAAGTTTGGACACACCTTCTCATTCCAAGAGTTTTCTGTATTTTCATGAATATAAAAATTGTAGATTCACACTGAAGGCATCAAAACTATGAATTACCACATGTGGAATTATATACTTAACAAAAAAGCGTGAAACAACTGAAAATATGTCTTATATTCTAGGTTCTTCAAAGTAGCCACCTTTTGCTTTGATTACTGCTTTGCACACCCTTGGTATTCTCTTGATGAGCTTCAAGAGGTAGTCACCTGAAATGGTTTTCACCTCACAGGTGTGCCCTGTCAGGTTTAATAAGTGGGATTTCTTGCCTTATAAATGGGGTTGGGACCATCAGTTGTGTTGTTCAGACGTCAGGTGGATACACAGCTGATAGTCCTACTGAATGGAGTGTTAGAATTTGTATTATGGCAAGAAAAAAGCAGCTAAGTAAAGAAAAACGAGTGGCCATCATTACTTTAAGAAATGAAGGTCAGTCAGTCCGAAAAATTGGGAAAACTTTGAAAGTGTCCCCAAGTGCAGAGGCCAAAACCATCAAGCGCTACAAAGAAACTGGCTCACATGAGGACCGCCCCAGGAAAGGAAGACCAAGAGTCACCTCTGCTGCGGAGGATAAGTTCATCCGAGTCACCAGCCTCAGAAATCGCAGATTAGCAGCAGCTCAGATTAGAGAGCAGGTCAATGCCACACAGAGTTCTAGCAGCAGACACATCTCTACAACAACTGTTAAGAGGAGACTGTGTGCAGCAGGCCTTCATGGTAAAATAGCTGCTAGGAAACCACTGCTAAGGACAGGCAACAAGCACAAGAAGAACACAAGGAATGGACATTAGACCTGTGGAAATCTGTGCTTTGGTCTGATGAGTCCAAATTTGAGATCTTTGGTTGCAACCACCGTGTCTTTGTGCGACGCAGAAAAGGTGAACGAATGGACTCTACATGCCTGGTTCCCACCGTGACGCATGGAGGAGGAGGTGTGATGGTGTGGGGGGGCTTTGCTGGGGACACTGTTGGGGATTTATTCAAAATTGAAGGAATACTGAACCAGCATGGTTACCACAGCATCTTGCAGCGGCATGCTATTCCATCCGGTTTGCATTTAGTTGGAC
Source organism: Leptodactylus fallax (assembly GCA_947044405.1). Taxonomy (NCBI): domain Eukaryota; kingdom Metazoa; phylum Chordata; class Amphibia; order Anura; family Leptodactylidae; genus Leptodactylus; species Leptodactylus fallax. Next base: position 100,235 of record CAMRHE010000584.1, read on the forward strand.
CATCATTTATTTTTCAACAGGACAATGACCCCAAACACACCTCCAGACTGTGTAAGGGCTATTTGACCAAGAAGGAGAGTGATGGGGTGCTACGCCAGATGACCTGGCCTCCACAGTCACCAGACCTGAACCCAATCCAGATGGTTTGGGGTGAGCTGGACCGCAGAGTGAAGGCAAAAGGGCCAACAAGTGCTAAGCATCTCTGGGAACTCCTTCAAGACTGTTGGAAGACCATTTCAGGTGACTACCTCTTAAAGCTCATCAAGAGAATGCCAAGAGTGTGCAAAGCAGTAATCAAAGCAAAAGGTGGCTACTTTGAAGACCCTAGAATATAAGACATATTTTCAGTTGTTTCACACTTTTTTGTTAAGTATATAATTCCACATGTGGTAATTCATAGTTTTGATGCCTTCAGTGTGAATCTACAATTTTTATAGTCATGAAAACACAGAAAACTCTTGGAATGAGAAGGTGTGTCCAAACTTTTGGTCTGTACTGTTATATATATATATATATATATACACAGTATATACGTACATCCACACACATATACACACAATGATACATACAGACACACACATATATAGTATATATATATATATATATATATATATATACATCCACACACATATACATATCGTGACACACAGGGTAACAAGTGGGAGGTTTTAACCCCATAAACCCTCTTCTGTATACCCCTGTAGTCATCTGCTCTTTATGATTATACAGTATTTGGGGCTGGAGATATATGGCTGAAGACAGACAAAAATACAATGAATCGGTGGGGACACTGTGGCCCTCTTGTGGACTCTCTGCCTAGTCACGCAGCCACTATTGTTCCCCGGCACCAGCACAAGATCTCTGACAAATCTATGATAGAACTCTATGGCGACCTGCTACACTGGGACACAAGGCTGCAATGCAGAAGCTCAGATCATTCTTGCAGTGATAATCTATAACCAGATGGATTTGCCATTCAGGCATCAAGGAAAGCTTGGTGGAAAGTTCCCCTTAATGACTAAACCATGGATATTTATGAGAAGGGTCAGTCCAGACAACATGAAGAGAGTGATGGAAGATTCCACATCTGCAGTCAGGGTGTCCAGATGTCACTTATCCTCCGAGGACACTTTACACTCCAATATTTCTGGATTGCAAATTAGATCCTAAAGGCAAAACTCTGCAGTTATTGTACAGTTCCACATGGTCCATTACCAGCCCATCAACGCCGCCCTCCCAGGATTTCCCAGCCTGTGCTGACGCTAGAATTCATGAAGAAATTGGAGAAGATTTTCTTTTAACTATTTCTTACAGTTCTGAATTCTGCATACAGTGTAGTTGTAGGGGGTGCAGAGCTTGTGGATGGTGCCTTAGGGAACCCAAAAAGTCCTTGTGCAACATCCTGCCCTATATGAAAGACTACGTACTAGGAATGGTACATATTTTAGGGGCCATTTTACAGTTTTCACATTTGTGTCTAGAAGATTCATGTTACCCATACTTGACAACTCTCTTCTAATATCCAGTAGGCTCTTAAAATAAGGGATGACCTCCCTGACTCCTGGAAGAGCTATCAAACCTCCTGGTCTAGTAGAATGCTCCTACATCTGCCAGGCCCTATGTCTAATCTATACATGACGTGGTCACATTATGTGTCAATCAGGTCGCGCCGGCAGAACATTATGTGTCTATGTCACAAAAAGAGGGCATGAAATGTATGCAAAATGGGAGAGCAGCTCTGGAGTATAATACAGGATATAACTCAGGATCAGTACAGGATAAGTAATGTAATGTATGTACACAGTGACTAGACCAGCAGAATAGTGAGTGCAGCTCTGGAGTATAATACAGGATGTAACTCAGGATCAGTACAGGATAAGTAATGTAATGTATGTACACAGTGACTGCACCAGCAGAATAGTGAGCGCAGCTCTGGAGTATAATACAGGATATAACTCAGGATCAGTACAGGATAAGTAATGTAATGTATGTACACAGTGACTGCACCAGCAGAATAGTGAGTGCAGCTCTGGAGTATAATACAGGATATAACTCAGGATCAGTACAGGATAAGTAATGTAATGTATGTACACAGTGACTGTACCAGCAGAATAGTGAGTGCAGCTCTGGAGTATAATACAGGATGTAACTCAGGATCAGTACAGGATAAGTAATGTAATGTATGTACACAGTGACTGCACCAGCAGAATAGTGAGCGCAGCTCTGGAGTATAATACAGGATATAACTCAGGATCAGTACAGGATAAGTAATGTAATGTATGTGCACAGTGACTGTACCAGCAGAATAGTGAGCGCAGCTCTGGAGTATAATACAGGTATAACTCAGGACAGTACAGGATAAGTAATGTAATGTATGTACACAGTGACTGCACCAGCAGAATAGTGAGTGCAGCTCTGGAGTATAATACAGGATGTAACTCAGGATCAGTACAGGATAAGTAATGTAATGTATGTACACAGTGACTGTACCAGCAGAATAGTGAGCGCAGCTCTGGAGTATAATACAGGATGTAACTCAGGATCAGTACAGGATAAGTAATGTAATGTATGTACACAGTGACTGCACCAGCAGAATAGTGAGTGCAGCTCTGGAGTATAATACAGGATGTAACCAGGATCAGTACAGGATAAGTAATGTAATGTATGTACACAGTGACTGTACCAGCAGAATAGTGAGTGCAGCTCTGCAGTATAATACAGGAAAAGTAATGTAATGTATGTACACAGTGACTGTACCAGCAGAATAGTGAGTGCAGCTCTGGAATATAATACAGGATGTAACTCAGGATCAGTACAGGATAAGTAATGTAATGTATGTACACAGTGACTGTACCAGCAGAATAGTGAGCGCAGCTCTGGAGTATAATACAGGATGTAACTCAGGATCAGTACAGGATAAGTAATGTAATATATGTACACAGTGACTGCACCAGCAGAATAGTGAGCGCAGCTCTGGAGTATAATACAGGATGTAACTCAGGATCAGTACAGGATAAGTAATGCAATGTATGTACACAGTGACTGCATCAGCAGAATAGTGAGTGCAGCTCTAGAGTATAATACAGGATAAGTAAGTAATGTATGTACACCGTGACTGTACCAGCAGAATAGTGAGCGCAGCTCTGGAGTATAATACAGGATGTAACTCAGGATCAGTACAGGATAAGTAATGTAATGTATGTACACAGTGACTGCACCAGCAGAATAGTGAGTGCAGCTCTGGAGTATAATACAGGATGTAACTCAGGATCAGTACAGGATAAGTAATGTAATGTATGTACACAGTGACTGTACCAGCAGAATAGTGAGCGCAGCTCTGCAGTATAATACAGGATATAACTCAGGATCAGTACAGGATAAGTAATGTAATGTATGTACACAGTGACTGTACCAGCAGAATAGTGAGCGCAGCTCTGGAGTATAATACAGGATGTAACTCAGGATCAGTACAGGATAAGTAATGTAATGTATGTACACAGTGACTGCACCAGCAGAATAGTGAGCGCAGCTCTGGAGTATAATACAGGATGTAACTCAGGATCAGTACAGGATAAGTAATGTAATGTATGTACACAGTGACTGTACCAGCAGAATAGTGAGTGCAGCTCTGGAGTATAATACAGGATGTAACTCAGGATCAGTACAGGATAAGTAATGTAATGTATGTACACAGTGACTGTACCAGCAGAATAGTGAGCGCAGCTCTGGAGTATAATACAGGATGTAACTCAGGATCAGTACAGGATAAGTAATGCAATGTATGTACACAGTGACTGCATCAGCAGAATAGTGAGTGCAGCTCTAGAGTATAATACAGGATAAGTAATGTAATGTATGTACACCGTGACTGCACCAGCAGAATAGTGAGTGCAGCTCTGGAATATAATATAGGATGTAACTCAGGATCAGTACAGGATAAGTAATGTAATGTATGTACACAGTGACTGTACCAGCAGAATAGTGAGTGCAGCTCTGGAGTATAATACAGGATAAGTAACTCAGGATCAGTACCAGGATAAGTAATGTAATGTATGTACACAGTGACTGTACCAGCAGAATAGTGAGCAGTGCAGCTCTGGAGTATAATACAGGATGTAACTCAGGATCAGTACAGGATAAGTAATGTAATGTATGTACACAGTGACTGTACCAGCAGAATAGTGAGCGCAGCTCTGGAGTATAATACAGGATATAACTCAGGATCAGTACAGGATAAGTAATGTAATGTATGTACACAGTGACTGCACCAGCAGAATAGTGAGCGCAGCTCTGGAGTATAATACAGGATGTAACTCAGGATCAGTACAGGATAAGTAATGTAATGTATGTACACAGTGACTGCACCAGCAGAATAGTGAGCGCAGCTCTGGAGTATAATACAGGATGTACCCCAGGATCAGTACAGGATAAGTAATGTATATATGTACACAGCGACTGTACCAGCAGAATAGGGGGGGGGGCGCGGGGGAAAAAAAAGGGGGCCCCAAAAAACAAAAGGCAATCCTAACTTTTATAAATAATTTCATTTGCAGTGAAGGTCATCATTGACAGGACTGGATATCAGTTTTTTTTTCCGCAAAATATTGGAATATGAATATTTGATGATCTACATATGTTGTATAACTAATAAAGGATAAGACGTTGCTCAGTCCCCGGTGAGATTGGGGGAAGAATATAGGATTATGTCTTTACTTACCCACAAGGGGCTTTTACTTTCTTCCCTCTTGACCTGTCTGCTCGGTGACCACGATCTCTAAAGCTCAGACGATTTTATTTCCTGAACATTTCTCTTAGAATTCAATGTCCGTTAATGTTTCGGCTTTATCAGCCAAGTTTCCCTCATAAATAATCTTCTGACAAAAGAAATTCATCTGCGGCGCCAAGCAAAATGATCGTAATATAATTATCCATAAAACTGTAAATCCAGAGTTCTCTGATAGATTTATTAAATCAATTGACTTTACTCTGTTCCAGTATAAAATATATATTACCAGTTTTGTCACCAGCTCCGGAAACTCTCTAGTATTCATTAGGGCCAAATTCAGAGCAGACCCTACACACACCTGAAGCTTCACCACTAATGTATATACTTGACTACCTACCACCACCACTAGGGGAGCTCTGCATACAGATGCAGCAAGTATTGTACACAGTGCAGTGAGCTCCCCCTAGTGACAGGTGCAGGAAAATAATATGATTTCAGATTTTTCCTCAACTGGGGCAAAGGCTCACATGATGTTCCAGCCCTGTATTTAAAAGGAGATCACAGCCACAGACTGCAACAATGTAGAAACCTTACTGTAACATTCAATACATGGAGCACAAAGTCTTTACAGGGTGCAGGTGGGGCTAAATCTATACTTAGTTGTATATTTGAGGATATTTATCAATAACGTTGCCAACAAAATCCCAGGACATTTTATCCCCAGCCATGGCCCCACCCTCAGAACACCCACAAATTACCCATTTTGGGGTAGGTCTGCATTAACCATAGGACAAAGTGCACCTGCATCAGGCCCTATAGCAGGAGGTGCCCCTGCCCTGGCTCTATTGGGACAATCCTGTCCTAGTTCCGGGCAGTGAGTCCTGATTCTATACTCAGGACACAGCACTGGGTACAATGGTGTCCAGGAATTCGTCAGGTCCCTGCGCCCCATTCAGGCTGTGACTAGATCTGTCTACAGCAGGGAGGTGCAATGAGCGCCAAGCCGGAGTCAGCCCTGAGTCAGAACGTTGTGGGGGCCACTGAGGGGCCATTGTACTCTGTTGTAGCACTAAAGGGGCATTATACCGTCTGGGGGTATTGAGGGACATTATATTATGAGGGTGCACTTAGAAGCATCATACTGTATCCGGGTCACTAAAGGGGCATTATACTATGTGGGGGCACAAAGGGACTAGGAAGGAGTGGGCAAGGTGTATAGTGTATACAGTATAGTGAGATGAATGGAGCTAGACGATGGCCACAATGACACAACTGATACCAAATTTTACAAAATGCAACATTCCCAAATATTTTAAGACAAGAGAGAACTGCACATGATTCTTTAGTCATTTATATTTTGATTTATTTTTATTTTGCTCATGAAATTAGAAAATTCTTCTAATAATTTAACCTTTGAAGAAGTTCTATTCATACAATTAAATCAGATAAAGAATTGCTCATGAATGTTGACGGAGGCCAGAGAATACCTGGAAAAATACAAGGGTGCCAAAAATAGAGAAAACCTTATACAACATCCTCCTTGCTGGTGGGTATGGCAGGTGTAGACGGGGCCCAAGCAGAGGGATGTGCAGGTGGGGCCAGATCTCAGGGTACAGGCATAGACTGGGGTCTGGTGTTTACCCAGAAGACAGGACATACCATGAAGAGGATGCCAAAAAGATGGAAAAAGTACACTGGTGTCAGGGTCAGATGTATGGTTATATAAAAGAGAGGCCGTGAAACCAAGTGCAAGGAGTGCCAGACCTTGTAATACAAGGAGAGGATCTGATATTAACACAGAGACAGGATGAAAAAACTGATGGGCCTGCAGAAAGAAGAGCGAGATACATCGGTGGTGGCTGCAGCAGGTGCCTTGTCTTCTGGAAAGTAAGACCCGTAACCAGTGTGAATGGGCGGGTGATGCCAAAGAACAGACATAGCCCAAGGTCCATTGTTAGCTATGAAGACAGGACACAAAACTGAAAGGACTCCAAAAAGAGTAAAAATAATAAAAAAAGCATCAATGGTGGGTGCAGGTGTATCATCTCCATGTAGAGAGGCTGCTGGCCAGTGTGAATAGCCGAGCGCTGCCAGATCTTGTCGTAGAGGCGAGGATTTGTTCTTAATTCAAGTGACAGGAATAAAACAAAAAAGACTCCAGAAAGAAAAAAGACTTAGGTGTTGGCATCAGGTGTGTTATTATCATGGAAGAAAAGCCTTGAGTCGGTAGTCTCAGATCTTGTAATACAACAAGGATAGGTGAGCGTCTAAGGAGGCAGGAGAAAACTGAAGGCTTGCCAAAATGGAAGAGAATCCATCAGTGGCGATGGCGGCGGGCGTATCATCTTCTGAGAAGAGAGGCTTTAGTCATTGTAGACGGGCAGGTCGTGCCAAATCTTGTCATATAAAGATAGCTGAAGGCCTGTTGTTACAGAACAGGAAACTGAACAAACGCCAAAAAGAAGAGAAAAATAAATTGATGGAGGCGGCAGGTGCGTCGTGTCCTATAAGAGGAGCTCTCAGCCATGATAAAAGCCAGCAGAGCTGAATCTATCAGGATCAAACAATATGAAGAGATGTCCAAGTGTCACACGACAAAGTCCGGCGTCTTCTGGGCCATAATAACCTATTACTTATCATCCTTATTCCGACAGCGCTATATCACTGGCAGAGAGCAGGGTCATGTAAGGACAGGAATATCTGGAAGAGGAGACAGTCAGCAAGTGGGGACGGATTATACGGGACACAGCAACAGGATTTCAAAAAGAAGCAAAAAATAAATTGGTGTGCAAAAAAAAACATGCAACAAGGATAGCTGAGGATCTGTAGTTCACATCTGTGCTCCGAACCCGAAGAAGAGCCCGACTGCCAAAACAGCGGTTACCCATGGACAACGTCGAACCCCAAAAACTATAATGGAGTCCACCGTTTTTATACTGAAGCCCGCTGCAGGACTTTTCCCTCCGCCAGTTTCTGCAGCACAGATGTGAACTTGGCCTTAGTCCGGCACAGCTTTCTAATGCAGACATGTCAGCTCACTCCGGAGTCTCCTATTATTATATGGGATCTGAATATATGTAGTGATCCACTTTTATAAAGGCCACTCCTCTTGAAAAGACCACTCCCACTTTTGCCGTGATCTGACGTTTGTGAATCACCCCGGGACGTCTCTGCTAATGTTTGCATTGAGACATGTTTGCGTTACATTACTTTGCCTATAACTTGCAGAGTTTGGCTGCGGGCACCGTGTATGGCGGTGGGGTATATGAAGAGTAGGGCATAAACTGGTGTAGTCTGCCACATGGTGCTATACACCACGTCACCCACAGAGCTGGAGATAGGTTTTGTAGCATTTGTCTGAGGACATAGGACAAAGGTACCATCAACAGAAGCGGGGTCACAGAGGGCTTATTAGGGCAGATTTTCAACAAGAGCAGGGAGTCAACTCAATAGTTGGGCATGGTTAGTAGTCGGATGGTATTATGTCCCAGGAGCTGCCAACTTAGTCAATAAAAGCTTCCCAGAACCTAAAATATCAAGAACACGGCAGGTTGGAGGTGTAAGCCCGGCCCCGGAGCTGCGGGAGAAGCTAGGTTCACTTCTGCGCCCGTATCTCCATCGTCTGGGTCCACCTGGGGACCTGGAATGACGGAGAGAGGAGGACCGCTGTTATAGCGGTTACACACAAACACCAGTGAACCCCCAATGACTATAATATGGTCCACCAGGTGTCTGCCATTTCAAAACTGAAAGCAGTGAAGAGAAAAGTCCTGCACTGAGATACGGTGGAATCTCCACGTAAAACGCCGGCATTTCCATAGGTATAATTGACATGCTACAATTTACAAAAACACAAGCGTTTTTGAAAGCGTAGCTTTTCTACTGTGGATTTTTTTCTGCAATGTGTGGATGGGATTAGTCAGAATCCCATCCACTTTGCAGGTAATGTAAAATGCCGTGGCCAAATCGTGGCACTTACGGTACGTGGAGCCCTGGCCTTAGGCTGAGCCTCCACATTGAGGAAAAGCAGCTGTTCTTTAGGATCTGGAATCACCTGCCGAAAAAAGCAGCGTTTCCGCAACGTGGGGCCTCAGCATTAAAGCCAGTGGAAAGTCTATAGTCTCCGCTAAGAGGAGGTCTCAGCCTGTGGTCAACTCATGCCGGGTCTTATCATAGAGGGACAGCTGGGGGTCTGCAGTTACCCCAAGAAACAGGTAAGAAAATCGGATGCAACAAGAAAAACAAAACAAAAAAAATGAGGTTATTGGTGGCAGCCGCTGTGTCATCTCCTGCACATGGAGCTCCCAGCCAGGGGTACATACCGGGGTAGCTGAGGGTCTGGAGTGACCCCACCAGGCAGGACACAGAAGGAAATATTAAGGTTATTCCCCCCAAGGACGAGACTTACAAAAAACAGCAAATAGCAAAGATTCATTCAGTTTAGAAGTTAAGAAACCCCCCAAGTACTCTTGAAGAAACATGTTTGTCTCAGTTATGATCAATGCGCCCGTCGTCTGGCGGCAGAAGAAGGGTGACCTACTTAAAGTGAACATTGCTCCTTTGTCACTGCAGCCGTGAGACGTTTATTTCTTCTTGTAACTAGAGATTATTACATTCTGTGCATTATTTCGTAGTCACGGACAGAAAAAAACCTTTCCAATCCAATTTTTTCCAATAAAGCCCAAATATTGAATATGGCGGCCACTATGTAACGTAATTGTCGCCCGCTTTATATAATCCATCAGAATCATTACTGTTTTTCCTTCATCTGCAGCTAAAAGCAAGAGCAGAAAATGAAGCAAGAATGAAGATCTTCACTAATAAGAAATATTCCTTGTAATATTCTTAGAAAAATCTGTCTTTTTTTTTAACCCCTTAATGACGCAGGGTTGTTTGTATGTTAATGCTCGGCCACTTTTTTCATATTTTCCTTCCTAATTCATAAGTTTTTTATTTTTCTGTCCACATAGCTATGTAAGGGCTTATTCTTTGCGAGGCGAGCTGTACTTTTATTTGGCACCATTTTGGGGTACATATGTTTTTATTAGCTTTTATTAACATTTTTGTGGGTTCATGGGAAATAGCCCACCATTCTATCATCATTTTTTTCTGTTTTTACAACATTCCCTCTGCATTAATAATGACATGGCCACTTTGTCCAGCGGGTCATTACTATTATGGCAATATCATATATTTATTGGTTTTATTAGATTTTACAAATAAAAGGTCACTTTTTGAAAATGAGCGAATTTCCTGGGGACACCTATAACTTTGTTGGCAGAGATTTGTCAGGGCTCTTTATTTGCAGGACAAGTTGTACTTTTTATTGGTACCAGTATTTGGTATTTAGGACATTTTGATCACTTTTTATTGCTATTTTTGGGGGAAAGCGAAGTGACCAAAATATGTTAATTTGCACATTGGAAGAGCTTGGGGATACCTTTTTACCGTGTTTATTTTTTGTTTACGTTATATGTAAAATGTAAATTAGGGTTTTCTGAACCTTTTATTATTTGTTTATTTTTTATAAACTTTAAACTTTTAAATTTTTTTTTTTTTTTTACTTTTACATATCCCACAAGGGGGCTTGAACCTGGGACCTCAGATTGCCAGTGCAATGTACTGCAATATAATGTATTGCAGAATATTTCAGTAGGTTCCCTATGGGAACTGTGCATAGTCTCGTATCCCGCAATCTTATAGCGGGGGAATCTGAGGGGTGGTGGGGGTGATCTTGCTATTGATCACGGCATCCAGGGGGTTATCCACTGGAGTTGTAGCATTTTCCGACTCTGGTGGCTGGTCCCGGCCGTTGAGTGTGTAATACAGCAGAGTGCCCAAGGTAATGCCACAGGCACAAGTGTACGCTCACAGTGACGTATTAGTATGCAGAGAGACTGCATGAGACTGCAGAGAAGAAAACAAAAATAATTGCGCCATTTTGTATTTGCACCATGTAACAAATACCATAAATAACATGTTCTCTGTATTCCTCTGGCTCTTTGCACAAGCAATATTACAGAGATCTGATGAAGGGGTGCGCTCTTTTGAACGCCTTAAAACCCCGAAACGCGTAATCTTAAATAAAGCCTGAACTTCCCGCACTTTGAGACCAGTTGTGGTTTATCCATAGAGGAGCGCAAATCCTGGGACTCTATTAGGAACAGTTGTTCCAGCTATACATATCTTTCACCAACGGCTTCAATCCTTCGGATAGCCGGTAACCCCAGTTTGAATGCGATCCTGATCTACTAGATTCCCTAATACGATCTATGTCATCTAACCATAATTGGGTTGGTTCAAATCCTCAACTACTAAGGAATAACTGAGGATTTACCTATATATATTATAGTTAGTGGTCTCCTCTTCGGAGCGCATACTTTCCAACCATTTATTCCTTATATGTGTAATGTTCTCTGTATTGGTACGGTTACAGGGATAGCAGATATGTCTATGCTGTGCTGTTTTGATATTTATTGTGAATTTAACATGTGGATATGGTAATTGTTTTTAGCTTTATATTTATACTATTATGTTTTTTTTAATAACTTTAACAAAAAAACTGACTTTTATTTTTCATATAATTTCCTCCTATAATATACTGCTATACAGATACATCTTTATATACCTGCACATTCTGTGAATAAAATACTCTCATAGACCATGGTGCAGCCTGTGGTTATGTATAGTGTTTGTCTCCCATAGGCAGCAGTGCAGCCTGTAGTCTCTGACAGTGTTTCTGTGTCTCATCAACAGTAGTGAAGCCTGTGCTCACTAATAGCGCCTCTGCCTCCCATAGATGTCAGTGTAGCCTGTGCTCACTGATAGCGCCTCTGCCTCCCATAGATGTCAGTGTAGCCTGTGCTCACTGATAGCGCCTCTGCCTCCCATAGATGTCAGTGAAGCCTTTGCTCACTGATAGCGCCTCTGCCTCCCATAGATGTCAGTGTAGCCTGTGGTCACTGATAGCGCCTCTGCCTCCCATAGATGTCAGTGTAGCCTGTGGTCACTGATAGTGTCTCTGCCTCCCATAGATGTCAGTGTAGCCTGTGCTCACTGATAGCGCCTCTGCCTCCCATAGATGTCAGTGTAGCCTGTGCTCACTAATAGCGCCTCTGCCTCCCATAGATGTCAGTGTAGCGTGTGCTCACTGATAACGCTTCTGCCTCCCATAGATGTCAGTGAAGCCTTTGCTCACTGATAGCGCCTCTGCCTCCCATAGATGTCAGTGTAGCCTGTGGTCACTGATAGCGCCTCTGCCTCCCATAGATGTCAGTGTAGCCTGTGGTCACTGATAGTGCCTCTGCCTCCCATAGATGTCAGTGTAGCCTGTGCTCACTGATAGCGCCTCTGCCTCCCATTGATGTCAGTGTAGCCTGTGCTCACTAATAGCGCCTCTGCCTCCCATAGATGTCAGTGTAGCGTGTGATCACTGATAACGCTTCTGCCTCCCATAGATGTCAGTGAAGCCTTTGCTCACTGATAGCGCCTCTGCCTCCCATAGATGTCAGTGTAGCCTGTGGTCACTGATAGCGCCTCTGCCTCCCATAGATGTCAGTGTAGTGTGTGCTCACTGATAGTGCCTCTGTCTCCCATAGATGTCAGTGTAGCCTGTGCTCACTGATAGCGCCTCTGCCTCCCATAGATGTCAGTGTAGCCTGTGCTCACTGATAGCGCCTCTGCCTCCCATAGATGTCAGTGTAGCCTGTGGTCACTGATAGTGCCTCTGCCTCCCATAGATGTCAGTGTAGCCTGTGCTCACTGATAGCGCCTCTGCCTCCCATAGATGTCAGTGTAGCCTGTGGTCACTGATAGCGCCTCTGCCTCCCATAGATGTCAGTGTAGCGTGTGCTCACTGATAGCGCCTCTGCCTCCCATAGATGTCAGTGAAGCCTGTGCTCACTGATAGCGCCTCTGCCTCCCATATATGTCAGTGTAACGTGTGCTCACTGATAGTGCCTCTGCCTCCCGATGATGTCAGTGTAGCCTGTGCTCACTGATAGCACCTCTGCCTCCCATAGATATCAGTGTAGCCTGTGCTCACTGATAGTGCCTCTGCCTCCCATAGATGTCAGTGTAGCCTGTGCTCACTGATAGCGCCTCTGCCTCCCATAGATGTCAGTGTAGCCTGTGCTCACTGATAGCGCCTCTGCCTCCCATAGATGTCAGTGTAGCCTGTGCTCACTGATAGTGCCTCTGCCTCCCATAGATGTCAGTGTAGCCTGTGCTCACTGATACCGCCTCTGCCTCCCATAGATGTCAGTGTAGCCTGTGCTCACTGATAGCGCCTCTGCCTCCCATAGATGTTAGTGTAGCCTGTGCTCACTGATAGTGCCTCTGCCTCCCGATGATGTCAGTGTAGCCTGTGGTCACTGATAGTGCCTCTGCCTCCCATAGATGTCAGTGTAGCCTGTGGTCACTGATAGCGCCTCTGCCTCCCATAGATGTCAGTGTAGCCTGTGGTCACTGATAGTGCCTCTGCCTCCCATAGATGTCAGTGTAGCCTGTGCTCACTGATAGCGCCTCTGCCTCCCATAGATGTCAGTATAGCCTGTGCTCACTAATAGCGCCTCTGCCTCCCATAGATGTCAGTGTAGCGTGTGCTCACTGATAACGCTTCTGCCTCCCATAGATGTCAGTGAAGCCTTTGCTCACTGATAGCGCCTCTGCCTCCCATAGATGTCAGTGTAGCCTGTGGTCACTGATAGCGCCTTTGCCTCCCATAGATGTCAGTGTAGCCTGTGGTCACTGATAGTGCCTCTGCCTCCCATAGATGTCAGTGTAGCCTGTGCTCACTGATAGCGCCTCTGCCTCCCATAGATGTCAGTGTAGCCTGTGCTCACTAATAGCGCCTCTGCCTCCCATAGATGTCAGTGTAGCGTGTGCTCACTGATAACGCTTCTGCCTCCCATAGATGTCAGTGAAGCCTTTGCTCACTGATAGCGCCTCTGCCTCCCATAGATGTCAGTGTAGTGTGTGCTCACTGATAGTGCCTCTGTCTCCCATAGATGTCAGTGTAGCCTGTGCTCACTGATAGCGCCTCTGCCTCCCATAGATGTCAGTGTAGCCTGTGCTCACTGATAGCGCCTCTGCCTCCCATAGATGTCAGTGTAGCCTGTGGTCACTGATAGTGCCTCTGCCTCCCATAGATGTCAGTGTAGCCTGTGCTCACTGATAGCGCCTCTGCCTCCCATAGATGTCAGTGTAGCCTGTGGTCACTGATAGCGCCTCTGCCTCCCATAGATGTCAGTGTAGCGTGTGCTCACTGATAGCGCCTCTGCCTCCCATAGATGTCAGTGAAGCCTGTGCTCACTGATAGCGCCTCTGCCTCCCATATATGTCAGTGTAACGTGTGCTCACTGATAGTGCCTCTGCCTCCCGATGATGTCAGTGTAGCCTGTGCTCACTGATAGCACCTCTGCCTCCCATAGATATCAGTGTAGCCTGTGCTCACTGATAGTGCCTCTGTCTCCCATAGATGTCAGTGTAGCCTGTGCTCACTGATAGCGCCTCTGCCTCCCATAGATGTCAGTGTAGCCTGTGCTCACTGATAGCGCCTCTGCCTCCCGATGATGTCAGTGTAGCCTGTGCTCACTGATAGTGCCTCTGCCTCCCATAGATGTCAGTGTAGCCTGTGCTCACTGATAGCGCCTCTGCCTCCCATAGATGTCAGTGTAGCCTGTGCTCACTGATAGCGCCTCTGCCACCCATAGATGTTAGTGTAGCCTGTGCTCACTGATAGTGCCTCTGCCTCCCGATGATGTCAGTGTAGCCTGTGCTCACTGATAGCGCCTCTGCCTCCCATAGATGTCAGTGTAGCGTGTGCTCACTGATAACGCTTCTGCCTCCCATAGATGTCAGTGAAGCCTTTGCTCACTGATAGCGCCTCTGCCTCCCATAGATGTCAGTGTAGCCTGTGGTCACTGATAGCGCCTCTGCCTCCCATAGATGTCAGTGTAGCCTGTGGTCACTGATAGTGCCTCTGCCTCCCATAGATGTCAGTGTAGCCTGTGCTCACTGATAGCGCCTCTGCCTCCCATAGATGTCAGTGTAGCCTGTGGTCACTGATAGCGCCTCTGCCTCCCATAGATGTCAGTGTAGCCTGTGGTCACTGATAGTGCCTCTGCCTCCCATAGATGTCAGTGTAGCCTGTGCTCACTGATAGCGCCTCTGCCTCCCATAGATGTCAGTGTAGCCTGTGCTCACTAATAGCGCCTCTGCCTCCCATAGATGTCAGTGTAGCGTGTGCTCACTGATAACGCTTCTGCCTCCCATAGATGTCAGTGAAGCCTTTGCTCACTGATAGCGCCTCTGCCTCCCATAGATGTCAGTGTAGCCTGTGGTCACTGATAGCGCCTCTGCCTCCCATAGATGTCAGTGTAGCCTGTGGTCACTGATAGTGCCTCTGCCTCCCATAGATGTCAGTGTAGCCTGTGCTCACTGATAGCGCCTCTGCCTCCCATAGATGTCAGTGTAGCCTGTGCTCACTAATAGCGCCTCTGCCTCCCATAGATGTCAATGTAGCGTGTGCTCACTGATAACGCTTCTGCCTCCCATAGATGTCAGTGAAGCCTTTGCTCACTGATAGCGCCTCTGCCTCCCATAGATGTCAGTGTAGCCTGTGGTCACTGATAGCGCCTCTGCCTCCCATAGATGTCAGTGTAGTGTGTGCTCACTGATAGTGCCTCTGTCTCCCATAGATGTCAGTGTAGCCTGTGCTCACTGATAGCGCCTCTGCCTCCCGATGATGTCAGTGTAGCCTGTGCTCACTGATAGCGCCTCTGCCTCCCATAGATGTCAGTGTAGCCTGTGGTCACTGATAGTGCCTCTGCCTCCCATAGATGTCAGTGTAGCCTGTGCTCACTGATAGCGCCTCTGCCTCCCATAGATGTCAGTGTAGCCTGTGGTCACTGATAGCGCCTCTGCCTCCCATAGATGTCAGTGTAGCGTGTGCTCACTGATAGCGCCTCTGCCTCCCATAGATGTCAGTGAAGCCTGTGCTCACTGATAGCGCCTCTGCCTTCCATATATGTCAGTGTAACGTGTGCTCACTGATAGTGCCTCTGCCTCCCGATGATGTCAGTGTAGCCTGTGCTCACTGATAGCACCTCTGCCTCCCATAGATGTCAGTGTAGCCTGTGGTCACTGATAGCGCCTCTGCCTCCCATAGATGTCAGTGTAGCCTGTGGTCACTGATAGCGCCTTTGCCTCCCATAGATGTCAGTGTAGCCTGTGGTCACTGATAGTGCCTCTGCCTCCCATAGATGTCAGTGTAGCCTGTGCTCACTGATAGCGCCTCTGCCTCCCATAGATGTCAGTGTAGCCTGTGCTCACTAATAGCGCCTCTGCCTCCCATAGATGTCAGTGTAGCGTGTGCTCACTGATAACGCTTCTGCCTCCCATAGATGTCAGTGAAGCCTTTGCTCACTGATAGCGCCTCTGCCTCCCATAGATGTCAGTGTAGTGTGTGCTCACTGATAGTGCCTCTGTCTCCCATAGATGTCAGTGTAGCCTGTGCTCACTGATAGCGCCTCTGCCTCCCATAGATGTCAGTGTAGCCTGTGCTCACTGATAGCGCCTCTGCCTCCCATAGATGTCAGTGTAGCCTGTGGTCACTGATAGTGCCTCTGCCTCCCATAGATGTCAGTGTAGCCTGTGCTCACTGATAGCGCCTCTGCCTCCCATAGATGTCAGTGTAGCCTGTGGTCACTGATAGCGCCTCTGCCTCCCATAGATGTCAGTGTAGCGTGTGCTCACTGATAGCGCCTTTGCCTCCCATAGATGTCAGTGAAGCCTGTGCTCACTGATAGCGCCTCTGCCTCCCATATATGTCAGTGTAACGTGTGCTCACTGATAGTGCCTCTGCCTCCCGATGATGTCAGTGTAGCCTGTGCTCACTGATAGCACCTCTGCCTCCCATAGATATCAGTGTAGCCTGTGCTCACTGATAGTGCCTCTGTCTCCCATAGATGTCAGTGTAGCCTGTGCTCACTGATAGCGCCTCTGCCTCCCATAGATGTCAGTGTAGCCTGTGCTCACTGATAGCGCCTCTGCCTCCCGATGATGTCAGTGTAGCCTGTGCTCACTGATAGTGCCTCTGCCTCCCATAGATGTCAGTGTAGCCTGTGCTCACTGATAGCGCCTCTGCCTCCCATAGATGTCAGTGTAGCCTGTGCTCACTGATAGCGCCTCTGCCACCCATAGATGTTAGTGTAGCCTGTGCTCACTGATAGTGCCTCTGCCTCCCGATGATGTCAGTGTAGCCTGTGCTCACTGATAGCGCCTCTGCCTCCCATAGATGTCAGTGTAGCCTGTGCTCACTGATAGCGCCTCTGCCTCCCATAGATGTCAGTGAAGCCTTTGCTCACTGATAGCGCCTCTGCCTCCCATAGATGTCAGTGTAGCCTGTGGTCACTGATAGCGCCTCTGCCTCCCATAGATGTCAGTGTAGCCTGTGGTCACTGATAGTGCCTCTGCCTCCCATAGATGTCAGTGTAGCCTGTGCTCACTGATAGCGCCTCTGCCTCCCATAGATGTCAGTATAGCCTGTGCTCACTAATAGCGCCTCTGCCTCCCATAGATGTCAGTGTAGCGTGTGCTCACTGATAACGCTTCTGCCTCCCATAGATGTCAGTGAAGCCTTTGCTCACTGATAGCGCCTCTGCCTCCCATAGATGTCAGTGTAGCCTGTGGTCACTGATAGCGCCTCTGCCTCCCATAGATGTCAGTGTAGCCTGTGGTCACTGATAGTGCCTCTGCCTCCCATAGATGTCAGTGTAGCCTGTGCTCACTGATAGCGCCTCTGCCTCCCATAGATGTCAGTGTAGCCTGTGGTCACTGATAGCGCCTCTGCCTCCCATAGATGTCAGTGTAGCCTGTGGTCACTGATAGTGCCTCTGCCTCCCATAGATGTCAGTGTAGCCTGTGCTCACTGATAGCGCCTCTGCCTCCCATAGATGTCAGTGTAGCCTGTGCTCACTAATAGCGCCTCTGCCTCCCATAGATGTCAGTGTAGCGTGTGCTCACTGATAACGCTTCTGCCTCCCATAGATGTCAGTGAAGCCTTTGCTCACTGATAGCGCCTCTGCCTCCCATAGATGTCAGTGTAGCCTGTGGTCACTGATAGCGCCTCTGCCTCCCATAGATGTCAGTGTAGCCTGTGGTCACTGATAGTGCCTCTGCCTCCCATAGATGTCAGTGTAGCCTGTGCTCACTGATAGCGCCTCTGCCTCCCATAGATGTCAGTGTAGCCTGTGCTCACTAATAGCGCCTCTGCCTCCCATAGATGTCAGTGTAGCCTGTGCTCACTGATAGCGCCTCTGCCTCCCATAGATGTCAGTGTAGCCTGTGCTCACTAATAGCGCCTCTGCCTCCCATAGATGTCAATGTAGCGTGTGCTCACTGATAACGCTTCTGCCTCCCATAGATGTCAGTGAAGCCTTTGCTCACTGATAGCGCCTCTGCCTCCCATAGATGTCAGTGTAGCCTGTGGTCACTGATAGCGCCTCTGCCTCCCATAGATGTCAGTGTAGTGTGTGCTCACTGATAGTGCCTCTGTCTCCCATAGATGTCAGTGTAGCCTGTGCTCACTGATAGCGCCTCTGCCTCCCGATGATGTCAGTGTAGCCTGTGCTCACTGATAGCGCCTCTGCCTCCCATAGATGTCAGTGTAGCCTGTGGTCACTGATAGTGCCTCTGCCTCCCATAGATGTCAGTGTAGCCTGTGCTCACTGATAGCGCCTCTGCCTCCCATAGATGTCAGTGTAGCCTGTGGTCACTGATAGCGCCTCTGCCTCCCATAGATGTCAGTGTAGCGTGTGCTCACTGATAGCGCCTCTGCCTCCCATAGATGTCAGTGAAGCCTGTGCTCACTGATAGCGCCTCTGCCTTCCATATATGTCAGTGTAACGTGTGCTCACTGATAGTGCCTCTGCCTCCCGATGATGTCAGTGTAGCCTGTGCTCACTGATAGCACCTCTGCCTCCCATAGATGTCAGTGTAGCCTGTGGTCACTGATAGCGCCTCTGCCTCCCATAGATGTCAGTGTAGCCTGTGGTCACTGATAGCGCCTTTGCCTCCCATAGATGTCAGTGTAGCCTGTGGTCACTGATAGTGCCTCTGCCTCCCATAGATGTCAGTGTAGCCTGTGCTCACTGATAGCGCCTCTGCCTCCCATAGATGTCAGTGTAGCCTGTGCTCACTAATAGCGCCTCTGCCTCCCATAGATGTCAGTGTAGCGTGTGCTCACTGATAACGCTTCTGCCTCCCATAGATGTCAGTGAAGCCTTTGCTCACTGATAGCGCCTCTGCCTCCCATAGATGTCAGTGTAGTGTGTGCTCACTGATAGTGCCTCTGTCTCCCATAGATGTCAGTGTAGCCTGTGCTCACTGATAGCGCCTCTGCCTCCCATAGATGTCAGTGTAGCCTGTGCTCACTGATAGCGCCTCTGCCTCCCATAGATGTCAGTGTAGCCTGTGGTCACTGATAGTGCCTCTGCCTCCCATAGATGTCAGTGTAGCCTGTGCTCACTGATAGCGCCTCTGCCTCCCATAGATGTCAGTGTAGCCTGTGGTCACTGATAGCGCCTCTGCCTCCCATAGATGTCAGTGTAGCGTGTGCTCACTGATAGCGCCTTTGCCTCCCATAGATGTCAGTGAAGCCTGTGCTCACTGATAGCGCCTCTGCCTCCCATATATGTCAGTGTAACGTGTGCTCACTGATAGTGCCTCTGCCTCCCGATGATGTCAGTGTAGCCTGTGCTCACTGATAGCACCTCTGCCTCCCATAGATATCAGTGTAGCCTGTGCTCACTGATAGTGCCTCTGTCTCCCATAGATGTCAGTGTAGCCTGTGCTCACTGATAGCGCCTCTGCCTCCCATAGATGTCAGTGTAGCCTGTGCTCACTGATAGCGCCTCTGCCTCCCGATGATGTCAGTGTAGCCTGTGCTCACTGATAGTGCCTCTGCCTCCCATAGATGTCAGTGTAGCCTGTGCTCACTGATAGCGCCTCTGCCTCCCATAGATGTCAGTGTAGCCTGTGCTCACTGATAGCGCCTCTGCCACCCATAGATGTTAGTGTAGCCTGTGCTCACTGATAGTGCCTCTGCCTCCCGATGATGTCAGTGTAGCCTGTGCTCACTGATAGCGCCTCTGCCTCCCATAGATGTCAGTGTAGCCTGTGCTCACTGATAGCGCCTCTGCCTCCCATAGATGTCAGTGAAGCCTTTGCTCACTGATAGCGCCTCTGCCTCCCATAGATGTCAGTGTAGCCTGTGGTCACTGATAGCGCCTCTGCCTCCCATAGATGTCAGTGTAGCCTGTGGTCACTGATAGTGCCTCTGCCTCCCATAGATGTCAGTGTAGCCTGTGCTCACTGATAGCGCCTCTGCCTCCCATAGATGTCAGTATAGCCTGTGCTCACTAATAGCGCCTCTGCCTCCCATAGATGTCAGTGTAGCGTGTGCTCACTGATAACGCTTCTGCCTCCCATAGATGTCAGTGAAGCCTTTGCTCACTGATAGCGCCTCTGCCTCCCATAGATGTCAGTGTAGCCTGTGGTCACTGATAGCGCCTCTGCCTCCCATAGATGTCAGTGTAGCCTGTGGTCACTGATAGTGCCTCTGCCTCCCATAGATGTCAGTGTAGCCTGTGCTCACTGATAGCGCCTCTGCCTCCCATAGATGTCAGTGTAGCCTGTGGTCACTGATAGCGCCTCTGCCTCCCATAGATGTCAGTGTAGCCTGTGGTCACTGATAGTGCCTCTGCCTCCCATAGATGTCAGTGTAGCCTGTGCTCACTGATAGCGCCTCTGCCTCCCATAGATGTCAGTGTAGCCTGTGCTCACTAATAGCGCCTCTGCCTCCCATAGATGTCAGTGTAGCGTGTGCTCACTGATAACGCTTCTGCCTCCCATAGATGTCAGTGAAGCCTTTGCTCACTGATAGCGCCTCTGCCTCCCATAGATGTCAGTGTAGCCTGTGGTCACTGATAGCGCCTCTGCCTCCCATAGATGTCAGTGTAGCCTGTGGTCACTGATAGTGCCTCTGCCTCCCATAGATGTCAGTGTAGCCTGTGCTCACTGATAGCGCCTCTGCCTCCCATAGATGTCAGTGTAGCCTGTGCTCACTAATAGCGCCTCTGCCTCCCATAGATGTCAATGTAGCGTGTGCTCACTGATAACGCTTCTGCCTCCCATAGATGTCAGTGAAGCCTTTGCTCACTGATAGCGCCTCTGCCTCCCATAGATGTCAGTGTAGCCTGTGGTCACTGATAGCGCCTCTGCCTCCCATAGATGTCAGTGTAGTGTGTGCTCACTGATAGTGCCTCTGTCTCCCATAGATGTCAGTGTAGCCTGTGCTCACTGATAGCGCCTCTGCCTCCCGATGATGTCAGTGTAGCCTGTGCTCACTGATAGCGCCTCTGCCTCCCATAGATGTCAGTGTAGCCTGTGGTCACTGATAGTGCCTCTGCCTCCCATAGATGTCAGTGTAGCCTGTGCTCACTGATAGCGCCTCTGCCTCCCATAGATGTCAGTGTAGCCTGTGGTCACTGATAGCGCCTCTGCCTCCCATAGATGTCAGTGTAGCGTGTGCTCACTGATAGCGCCTCTGCCTCCCATAGATGTCAGTGAAGCCTGTGCTCACTGATAGCGCCTCTGCCTTCCATATATGTCAGTGTAACGTGTGCTCACTGATAGTGCCTC
The DNA here is from genome assembly GCA_947044405.1 of Leptodactylus fallax. Lineage (NCBI taxonomy): Eukaryota > Metazoa > Chordata > Amphibia > Anura > Leptodactylidae > Leptodactylus > Leptodactylus fallax. The sequence goes on from CAMRHE010000584.1 coordinate 121,665, forward strand.
TGCCTCCCGATGATGTCAGTGTAGCCTGTGCTCACTGATAGCACCTCTGCCTCCCATAGATATCAGTGTAGCCTGTGCTCACTGATAGTGCCTCTGCCTCCCATAGATGTCAGTGTAGCCTGTGGTCACTGATAGCGCCTCTGCCTCCCATAGATGTCAGTGTAGCCTGTGCTCACTGATAGCGCCTCTGCCTCCCATAGATGTTAGTGTAGCCTGTGCTCACTGATAGTGCCTCTGCCTCCCGATGATGTCAGTGTAGCCTGTGCTCACTGATAGCGCCTCTGCCTCCCATAGATGTCAGTGTAGCCTGTGCTCACTGATAGCGCTCTGCCTCCCATAGATGTCAGTGAAGCCTTTGCTCACTGATAGCGCCTCTGCCTCCCATAGATGTCAGTGTAGCCTGTGGTCACTGATAGCGCCTCTGCCTCTCATAGATGTCAGTGTAGCCTGTGGTCACTGATAGTGCCTCTGCCTCCCATAGATGTCAGTGTAGCCTGTGCTCACTGATAGCGCCTCTGCCTCCCATAGATGTCAGTATAGCCTGTGCTCACTAATAGCGCCTCTGCCTCCCATAGATGTCAGTGTAGCGTGTGCTCACTGATAACGCTTCTGCCTCCCATAGATGTCAGTGAAGCCTTTGCTCACTGATAGCGCCTCTGCCTCCCATAGATGTCAGTGTAGCCTGTGGTCACTGATAGCGCCTCTGCCTCCCATAGATGTCAGTGTAGCCTGTGGTCACTGATAGTGCCTCTGCCTCCCATAGATGTCAGTGTAGCCTGTGCTCACTGATAGCGCCTCTGCCTCCCATAGATGTCAGTGTAGCCTGTGCTCACTGATAGCGCCTCTGCCTCCCATAGATGTCAGTGTAGCCTGTGGTCACTGATAGTGCCTCTGCCTCCCATAGATGTCAGTGTAGCCTGTGCTCACTGATAGCGCCTCTGCCTCCCATAGATGTCAGTGTAGCCTGTGGTCACTGATAGCGCCTCTGCCTCCCATAGATGTCAGTGTAGCGTGTGCTCACTGATAGCTCCTCTGCCTCCCATAGATGTCAGTGAAGCCTGTGCTCACTGATAGCGCCTCTGCCTCCCATATATGTCAGTGTAACGTGTGCTCACTGATAGCGCCTCTGCCTCCCGATGATTTCAGTGTAGCCTGTGCTCACTGATAGCACCTCTGCCTCCCATAGATATCAGTGTAGCCTGTGCTCACTGATAGTGCCTCTGTCTCCCATAGATGTCAGTGTAGCCTGTGCTCACTGATAGCGCCTCTGCCTCCCATAGATGTCAGTGTAGCCTGTGGTCACTGATAGCGCCTCTGCCTCCCATAGATGTCAGTGTAGCCTGTGCTCACTGATAGCGCCTCTGCCTCCCATAGATGTCAGTGTAGCCTGTGCTCACTGACAGCGCCTCTGCCTCCCATAGATGTTAGTGTAGCCTGTGCTCACTGATAGTGCCTCTGCCTCCCGATGATGTCAGTGTAGCCTGTGCTCACTGATAGCGCCTCTGCCTCCCATAGATGTCAGTGTAGCCTGTGCTCACTGATAGCGCCTCTGCCTCCCATAGATGTCAGTGTAGCCTGTGGTCACTGATAGCGCCTCTGCCTCCCATAGATGTCAGTGTAGTGTGTGCTCACTGATAGTGCCTCTGTCTCCCATAGATGTCAGTGTAGCCTGTGCTCACTGATAGCGCCTCTGCCTCCCGATGATGTCAGTGTAGCCTGTGCTCACTGATAGCGCCTCTGCCTCCCATAGATGTCAGTGTAGCCTGTGGTCACTGATAGTGCCTCTGCCTCCCATAGATGTCAGTGTAGCCTGTGCTCACTGATAGCGCCTCTGCCTCCCATAGATGTCAGTGTAGCCTGTGGTCACTGATAGCGCCTCTGCCTCCCATAGATGTCAGTGTAGCGTGTGCTCACTGATAGCGCCTCTGCCTCCCATAGATGTCAGTGAAGCCTGTGCTCACTGATAGCGCCTCTGCCTTCCATATATGTCAGTGTAACGTGTGCTCACTGATAGTGCCTCTGCCTCCCGATGATGTCAGTGTAGCCTGTGCTCACTGATAGCACCTCTGCCTCCCATAGATATCAGTGTAGCCTGTGCTCACTGATAGTGCCTCTGCCTCCCATAGATGTCAGTGTAGCCTGTGGTCACTGATAGCGCCTCTGCCTCCCATAGATGTCAGTGTAGCCTGTGCTCACTGATAGCGCCTCTGCCTCCCATAGATGTTAGTGTAGCCTGTGCTCACTGATAGTGCCTCTGCCTCCCGATGATGTCAGTGTAGCCTGTGCTCACTGATAGCGCCTCTGCCTCCCATAGATGTCAGTGTAGCCTGTGCTCACTGATAGCGCTCTGCCTCCCATAGATGTCAGTGAAGCCTTTGCTCACTGATAGCGCCTCTGCCTCCCATAGATGTCAGTGTAGCCTGTGGTCACTGATAGCGCCTCTGCCTCTCATAGATGTCAGTGTAGCCTGTGGTCACTGATAGTGCCTCTGCCTCCCATAGATGTCAGTGTAGCCTGTGCTCACTGATAGCGCCTCTGCCTCCCATAGATGTCAGTATAGCCTGTGCTCACTAATAGCGCCTCTGCCTCCCATAGATGTCAGTGTAGCGTGTGCTCACTGATAACGCTTCTGCCTCCCATAGATGTCAGTGAAGCCTTTGCTCACTGATAGCGCCTCTGCCTCCCATAGATGTCAGTGTAGCCTGTGGTCACTGATAGCGCCTCTGCCTCCCATAGATGTCAGTGTAGCCTGTGGTCACTGATAGTGCCTCTGCCTCCCATAGATGTCAGTGTAGCCTGTGCTCACTGATAGCGCCTCTGCCTCCCATAGATGTCAGTGTAGCCTGTGCTCACTGATAGCGCCTCTGCCTCCCATAGATGTCAGTGTAGCCTGTGGTCACTGATAGTGCCTCTGCCTCCCATAGATGTCAGTGTAGCCTGTGCTCACTGATAGCGCCTCTGCCTCCCATAGATGTCAGTGTAGCCTGTGGTCACTGATAGCGCCTCTGCCTCCCATAGATGTCAGTGTAGCGTGTGCTCACTGATAGCTCCTCTGCCTCCCATAGATGTCAGTGAAGCCTGTGCTCACTGATAGCGCCTCTGCCTCCCATATATGTCAGTGTAACGTGTGCTCACTGATAGCGCCTCTGCCTCCCGATGATTTCAGTGTAGCCTGTGCTCACTGATAGCACCTCTGCCTCCCATAGATATCAGTGTAGCCTGTGCTCACTGATAGTGCCTCTGTCTCCCATAGATGTCAGTGTAGCCTGTGCTCACTGATAGCGCCTCTGCCTCCCATAGATGTCAGTGTAGCCTGTGGTCACTGATAGCGCCTCTGCCTCCCATAGATGTCAGTGTAGCCTGTGCTCACTGATAGCGCCTCTGCCTCCCATAGATGTCAGTGTAGCCTGTGCTCACTGATAGCGCCTCTGCCTCCCATAGATGTTAGTGTAGCCTGTGCTCACTGATAGTGCCTCTGCCTCCCGATGATGTCAGTGTAGCCTGTGCTCACTGATAGCGCCTCTGCCTCCCATAGATGTCAGTGTAGCCTGTGCTCACTGATAGCGCCTCTGCCTCCCATAGATGTCAGTGAAGCCTTTGCTCACTGATAGCGCCTCTGCCTCCCATAGATGTCAGTGTAGCCTGTGGTCACTGATAGCGCCTCTGCCTCCCATAGATGTCAGTGTAGCCTGTGGTCACTGATAGTGCCTCTGCCTCCCATAGATGTCAGTGTAGCCTGTGCTCACTGATAGCGCCTCTGCCTCCCATAGATGTCAGTATAGCCTGTGCTCACTAATAGCGCCTCTGCCTCCCATAGATGTCAGTGTAGCGTGTGCTCACTGATAACGCTTCTGCCTCCCATAGATGTCAGTGAAGCCTTTGCTCACTGATAGCGCCTCTGCCTCCCATAGATGTCAGTGTAGCCTGTGGTCACTGATAGCGCCTCTGCCTCCCATAGATGTCAGTGTAGCCTGTGGTCACTGATAGTGCCTCTGCCTCCCATAGATGTCAGTGTAGCCTGTGCTCACTGATAGCGCCTCTGCCTCCCATAGATGACAGTGTAGCCTGTGCTCACTAATAGCGCCTCTGCCTCCCATAGATGTCAGTGTAGCGTGTGCTCACTGATAACGCTTCTGCCTCCCATAGATGTCAGTGAAGCCTTTGCTCACTGATAGCGCCTCTGCCTTCCATAGATGTCAGTGTAGTGTGTGCTCACTGATAGTGCCTCTGTCTCCCATAGATGTCAGTGTAGCCTGTGCTCACTGATAGCGCCTCTGCCTCCCATAGATGTCAGTGTAGCCTGTGCTCACTGATAGCGCCTCTGCCTCCCATAGATGTCAGTGTAGCCTGTGGTCACTGATAGTGCCTCTGCCTCCCATATATGTCAGTGTAGCCTGTGCTCACTGATAGCGCCTCTGCCTCCCATAGATGTCAGTGTAGCCTGTGGTCACTGATAGCGCCTCTGCCTCCCATAGATGTCAGTGTAGCGTGTGCTCACTGATAGCGCCTCTGCCTCCCATAGATGTCAGTGAAGCCTGTGCTCACTGATAGCGCCTCTGCCTCCCATATATGTCAGTGTAACGTGTGCTCACTGATAGCGCCTCTGCCTCCCATAGATGTCAGTGTAGCCTGTGCTCACTGATAGCGCCTCTGCCTCCCATAGATGTCAGTGTAGCCTGTGCTCACTGATAGTGCCTCTGCCTCCCATAGATGTCAGTGTAGCCTGTGCTCACTGATAGCGCCTCTGCCTCCCGATGATGTCAGTGTAGCCTGTGCTCACTGATAGCGCCTCTGCCTCCCATAGATGTCAGTGTAGCCTGTGCTCATTGATAGTGCCTCTGCCTCCCGATGATGTCAGTGTAGCCTGTGCTCACTGATAGCTCCTCTGCCTCCCATAGATGTCAGTGTAGCCTGTGCTCACTGATAGCGCCTCTGCCTCCCATAGATGTCAGTGTAGCCTGTGCTACTGATAGCACCTCTGCCTCCCATAGATATCAGTGTAGCATGTGCTCATTGATAGTGCCTCTGCCTCCCATAGATGTCAGTGTAACGTGTGCTCACTGATAGCGCCTCTGCCTCCCATAGATGTCAGTGTAGCCTGTGGTCACTGATAGCGCCTCTGCCTCCCATAGATGTCAGTGTAGCCTGTGGTCACTGATAGTACCTCTGCCTCCCATAGATGTCAGTGTAGCGTGTGCTACACTTACCTTACTGGTGATGATGTCATGTCCATTGAGATGAAATGTCATGAGATCACAACAGCACAGGACACATCCACGCTTGCTGCTGCTGATTACTTTTTGACTACAATGTAACATCCTACAGCAGTCAAAATGGTGGATGTGAATATGGCCTAAAACAGCACCCCCTTCCATCACTTACCCCTTACTGCACCTTAAGGTAACTGTACGTGCAGGTGCTGAGGTAGTTAATGTTCCTTGACGTACAGTCTGGGACTGAGAAGCCGTGCGTGCATGTGTCATCCTGCAAGGACTCAGTGGTGATGGGCACAGGGTTCCCACTGTAAGGACTGGAATCAATCGTGGTTGTTTAACCCCTTAAGGCACACCAGTCATTTCAGGTGACTGTTAAGGATAAGCTGCTGTGTGTACGTGAGTAATACTGTATCTGGTGATTATTTGACTTATATTGTGCAGTTTTAGCAGTCCCCACCCCCTTCCCTGCCACATCTGTAATTTGCAGTTCTCCCAGACCTGATGGTTGGAGACTGCCATACACTGCACACAGTCAGTAGAGGAGAATCTGCTCCATAATAGCCCACAAACAGCCCTAGGATCATGCAGGACATATATAGAGAAGTACTGAACTGTACAAATGTGAATAAAGTGTTCTGGTTGTGAAGAAACCTTCATAAGTAGCTGTCCATTAAGTAGCTGTCCATGAAGTAGCTGTCCATGAAGTAGCTGTCCATTTTAGACTGTAGACAATAATGCTACAGTATACTGAGTATCCCAAAACATTATATCAGCGACCAGACAATTGTGCTGTGATATCCTTTAGTGAGACTGAAAAAATAAAATAAAGAGATATAAAGTTAAAAAAAAGAAATCCACAAAAAAATGAGAACAGTTTTATATTAAAAAGTGGTTTTATTTTGTAAAAGTGTTTCAAATAGTGCACATGTATGATATGGTCACAAACGTAACAACCCAAACAATAGTTTACGTTAGATTGTTATTTAAACTGTTTTGTAAAAGCCATAAAAAAATGCCAAAAATCTGTGAAACAAATTTTTTTTATCAACCTCCTCCCCCAAAAAATTATTCTGAATTCAACATGTGGATATGGTAATTGTTTTATGCTTTATATATATATACTATTATGTCTAAAAAATATTAAGGAAAGATAATCAATAAGTTTTAGCTACCCCAAAATAGTACCTCTGAAAACTACATCTCATCCCACAAAAACAAGCCCCACATTAACTGAAAAATAAGAAAAAAATGGCTTTAGAAAATTATTATTATTAATATTATTATTATAAATAAATGATTTCTTGAAAAACCTAAAACCTAAAACAAAAGACTATATATATTTGGTATCACTGTTGTCATACCAACATGTAAAATATAAGCCACATGGTGAGTGCCACAACATTTTTGACACTGTCCTCTCACAGAAAGGGTTAATAAAACTTATTCACTATATTTTATGCATCCCACCAGGTTGGCCCTCACAAATACAACCTGTCCTACAAAAAACAAACCATCCTTTAGCTATGTCAATGGAAAAATAAAAAAGTTATCAGTCTTGGAAGACGCCAAAGAAAAAGCAAAAAAACCCAAAAAGATAAAGGTCAAAAATAGGCTGGTCCTAAAGGGGTTAAATACAGATCATTGCCCGTGTGTATTCACCCTGTAAAGTTCTGGAAATGCGCTGCACAAACACAACATCTCAGTGACATTTGTCATCTAGGGCAACAGCGAATGTGTAATTGTCACGAGAGGCAGGGGGCAGGCAGCAGCCATTGTGCGCGCCTGCCAGTGACAGGGTAATTGTGCAAATTAAATGGAAAAGAAACAACAAATCTGAGGCCACAATTATCTGAGATGCATCAGGTGCACTTTGGTTTTAACTTTATGCTTTGTCTACAAATCGCATTCGTAATCACAGAGTCCTCACAACTTGTATATGCGCCAGAATTGCGAACAGCCAAGCAGATGGCCGAGAGCAGCTCCCACCAAAATGGAAAAACAAAAGAAAAAAAATACACAAAAAAAAAATAACATCTGATCCTGGGAAAGCAGGGTGGCAGCCATTACAACATCCACGGGGGCTCTAACCCAGCTTTCCCAGACCTCTGAATAATGAACCTGCCCGGTTATATGAAGATACGATCTCATGTCATTGTATAACTAGGCTCTGGCAGAATTCTGGGAAAGCCGAGTGACAGCTACTATTAAATAAATTAGGCATTGCCAGGATGGTGGTGGTATTGGGGATTGTTCATAATGTTATTACAAATATCCTAGCAAATGCCATAACCTTACAAGATAGGGATATGCCTTTAATAAGGGGATTGTCCCCCAATTAGATAATCATGACTACTTTCTGCCAAGAACAGTGCCCCATCTGTCCACAGGTTGTGTGTAGTATTGCATATCAGCACTATTCACTTACATAAAGCTGAGCTGCAATACCAGACAAATCCATGGACAGGTGGGGCGCTGGGGAGCCATGTTTAATGGTAGTTGGTAAAACCCCAAGAACTGCCTTCAGAACAACTGTTCCCACCCCTAAACAGAGAGAGAGAACGCCTACTTTTGAGTGTTGCCTTCTTTTTGGGTTGGGGCTGTCTGAATTTTCTGTGACTGTTTCCAAAAATTAGGTACTGTCTTGGCATATATAGGGTAGTCAGCAACTATGGGGACCAGGTGAGAGCAATGCAGAGCACATGGGAGGAGAAGGAGTCTCCCTCCTGCAATTGAGCATCTGATGTGAGTTGCAGCACTGAGAGGATTGGGGACTCCCTCCCTCTAGTATGATCCTCAGATTGCGGTGCACCATCTCTGGCAGGGGTGCACATCTCCCCATTAGAGGTTTACTATTAATAAAAAGAAAGAGAACATCCTACAAAGAATGTAAGGGAGGAGAGGGAGTCCCCCAACCCGCAGATTGATGATGAGATCATAGGCTGCCAACCACGCCTGGCAAGACGAAGACTAGACTGATGACCTCAACTCAAGAGGCTTGATGCTCACTATTTTGTGAGAGACTGTATATAGCTGTTAGATACTGCTTTTCATTATTGCATATATATGCCCTATTAAATTAAAGCTGCATTTAGAGTTCTGCTCTGAGCTCACACGTCCTGATAACCTCTGCTTGCAATAGTCTGTTTGCATTTTGTTTCCTTCACACAAAGTGCTGTATGTTAATGCAAGAAGTCCAACTTTCCCATAATGCATTTTAGGGGTGCATGTGTGTGTGCATGTGTGTGTGCGTGTGTGTGTGTGTGCATGTGTGTGTGCGTGTGTGTGTGCGTGTGTGTGTGCATGTGTGTGTGTGGGGGGAGAGGGACAAAGTTGTATATTGGGATACAAAATCTGCAGACATTCGAATGCAAGAAAGGAGAGCAAATCATAATACATTAATATTAGTAATAGTAGATAGCAGTAGTCTGTCTGTCAGCACGGTGTTGACTGATTCCTGGAGCAACCTGCAGAATTGTGAATGCAGCTGTGGATGTGACTAGAGTACAATATACAGCTATATCCTGACCTCTTTGCCCATGTGTGTAGTGATTGTATTACCTCTTTGCCTTCTCGCTGCCTTTTTATGTTCCTTTAGCTTTAATATGTTTCAGGGGAATGTAAAGGAAATCAGCAGCGAGCAGCGTCCGAGACACCGGAAAGACAGCGAGCGAAGCAACATGTCATAACTATTTCATTACCCAATTACTTCACCTGTGCTTCCCGAAATCTCCACTATCTGCAACCGAGTGAAAACCAAAAATCGATCCCAACACAAACAATTTTGCTTTTTTAAAAGGTGCGTTTAGAATGGATTGGTCGGGGGATGGGGGTTTACGAGCTGCAGATACAATGGCTGTAAATGCTACATAAGCTGTGCATAATAAACCAGATTGATCTCTATATAATGTGTATTGATCGCTGCGAGATGTCAGCCCTTCTGCCCTCCACCTCGCAGGCGGCCGCCATTAAGCAGCGCTAGAGATTTTATTAAATCATTTTCCATCCCGGCCTTTAATTAAGAAGGATCTTCCGCGAGGAGCCGATTCCCTCAAGAGAACGTCGCTGTAGCCGGGATGTAAGATATCATTAGAATAATACAACCTTACACAAAGCATGTTAGTCGTCTTATTAACTGCGATGAGGAGTCAGATGCCGCAGGTGCCCGAGCCATTATGGAAAATTCTGCAAACTGCAATATTGTAGGTTTCAAGATCTGTGCTTGCTGTCCATAAACAGGAACAAGGGAAGAAAACGAATCATGTCCTAATACTTCACACAACTGGTATATTTCCTGTATTTATCTTTCAGCATCCTCGGTATGTATCTACATTGTATCTACTAACACTATTTCAGGCCATTATATGGGTCATATTTTGCAGTTTTCTCCTCCTCACGTTATATATATGTAGTCCGCAGTTCTCCCTGATCTGGACACTAGCTGTCATACACTGCACACAGTAAGTAGAGGAGAGTCTGCTCCATAACATTCTCTCTTTCACTCAGAAACAGCTGCAGGACATATATAGAGATGTACTGACATCCCTGGTGCTACAGACACCCGCAGAGATATCAACATGAAGTTCTCCTAGACCAAGCAGGGCACCCCTCAGGACTAGGATAAGCTTCAACACTGTCTAATATATATAAACCCAACGGTACATGCCCCTGTATAGACATGTCCAACCATTAAACTGGTTTTCAATAATAATTTAGTCTTAAGTAAATCTTAGGTAACAGTGGACGCATCATATACAGATATATCTGCCAAGAACCCCGAAACCAATTCAATATAATATTGCAACATACTAGCAAAAATCTTGACAGACTGCAATTCACAACACAACCACTGGGTGGCCACACATAGATCTATAGCATATCACATAGTGATACAATATCATGAAACAATATTGTATTGAAAAGCTGGTTTTTATCTGGAGACACACGTATCTGGACACGCCCAGTTGGTGATTATGAACCACTCCCAAGGCCTGCAAGAAAACTTAAAGGGGTTTGACTATCTCAGACATCCCGAGTATATACCATAGACATCAAGTATCGGTACTTCCAGGACTCCTCTATCAGGAGAATGGTGGTCCTTGAACCCATTTTAACTCATGTCAAAATGGGTCAAGATACTCCATTCTCCTGATATATGGGGGCCCCAGAGATGGCTACACCATGCACCATTAGCCCACGCTCCTCTCTGCCCCTAAGCAGTGTGTCACCCCTCTTCTCTCTCACATGGACGCCACATGTGTGTATTCACACTCAGACAAGCATTTATGTGCCCAGATGGTTAGGGGCCACATGTGGCCCTCAGCTTGTGTCCCCCTGCTGTATCTGTTCTTAGCACTAGCTCTATGTCAGGATGATGAGGATGATGATGAGGATGATGATGATAGCCCAAAGTACTCCTTAAAGTATCTGCATAAACTTATGATTCATAAAACATATGGCGCTCTTAAATATTGATCCCGCCAGCACCAAAGACCAAATGATATTAGTGTAGCATAGGATTCTATTTGTAGGACTGGGATTAAAGGCAGGGAAGTGGAAAATTGGAATAAAGCAGAATTCAGGTGGAGTGGAAAGTACATCTGGCAGAGTTACTACGGAAGGAGCGCGGCAACGTGGAGGAGCATTATTTAAGAAATCAATTCTCCGCGGCGCAAATGAAGCAAAAAGGAACATATTGAAATGAATGCCGCTATCTGATTATCCTTAATTTATTTGGGTTGGATCTGTGCATGACGAAGCTCAAAACAAGACAAGCCGTCAACCCCCCCTCCCCCTCCGCCTGCCGCATGGTTTATATCAGTGATTTTATGGACGCATAATATGGCAAATATTACTGGGATTTCTTCAGAAAACTCTTCAGCTTTGGGCAGAGAAAGACATTTCTGTATCAGAGCATTGTGAAGCATTTGGGGTTAATGTCACTTTGTAAATCTGATGGGGGCACTTACTTTGTGATTGATGTCATAGTCTCCAAATTTCAGGGGAAGGTATAGAATTTCTGTAGGGAAAAAGAGACAGACTAGAGACGGATTTACTAAAATGACACATCACTCACTTGACCGGGGGTGGCTTAAGAGGAGGAGGTGTGCCAAATTGCATTAATATTATGGTGCTAAAAAATTGGTCAAAAGTAAGGAAGGTGAACAAAAGTGTCTAAAGATGCACCAAATGTATCATCCATTATCAACCACTGTGATCAGTTTGATGCATCGAGTTTGGTGACAATCTGACATAATAAGACTAGAGATAGGTGAACCTCGTGAGATTCGGTTTGTGAATATTGCAAGGTTGCAAGTGATTGGGTGTCAGTGGTCACATGGGGTCATGACATCACAACGTCCCTTGGGGCTCATGATATCAACCAAGAGGCCAGGAGACACTGGAAAATGACCAAAGAAGACTGTGAAAGACACCAGACACAATGGGTGAACCCAGGAGAGGAGGTTTATTAATTTTCTGCACCTCTCCATGGCCTCCAATTATTATACTCTTGGGTACAACTAGTATACCCTGATTTGTGGGTGGTGAATCCCAAAAACTTCAGGTTTGACCAAACTTGAGATTTTTGGAAAATTTATAACGAACTTAATAGATTTGCCACAACATGAATAAGTCCAAGGCCAGGGAATTGGATAGTCATAAGTAAGGTCTAAAGTATTGCTAAATTGTAGAAAAAACCCACTGCCAATCATGAAAATGACGTGACACATGTGGGTGTCCTCAGATGTGATAGCCAAGTGGTGTTCATAGATGTTCTACTGAGCCGCTAAACATGATTCTTCTGTACTGACAGCTAAGAAACTTTGCAATATATGTTATCAGAAGAAAATGCTTCTTTCTTCTCTTATCAGGCTGTTTTCCTGCTATAATGACTTTTACTCTGAAAATCTCTGCTCTATCCATTTTGAGACAGATTGAAGGTCACATGACTCATCTCTATAGACGTCTATGGAGAGGGGAGAAAGAGGAGTGAGCAGGAAGAGATGGAGATAAGACAAGAAATGCAGCTCTTAGTCTGACCCTAGAGCTTTCTATCACTGTCACAGCCCCTTATTCACATCAGTACACGTCAGTACTTCTCTATATATGTCCTGCATGGACATTAGTCTGTATCTTAGTGAGAGAGCAGATTCTCCTCTTGTAACTGTGTGCAGTGTATGGCAGCTAGTCTACATCCACCAACTGAGAGAGTTATAAAAACTACAGATAGAGCTTGCAGAGAAGGAAATGGCCAAAAACTGCAGGATATATGTCATATAATGACTAGAAATAGTATGGAGGTGAGGATATGAAAGTATATCAGGCAGTGAGGAGCTGACTTTCCACTATACAGTGATGACCTGGGTCGTCTTCTGAAGATATCCATTGATACATAGAAGCCGGTGACCCGATCAGCTGTGTGTCTAGTATTTGGCCTCTCGGATCTGTTATCCCCAGGGATGTAATTTCCCCCCATTATGTCTGCTGTAGGGAAATATAACATTACATGCCGGATCTTCACAAATATACCTGACCATGTGATACAAGGGGCGAACCCAGAATGTCAGTGTGAGCTGTGTCCTGGCTCATAGAGGGGTCCCAAATGCCGTAACAGTAGAGAAGTGTTGACTGTGACACTATTTTAAGGTCACTGTGGCTAATACTTTTGTGAGGTCAAAGTGGCTGATACTATTGTGGGGTCACTTTAGCTGTCTGTATTTTAGGGTCACTGTTGTAGACACTTATGGAGTCACTGGGGCTGACACTATCATGAGGTCACTGTTGTTGGCACAGTTATTTGGTCACTGTGGCTAAAGCTATTCTGAGGTCACTGTGTCTGGTGCTATTATGGGGTCACTATGACTGCCACTATTGTGGGGTCAATGTGGACACAATGGGGCACTATGACGCCACTATTTGGGGGATGTGGCTATCACTATTATGGGGTCACTATGACTGCCACTATTGTGGGGTCAATGTGGCTATCACTATTATGGGGTCACTATGACTGCCACTATTATGGGGTCAATGTGGCTATCACTATTATGGGGTCACCATGGCTGACAGTATTATGAGGTCACTATGTTTAGTGTGTATGTATTTTGACCCTGATGTTTGTGTGTTTGCAGGTGTCTCTGGACCTGTCTATGAATATTTTGGGTGGATATTTCATATCTTGGGTGGATATGTTATCAGTAAGATTCTTGTTCCGTAGAATATCGTTACGGTCTTTGTAGAGGACACAGAAGCTCTTGTTATTATGAAGCGCTGGGAGCAGAGGAGCGGGCGCCTCGTATCATTTCATTTGCCATGGTGCAGGCCACTCATCTTCATTAGGTAGTTTGAGAATGATTTTTGGGTCAGGATCTTGGCTATAAATTGCTGCATTCCTGGGATTCTGCCACCCAATGGAGAGCACGAGTTCAGCTCCAGCATTCTGGCATTAACCTTTGTTTTACTCCGTTCACGTCCAGCCAGTCGCAGCCAAACTATTTATTTATTTAGCTTGTTGGCTCGCTGAGTGCAGTAAATAGAGCGCATCCTATCGGGGGCGCTGCAGGCATCATCACTGTACTTCTGGGTTCATCATCTGCTACATGTTATCTGCTCTATATACTCTGCGGATATTGTATCCTTCTTTAACAGACAGGTTATATGCAATCCTAATAGAGATCAGACCCGGCTTGTAAATAAGGATTACTAGGTATAGGGTTCTATTCACTGCATGGGGCACTTGTTAATGTTCACTTAGCTTTGCAGGTGAACAATTCTAAAACTCTGAGAATTTGGTATAACCATGTTGCTATTTTTCCACACTGTTGAACACTGTAACGCCCCAAATCTCTCTCTTGCATTGGGAAATCCAGTTCATTTTGGAGATTAGTTTCTTACGTTCTAGAGATTAGTTCACTTGGTTCATTTAGCTTCTTCTTTCTCTTGCTCTGGATACTGCTGAGAACATAGACCTAGACTATAATACCGCCACTGCTAGTTCCCTGGATGAGTTCTAGTTCTGTTAATATGATTGGATGTATTTAATATGCCTGATCATTATTAATAGTTTATACCGCACAATAGCAGCGCCATGGTGAACTCTGCAAACATTTTCATTGTCAACCTTATAACAATAAAGTAATAACCTTATGGCAGTGTAGTAAACTGTGAGGTTGTACTAAGAACACATTAAAGACACCTGGTGGAGTAAACAGATCTACAGTATACCCTATAGCGTGCCATAGCTATACAGATCTGTGTCCCGAGGAGGCTGATAGGGAATGAATCATGTGACAAGTAAACTAACTGAACTGAATGAACTGCTGAACTAGAAACAAATCACAAAGGTCTAGTTCTGGGGTCGGCAACCTATGGCACGCGTGCCAATCTTGGCACGCAAGGCATATTTCCCTGGCACGGCAGCGGACTCCTCACCCAGCAGTTTCGATCGGACCAAACATGTCCGAAACGAAACTGCTATTATTATACTGTGGGGTCTCTTCAGACCCCCGAGTATAATAAGGGGAGCCCCCAGGGAGATGATCAAACATAAAAAACAATGTTACTCACCATTCCTACGCTCCGCAGCCGCTGTGTACTCTTCAGCCGCTTCTGCCTGAAGTCAGCTGACAGGGCCTCAGGTGTCACGTCTGCGTCTGACGTCATTACGCATAATGACGCGACGTGACCCCTGAGACTCAATGAGCGGTCGCTGACTACAGGCAGAAGAGCCCGAAGATACAGAGCGGCTGCGGAACGTGGAATGGTGAGTAACATTGTTTTTTATGTTTCATCACCTCTCTTTGCCCTCCACTTATTATACTCGGGGGGGGTCTGAAGAGACCCCACAGTATAATAATAGCTAGTGAGTGGCACAAATTGGAATATTATAAAAGTTAGATTATTATACCGTGTGCAGGGGCTACTATGGAGGATAACACAGTATGCTGGGGCCACTATGGGACATATACCGTGTGCAGGGGCCACTATGGGACATATACCGTGTGCAGGGGCTACTATGGAGGATAACACAGTGTGCTGGGGCCACTATGGGACGTATACCGTGTGCAGGGGCCACTATGGGACATATACCATGTGTAGGCGCCGGTATGGGACATCTACCGTGTGCAGGGGCCGCTATGAGACATATTGCTGTGTGCAGGGGCCGCTATGGGACAAATACTGTGTACAGGGCCCGCTATGGGACATAATACCATGTGCAGGGACCGCTATGGGACAAATACCGTGTACAGAGGCCGCTATGGGACATAATACCGTGTACAGAGGCCGCTATGGGACATAATACCGTGTACAGAGGCCGCTATGGGACATATACCATGTTGCAGGGGCCGCTATGGGACATAATACCGTGTACAGAGGCCGCTATGGGACATATACCATGTTGCAGGGCCCGCTATGGGACATAATACCATGTGCAGGGACCGCTATGGGACAAATACCGTGTCCAGAGGCCGCTATAGGACATAATACCGTGTACAGAGGCCGCTATGGGACATAATACCGTGTACAGAGGCTGCTATGGGACATAATACCGTGTACAGAGGCCGCTATGGGACATATACCATGTTGCAGGGGCCGCTATGGGACATAATACCGTGTGCAGGTGCCGCTATGGGACATAATACCGTGTGCAGGGATTGCTATGGGACATTATTCTGTATAACGGTGTGTTTTCTATATTAAGGATGTGTTTTTGCACAGAAAACTCAAGCTTTGTTTTTTTTTTTTGTGCAAAAATGCACCAGTTTTACATCGAATGAAAAAGTTCCAGTGACCTAAGAATATAGCTGTATCCAGATACATAGTGTGTTTTCACCATAAGGTGCCGCCATACGCTGCTCCTGGACACATTTACCACTAATTGCGGGATACACATGTACTTTCATTGCTTCTAATCGGAAAGTACAGGAGCGTCCCAGGAAACAGCAGTAAACGCATGTGTCCTAAAGCATCTGGTGGCAGCACTTCTGTGTTATGGTTTGTGGTATATGACTTTAGTTTAGGGGTCGTAAGACTTACAATTATTGATCGGCACTCCGAGTACCTCATCTTTGATTTTTTTATTAAAATCGGCACGCCGAACAGAAAAGGTTGCCTACCCCTGGTCTAGTTCAATCCAATGTATATGGATGAGCACAGCAGCGCCACCTTTGGTATTTTAATGGTACTGACTCATGATGAGTATGTATGAGGGAGCTAAACAGTAATGCAGCACAGACTAGATTGGACCTCTGGACTAACCAGATGGTGATTTTATCACATAAACAGGTGAGCTGCATAAAGCTACACACACAGACTCTCTCTCATTCACACATGAGTTTTTTGTACTTTTCCAGCTTTAGGAACTATAAAGCAAGTGGTAGAGTGTCAGTGAGTGAGTCTGCAGGAGCCGCTGCTGTGCTGTATCTCTCCCTCCACCCTTCCACTCCTCCCATTTGCTTTAGTTTATGATGAACTAACTTTTGCCAGGATTGTGAACTATATAAGTTACTTGACTGTGAATATCAGTTCATTTTGAACTAATAGTTAATGAATTACCCATCACTTGTGCCGAGTAGAGATGAGCAAAACAGTACATAAGAAGCCAAGTACATTACATGCCCCGCTCTCTGGTATCTACTGGTTTAGATCCCTAGTCCCTGGTACTCAAGGATTTAGCATCACACATCTCAGAACCCAGTGTTTAATATCCTAGTCCCTGCTGTCCATCAATGTTGTATCTCAGTCTTTGGTGTTCACTGGTTATGTGTTTTAGCCCCTATAGCGCAGACTTCAATGTCTCAATCCCTGGAGCCCACTACTTTACTGTCCCAGTCCCAATGGATTAATGTCCTAATCCCTGGAGCCCAATATTTTAGTGTCCTAATCCCTGGAGCCCAGGAGTTTAGTGTCTTATTATTACTTGGATCCCACAAGTTCAGTGTCCCAGTCCCTGGTGTCCAGTAGTTTAGTGTCCTTTTCCCTGAAGCCCACTAGTTAAGGGTTCCAGTCCCTGAGCCCAGTGGTTTTCTGTCCTATTTCTTGGAGTCCAAGAGTTTAGTGTTTTACTTCCTGAAGCTCAGTAGTTTAGTATCCAGTTCCCTGAAGCCCAGTGATTCAGTGTCTTACTCCCTGTAGCCCATGGGTTTAGTGTCCAATTACCCGTAGCCCTGTAGTATAATATTTCAGTTCCTGAGCCCATAGAGGAATGAGTATATGTGGCTGATAGAGAGGAATATTCCCTACAAGAAAAAAATGGATGAGGGGAATAGGGATATGGATGGGGGGAGGAGGATGGGGGGTAGGGATATGGATGGGGGGAATAGGGATATGGATGGGGGGATAGGGATATGGATAGGGGGTAGGGATATGGATGGGGGGAGGAGGATGGGGGGTAGGGATATGGATGGGAGGTAGGGATATGGATGAGGGGAATAGGGATATGGATGGGGGGATAGGGATATGGATGAGGGGAATAGGGATATGGTTGGTGGGAGGAGGATGGGGGGATAGGGATATGTATGGGGGAGGAGGATGGGGGGATAGGGATATGTATGGGGGAGGAGGATGGGGGGTAGGGATATGTATGGGGGGGGGTGGATCTAGGCCATAATACCCCTCCAGGCTTTGGTAGTGATGAAGTTGGCCATTGCTTGGTAAATAGAAAGGGCACATATATATTCAGCATTATTTTGCTGGAGTTCCCCTTCAAACACTTGCACTTTGCATCTTTCCCGACAGTATCACAGAGCGAGGCTTATACTGCGGAACGCGGCGACTTCCTGAGCACTCCTTGCTGGATTCTGGTTAAGTATATCATAAAATCTCTCAGACCGGAGCGTTTTTAGGGGAAATATCATTACCATTTATGTTGTACCTCAATGCAGTTGTTAAACAGAATCTGTAGCACAAACTGAGCGATAACACGAAAAAACATCTGTAGGAAACAGCAGGAGATTCAGCCCCAGGAAGTCATTGACAAAGTCTTTGCTCCGAACTTCGTGATTTATCCCGGCCTGACCCAACTAAATCTAAGACTAATCAGAGGGTAATTGGCTGTAATAAAGTAGATCGCCCTCCTGCCCCGCAGGTGACGCCCCACAATTTAACCCCACAGATGCTGCAAACCTACTGATCCAACACAAGATGATACATTGTTTCTTAATGGAGCAAGAAATCATAGAATGGGGTCATAAGGTCAAGGTCAAATTTATTACAAGGTTGGTGAAAATTCTCCTGATCTTTTTGCATGTTTGGCACATCCACATAATATCTGTCCAGAGTAATGGGGGTGAGGGGGTTCCTTGCTTAGAGACCAGAAAATCTGTAATCAGGTTAGATGCCAAAGCCCCCAAAAAGCTACTAGGTCTTGGCCAAGTCCAAAATTTGGCATAGATAGAAAGATAGATATATAAGATGGCAAGCTGCAGTAAAAGTGGTGGTGGGCTTTTTAAGGGCGTAGCATTTATAAAAGGGCACAGCTAACTATATCCAGACCCCATATAACAATATTAGACCCCAGACTGTTACTGGTTAATTAAAATAAATAATTGCCCCATTAATATTTATGCCATTTAGTGATCACTTTAAATAATTGTTGATAATACTGACTATATGTATAACTGGGAGAATCCCGGGACATGTCTAGATAGATAGATAGATAGATAGGAGATAGATAGATAGATAGATAGATATGAGATAGATAGATAGATAGATAGATATGATAGATAGATAGATAGGAGATAGATATGAGATAGATAGATAGATAGATAGATAGATAGATAGAGATGAGATAGATAGATAGATAGATAGATAGATAGATATGAGATAGATATGGTAGATAGATAGATAGATAGATAGATATGGTAGATAGATAGATAGATAGATAGATATGAGATAGATAGATAGATAGATATGAGATAGATAGATATGAGATAGATAGATAGATAGATAGATATGAGATAGATAGATAGATAGATGATAGATAGATAGATAGATAGATATGAGATAGATAGATAGATAGTATATATATAGAGATAGATAGATAGATAGATAGATAGATATGAGATAGATAGATAGATAGATAGATAGATTAGATAGATAGATAGATATGAGATAGATAGATAGATATGAGATAGATATATAGATATGAGATAGATAGATAGATATGTGATAGATAGATAGATAGATAGATAGATAGATATGAGATAGATAGGAGATAGATAGATAGATATGAGATAGATAGATAGATAGATAGATAGATATGAGATAGATAGATAGATAGATAGATATGAGATAGATAGATATGAGATAGATAGATAGATAGATAGATAGATAGATAGATATGAGATGGATAGATAGATATGAGAGATATGAGATAGATAGATAGATATGAGATAGATAGATAGATAGATAGATATGAGATACATAGATAGATATGAGATAGATAGATAGATAGATAGATAGATAGATAGATAGACAGTGGCATGCAAAAGTTTGGACACCCCTGGTCAAAATGACTGTTATTGTGAACAGTTAAGCAAGTTGAAGATAAAATGATCTTCAAAAGGCATAACATTAAAGATGACACATTCCCAATGTATTTTTGGGAAAAAAAAAAAATTCCAATGAAGTTGGGACGTTGTGTAAAACATGAATAAAAACAGAATACGATGATTTGCAAATTCTTTTCAACCTCTATTCAACTGAATACACTACAAAGACAAGATATTTAATATTCAAAGGATAAACTTTGTTTTTTTGCAAATATTCGCTCATTTTGAATTTGATGCCTGCAACACGTTCCAAAAAAGCTGGGACAGGGGCAACAAAAGCTGGGCCCGGGTCCTGTTTCCCGCTGTGTGACATCACCTTTCCTTTTAACAAGACTCAATAAGTGTTTGGGAACTGAGGACACGAATTGTTGGAGCTTTGTAGGTGGAATTCTTTCCCATTCTTGCTTGATGTACAACTTCAGTTGCTCCACAGTCCGGGGTCTCCATTGTCGTATTTTGCGCTTCATAATGCACCACACATTTTCAATGGGAGACAGGTCTGGACTACAGGCAGGCCAGTCTAGTACCCGCACTCTTTTACTATGAAGCCGCGATGTTGTAACACCTGCAGAATGTGGCTTGGCATTGTCTTGCTGAAATAAGCAGGGACGTCCCTGAAAAAGACATGACTTGGATGGCAGCATATGTTACTCCAAAACCAGTATGCACCTTTCAGCATTAATGGTGCCTTCACAGATGTGCAAGTTACCAATGCCATGTGCACTAACACCCCCCATACCATCAGAGATGTGTCATGGGCACTAACACACCCCCATACCATCAGAGATGTGCCATGGGCACTCACCCCCCAACATCAGAGATGTGCCATGGGCACTAACACCCCCCCATACCATCAGAGATGTGTCATGGGCACTAACACACCCCCATACCATCAGAGATGTGTCATGGGCACTAACACACCCCCATACCATCAGAGATGTGCCATGTGCACTAACACCCCCCCAAAACATCAGAGATGTGCCATGGGCACTAACACCCCCCATACCATCAGAGATGTGTCATGGGCACTAACACCCCCCATACCATCAGAGATGTGTCATGGGCACTAACACCCCCCATACCATCAGAGATGTGCCATGGACACTAACACCCCCCCCCATACCATCAGAGATGTGCCATGGGCACTAACACCCCCCCATACCATCAGAGATGTGCCATGGGTACTAACACCCCCCATACCACCAGAGATGTGCCATGGGCACTAACACCCCCCAATACCATCAGAGATGTGCCATGGGCACTAACACCCCCCCATAACATCAGAGATGTGTCATGGGCACTAACACCCCCCATACCATCAGAGATGTGTCATGGGCACTAACACCCCCCATACCATCAGAGATGTGCCATGGACACTAACACCCCCCATACCATCAGAGTTGCGCCATGGGCACTAACACCCCACCATTCCATCAGAGATGTGCCATGGGCACTAACACCCCCCATACCATCAGCGATGTGCCATGGACACTAACACCCCCCCATACCATCAGAGATGTGCCATGTGCACTAACACCCCCCATACCATCAGAGATGTGCCATGGGCACTAACACACCCCCATACCATCAGAGATGTGCCATGGGCACTAACACCCCCCATACCATCAGAGATGTGCCATGGGCACTAACACCCCCCCCATACCATCAGAGATGTGCCATGGGTACTAACACCCCCCCATACCACCAGAGATGTGCCATGGGCACTAACACCCCCCCATACCATCAGAGATGTGCCATGGGCACTAACACCCCCCATAACATCAGAGATGTGTCATGGGCACTAACACCCCCATACCATCAGAGATGTGTCATGGGCACTAACACCCCCCATGCCATCAGAGATGTGCCATGGGCACTAACACCCCACCATTCCATCAGAGATGTGCCATGGACACTAACACCCCCCCCCCCATACCATCAGAGATGTGCCATGGGCACTAACACCCCCCCCATACCATCAGAGATGTGCCATGGGCACTAACACACCCCCATACTATCAGAGATGTGCCATGGGCACTAACACCCCCCCATACCATCAGAGATGTGCCATGTGCACTAACACCCCCCCATACCATCAGAGATGTGCCATGGGCAATAACACCCCCCCATACCATCAGAGATGTGCCATGTGCACTAACACACCCCCATACCATCAGAGATGTGCCATGGACACTAACACCCCACCCATACCATCAGAGATATGCCATGGACACTAACACCCCCCCATACCATCAGAGATGTGCCATGGGCACTAACACCCCCCCATACCATCAGAGATGTGCCATGGGCAATAACACCCCCATACCATCAGAGATGTGCCATGGGCACTAACACCCCCCATACCATCAGAGATGTGCCATGGGCACTAACACACCCTCATACTGTCAGAGATTCTGGCTTTTGAACTTTGCGCTGATAACAATCCGGACAGTCCTTTTCCTCTTTGGCCTGGAGGACACGACGTCCATGATTTCAAAAAAACAATTAGAAATGTGGACTGGTCAGACCACAGGACACTTTTTCACTTTGTGTCAGTCCATCTGAGATGAGTCTGCTAAATCTTCCTGAAGGTCTTTTGCAGTCAAGTGGGGATCTGATTTTCCACTCTGGCAAACCTACGAGCTGCTGTCTCTGAAATTTTTCTTGGTCTTCCAGACCTTATCTTGACCTCTGATGTTCCTGGTAACTGCCATTTGTTAATTATATTTCGAATTGAGGAAAGGGCAACTTGAATACACTTTGCTATCTTCTTATAGCCTTCTCCTGTTTTGTGGCCTCCACCATTTTCATTTACAGAGTGCTAGGCAGCTGCTTAGAAGAACCCATGGCTGCTGTGTTTTGGCACAAGGTTAGAGGAGGCGGCCGGGGATTTATAAAGCTGTAAAATTTGCATCACTTGGCCTTTCCTAACAATGATAGTGAACAAGCCATAACCCTAACTGGCTAATTAAAGTCTGAGACCTTGGTCAAGTTATCTGAGCACACAAATCTACAAGGGTTCCCAAACATTTGCAAGGTGCTCCTTTCCCTTTATCACT
Source organism: Leptodactylus fallax (assembly GCA_947044405.1). Lineage (NCBI taxonomy): Eukaryota > Metazoa > Chordata > Amphibia > Anura > Leptodactylidae > Leptodactylus > Leptodactylus fallax. The sequence continues at coordinate 144,486 of CAMRHE010000584.1, forward strand.
CTAAAATTGTTCTCAAGCATTATAATACACTGATATTGCTTAAAATTATAGACAAATGTGTTTAATCTTTAACTTTATGCCTTTTAAAGATCATTTCATCTTCAACTTGCTTAACTGTTCACAATAACAGTCATGTTGACCAGGGGTGTCTAAACTTTTGCATGCCAATGTATGGATAGATAGCTATAAAGAAATAAGGATAGACAGACAGATCTGAGATGATAGCCTGCGTCCTTTGGGATCCATATACTCCCATCAGCTCCATCTCTGGCAACGCCGTGCGTCCTGCACACATATACTGTCTTGATATATAATGGGTGCAATGCTCTGCAGCTCCTGTGGTAACCTGATGAGCAGGAGATGGATGATTCTCTATAGATTTCCTCATTAGCTTTATGATGTGGTTACGTCTCAGCATTAATTGTGAATTACGTTGCGGCGTATCGATCGCGGGATGGTCTCTAATTGACTTGTTTTCTTTTGCTTTTCTTTCTATGGTTCAGATGATTTGTAAATTATTTTTCAGAGAAGAAGAAAGGATTTACAAACCACGAGAATCGATATGCAAAAGCAAGTCATAGGAGGGGATCAGGGCTGAGCTGGCGGGGCAACTGTGGCAAAGTGGCAGTTAGGGGGCAGAAGAAGGGTGCCCAGCTTCTGATTAATTGATAACTGAACTGGCAGGACCATCTTAAAGGGGCATTCTCATCTAAAAAAAAATGCATAATCGTTACGACCTCTGGGATCTCTACTGATCCAATTTTTGCTACTTAGGACATTCCCCAGCCCCCAGCCGTACAGGAGAACAGCAGCACAGCTCTATTCAGGTGAATGGAGACCAGCAGCAGCTCCCTGCACAGTCAGGTGGACTGGGAACCTTTTTGTACAAAGAATGCACAATGTACTCTGGGGTAGTGTTTAGAGAACCTGCCGAAGTTTGGGTTCAACGCGTTCCGCTGAACTTTGCCCAAAAGTTTGGTTCGGGTATTCGAACTTGACTTGAACCCCATTGAAATCAATGGGGACCCAAACTTTTCTTTTTTTTTTTTATACATATGGGCACCCCCGATCTCGCCACGGGTGATGCCGAGGGGGACGTTTGGCATGGTGGAACCCTTTGGATGCCGCGGTCATGTTTGACTGCGGCATCCATGGGGTTAAGGAGCAGGGTGTTAGCTGTCAGTTAGCTAACACCCACTCCCGATGCCGCCCGCGGCATTCAGTTCCCTGGCAAACACCTAAGATGCTGCGGTCGCTATTGACTGTGACATCTTAAGGGTTAAACAGTGTGGATCGGTGTTATCACCGTCCCCGCTGTTGCAGCAGGAGCCTGGATGTCAGATACAGCTGGGATCCCACGGTAATCGCACGGCGTTAAAACTGGTTGATTGGCTGCTCAGCAGAGCCGGACCGGACCCGAACCTGAACTTCAGCGCTGACGTTTGGAGTCAGGGTCAGGTACCCAAACGCACAAAGTTTGGCACGGACCAGACCTGTGCAGTTCGGGTTCGCTCAACACTACTCTGGAGCAGTGGAAACGTCTTCTATGCAATGATCAATCTCATGTCTCTGTCTGAAGGACCAGTTTGGGTTTGGTGAATGCTGGGAGAACATTACCTGTCTGACTCCATTGTGCCAGCTGTAAGGTCTGGTGGAGGAGGGGTAATACTATGGGATAAATCTTAATGCTTCAGCAGACAAAGACAGATTGGACAATTGTCACTTCCAACTTTGTGGTAACAGCTTGGTGAAGGCTTCTTTTCTCTTCCAGCATGACTATGCTGCAATGGACAAAGTAAGGTCCATAAAGACATATTAGGGGAAGTTTGGTATGGAAGAACTTGACTGACTGCTCAGAGCCCTGACCTCAATCCCATCCAACACCCAAGGGATGACGTATTCCGGGTATGGTGAGCCAGGCCCTCCTAACGTACAACATCAGGGTCTGAACTCTCAAATGCTCTTCTGGATAAACTGGAAATAATTCTCAAAGAGACAACTTTAAAGTCTTGTAGAAAGTCTTCCCAGAAGAGAAGAAGTAGAAGAATATGGATTTATAATGTTATAAAAGCTCCTGGAGCTGGAATGTGAACATGCCCCTATACCTTCCTCCATGTAGTGTACATGACTGTAATAGTGGTGAACTGTGAGCAGTTACATGATACATGTATGACCCTGCTGCTGAGCATTGTGGTGCCCATGTTATCTCGTGGCCTGGACCTTCATATATAATTATAATTTATACTTCCCATTGAGATTTGATGAACTGTACAGCATTGTTTGGAGCCTTGTTTTCTCGCTGCGCTGGTGGACGCCTCGCTGTGTTCTTTAATGGCAGCTAACATTTTTACATGACATGTTCATAACAACCGCAGGTAACAAACTAAACTGCTCATTTTCTGCTCCACAATGACCAAAAATCGCTCCCAGAATCCAAACCCAGACGAATTCTCGGGAGGAGAAACTGTTGTAATTAAGGGCTTTCAGTTCCAGGGCTGTCAAGTCCTTTTGTGCGTCTCTTTTGGCAAACGCTACGAGACCTGGAGCGATATTAAATAGACCATCTGTTGGTCTTCATTAAGCCCGCTCTCATCAACAGTGCTATTAAATAAAATTGAGCGGGCTAAAAGAAGCTTTGACATCTGGACTTCCAATCGCTACATTGATCAATATTAATAAAGACTCGTTGTGAGCTGAACATTTCCAGCCCGACCAGACGGGTGAGCAGTCACCTTGCTGCATTCTCCGGCTTCAGGTTTTTTTTGCAATGCAGATTCTCGAAATTTACATTTGATGTTATCAAAATCTTCCACTATGATGCTTATCAGTATATGCAGAGACAGAAGAGGACTGGGGGAGGGGGCAAGCAAAACAACAATAAGTCTCCTTTCAAGAGCTGCCTGACACCTGCACACTCCAAATTACTTGGGACAGGTAGTCATGGAGACTTCACCCCATCTTCATGGCTTTTTCCATGTGGTCACGTTGCAGCATGTGTAGAGAGTAGATGCTTTCTCCACTATTAGAATTGAATATGGGGGTAGAGTAACCACACTGGCTGCCGCTGTTGTGCCCACTGCCTACACTCTTGGGCAGGGTATGAAAATACAATATTGGGTTGTCTAGGCATTTGTTACCTAGCTGGTTTGGACTTGGGCCACTCCTATGGGCATTGCCTAAGTAGTCTTCCTGGTATTCACCCTTTAAATTCCATATGAGCCCTAGATTTCACTGCAGAGGGACTACTGGTTGCTACCTCTCAGAGTGTTCCTGGTGCTAGAGAGATGCTGGTGTGCTGCACCGAAGTGTCATGCAAGAAAATAATTAGAGGAAGCTGAAAGTCCATAAGTGGACGAAGTTCTGGTTAGCAGATACCCTTGCAGAACCTAGGTAGGCTAGGGACCTATATTGCTCATGCACAGCAGTCTCAGAGAAGCAAAGTTAAATAATCCTTGGTGTGGAAGGATTGAATAGTGCAAGTGCTGGTGCTTTAAGATGCCGAGAGAGCCAACATGCTCTCTATGCATAACCTTACATAATGCCCATGATGTCATCAGTGACCTCTCCACCCTCAACCCCTCATGATTGGCTAAGAGGATGATGTAAGGGATTATGGGAACACCCACCTAGCTCACAGATCATGTGATCCTCCTCCCTGTTTCTTTTTCATTTTCCCAGTATTTTTGCTGGTTCGCCTGAAAAGAATCACAAAAATTGTGTTTTGTTGCAAATTGGTCGCCCATCTCTAAATGCAAGTGGGAATGAAAAATATAATAAATAATATAATAAATACATTTCCTGTGATAAAATTTGCCCGTGCACAGATTTTGTGTTAGCAGAAAAAATGGCTCGAAGTAGCAAATCAGATCTGATATTTTTGCAACTCTGGTAAAAAAATTTTGTCCAGTCCTTGGTTAATATTAAAATAAAGGACAATAAATGGAAACACCTGGAAGAATCTGATAGAATTACTGGTGTCGTCCTGCTGCAGACTCTTATGGGCTTCTTAGCTGAATCTTATGGAGGTGGGGAGGGGCACAGATAATGCAGTAGAGCGCCCGTCACCTCCTACGTAATCTTACTATATACTGATGCTAATGTTATCCAGCAGTCATACATAACATAGTATGGCGGCTAAGGGAAAAGAAAGCAGATCTTATGGCAAGAGAAGGTAGAGGCCCGAGCTATGGTGCAGACAGGACTCCCCTATCCCTTCTATGGGTACCCACTAGTTTTGCACAGCCCTTCATGTCTTGGGAGATCATTTGGTGGTGCAACCACCCCCAGAAAAGGGCCCCGTTTATATTTGTCTTACTTCTATATATATGTATACATAGTTACATAGTAAGTGTAGTTACATATAAAAGGGGTGCAGAGCTGGCAGTCATAGTATGTGGGGGGGGGGGTCCCAAAAGGTATCTCTAATCTTCGAATCCATATGAAGAGACTTGTTACAGGTTTTGCTTTGGGGCTGAGAAGCTTTTAGTGACCCCTGATGTTAATAATACATAGAGACACTCTCACATCTTGGATCCATTATGAGAAGGAGCAGATTTATAGACATTTAGCAAATAGACGTCAGTTTTTCTTGGAAAGACGGAGAATGTTGTCCCTATAGATATATTGCCCTATATGTATAGTCCTGAAACCACGCTGCTCCTATACTTACTCTCAGTCTGTTACTTTCTATCATCTGCTACAATGTTACCAGCAGTGAGAGACTGCGCCAAAACATCTCATTCATGGCTGTCACTCATGGCTGCGCCGACCGCATTAATGAATCTTTACATCAATGAAATTCATGGGAGTGACCGTAAAAATCAATTCATAAGCTCCGTTTCCAAAATAAAATATGTACATTAATAAACTTATGGGAAATGTCAATATGGAGCACTGGGAGAAAACTCTGGACATGGCGGCGGCAGCAGCGGCGGTGAGCATGTGCGGAATATTTACATCTAACTACAGAAATGAAATCTAATCCATATGTTTAGAGGGATGACAGACTCATTTATTGTGAGAACAAAGCTGTACGCCTCACTGCAAGCCACAGAACACAATTACCCCAGAGAAAGACGCTTTATTATATATAGCACGTGAGATAGGATTCTATATACTGATCAATTCTCCAGAAGCTTCAGACACAACGTCACATCATTACTGCGCGACTACTGGATGGCAACAAATGTTAGATGAGGCGGCAACTAACCCATGTTATACCAATCATAGGATCAGTGCTATATACTCTGCTGAAATAGATTGATGTATAGGAGGAAGAATTATAGTCTGCTACATAGGAGCAGTATTATAGTAGTTATATTCTTGTACATAGGAGCAGTATTATAGTAGTTATATTCTTGTACATAGGAGCAGTATTATAGTAGTTATATTCTTGTACATAGGAGTAGTATTATAGTAGTTATATTCTTGTACATAGGAGTAGTATTATAGTAGTTATATTCTTGTACATAGGAGGTAGTATTATAGTAGTTATATTCTTGTACATAGGAGTAGTATTATAGTAGTTATATTCTTGTACATAGGAGCAGTATTATAGTAGTTATATTCTTGTACATAGGAGGTAGTATTATAGTAGTTATATTCTTGTACATAGGAGTAGTATTATAGTAGTTATATTCTTGTACATAGGAGTAGTATTATAGTAGTTATATTCTTGTACATAGGAGTAGTATTATAGTAGTTATATTCTTGTACATAGGAGCAGTATTATAGTAGTTATATTCTTGTACATAGGAGGTAGTATTATAGTAGTTATATTCTTGTACATAGGAGCAATATTATAGTAGTTATATTCTTGTACATAGGAGCAGTATTATAGTAGTTATATTCTTGTACATAGGGGGCAGTATTATAGTAGTTATATTCTTGTACATAGGAGCAGTATTATAGTAGTTATATTCTTGTACATAGGGGCAGTATTATAGTAGTTATATTCTTGTACATAGGAGTAGTATTATAGTAGTTATATTCTTGTACATAGGAGTAGTATTATAGTAGTTATATTCTTGTACATAGGAGGTAGTATTATAGTAGTTATATTCTTGTACATAGGAGTAGTATTATAGTAGTTATATTCTTGTACATAGGAGCAGTATTATAGTAGTTATATTCTTGTACATAGGAGGTAGTATTATAGTAGTTATATTCTTGTACATAGGAGTAGTATTATAGTAGTTATATTCTTGTACATAGGAGTAGTATTATAGTAGTTATATTCTTGTACATAGGAGTAGTATTATAGTAGTTATATTCTTGTACATAGGAGCAGTATTATAGTAGTTATATTCTTGTACATAGGAGGTAGTATTATAGTAGTTATATTCTTGTACATAGGAGCAATATTATAGTAGTTATATTCTTGTACATAGGAGCAGTATTATAGTAGTTATATTCTTGTACATAGGGGGCAGTATTATAGTAGTTATATTCTTGTACATAGGAGCAGTATTATAGTAGTTATATTCTTGTACATAGGGGCAGTATTATAGTAGTTATATTCTTGTACATAGGGGGTAGTATTATAGTAGTTATATTCTTGTACATAGGAACAGTATTATAGTAGTTATATTCTTGTACATAGGGGCAGTATTATAGTAGTTATATTCTTGTACATAGGAGCAGTATTATAGTAGTTATATTCTTGTACATAGGAGCAGTATTATAGTAGTTATATTCTTGTACATAGGGGCAGTATTATAGTAGTTATATTCTTGTACATAGGGGGTAGTATTATAGTAGTTATATTCTTGTACATAGGAACAGTATTATAGTAGTTATATTCTTGTACATAGGGGCAGTATTATAGTAGTTATATTCTTGTACATAGGAGCAGTATTATAGTAGTTATATTCTTGTACATAGGGGGCAGTATTATAGTAGTTATATTCTTCTACATAGGAGCAGTATTATAGTAGTTATATTCTTGTACATAGGAGTAGTATTATAGTAGTTATATTCTTGTACATAGGAGCAGTATTATAGTAGTTATATTCTTCTACATAGGAGCAGTATTATAGTAGCTATATTCTTATACATAGGAGGTAGTATTATAGTAGTTATATTCTTGTACATAGGAGCAGTATTATAGTAGTTATATTCTTGTACATAGGAGCAGTATTATAGTAGTTATATTCTTGTACATAGGAGCAGTATTATAGTAGTTATATTCTTGTACATAGGAGGTAGTATTATAGTAGTTATATTTCTTGTACATAGGCAGTAGTATTATAGTAGTTATATTCTTATACATAGGAGCAGTATTATAGTAGTTATATTCTTGTACATAGGGGGCAGTATTATAGTAGTTATATTCTTGTACATAGGATCAGTATTATAGTAGTTATATTCTTGTACATAGGAGCAGTATTATAGTAGTTATATTATTGTACATAGGAGCAGTATTATAGTAGTTATATTCTTGTACATAGGAGCAGTATTATAGTAGTTATATACTTGTACATAGGAGCAGTATTATAGTAGTTATATTCTTGTACATAGGAGCAGTATTATAGTAGTTATATTCTTGTACATAGGAGACAATATTATAGTAGTTATATTCTTGTACATAGGAGCAGTATTATAGTAGTTATATTCTTGTACATAGGAGCAGTATTATAGTAGTTATATTCTTGTACATAGGGGGCAGTATTATAGTAGTTATATTCTTGTACATAGGAGTAGTATTATAGCAGTTATATTCTTGTACATAGGAGGTAGTATTATAGTAGGTATATTCTTGTACATAGGAGTAGTATTATAGTAGTTATATTCTTGTACATAGGAGTAGTATTATAGTAGTTATATTCTTGTACATAGGAGGTAGTATTATAGTAGTTATATTCTTGTACATAGGAGCAGTATTATAGTAGTTATATTCTTGTACATAGGAGCAGTATTATAGTAGTTATATTCTTGTACATTGGAGCAGTATTATAGTAGTTATATTCTTGTACATAGGAGCAGTATTATAGTAGTTATATTCTTGTACATAGGAGCAGTATTATAGTAGTTATATTCTTGTACATAGGAGCAGTATTATAGTAGTTATATTCTTGTACATAGGAGTAGTATTATAGTAGTTATATTCTTGTACATAGGGGGCAGTATTATAGTAGTTATATTCTTGTACATAGGAGGCAGTATTATAGTAGTTATATTTTTGTACATTTGGCACTCTTACGTCAATTCCCCCACTCCATTTTGCAGATAATATACAGTAATCTGCCTAATAGGGGGCAGCAGTGAGTAAAGTAGAATGCTGCTCCTAGGGGTCATTATTAAATACTTTATACATCAGAAGATACAATCAGATGATAATCCAGAAGGTATTTAGTAAATCCTCCATTACATGTCTCTACTGCACAGCTTTGGTATATTTACTGCTGCTGCTCTTTCTTCTTTGTTCGTAATTGATTTTCTTCCTCAGTAGAGATGCTGAAGCTTCAGAGAGTGGAATAAAACTTTTCTGTGTGTGTCTGCTTTGGGTCCAGTACAGGATATCGGGACATATATTATTTAGCTTTATTTCATATCAGCCTCCTCTGTGTGTCCAACCGCTCTCTGTAATTCATTTATTTCACAGACTTCTCCATTGCGCTTCACAACATTGATCATTCACTTCCTGCGAGACAAATACGTTACCGAGATACTTTGCCAATGTCAGCAACTGGATACATGTAAAATATGGGTAAGATCACAGGGTCTCTTCTGCACTGCATCCTGAACTATAAAATTGTGAAGTTTGCATTTTCATGAGTTTGGCCCAAAATAAATATTATCTGAGGTTGTAAAATTATCCATGGTTCCTACAATCTGTCACAGAAGTAGACCTGACAGCAGAGGCAAATATACAGGATGCAACATTGTTTCTCTTGCACCTTTTCACTCTTTACACTGTATCTTTGCTGTCACTCTGTTGTAGATTTATATTTGGTATATCCTTTTGCGTATAGATTTTAATAGGGTGGCTCACAAGAGAAGAGAAATGCTTTTCTAATACTCTATGAGGGCATATAATTTATAAGTAGGAGTCCCCTTACCTTGGATCCCAGCCACTTCAGCTCCATATGCTATATGGATGGTCATTTACATGTAATTCCACTTTTCTCCTATAGTGGGTGCTGCAGATAAAATATATAGCTTGCCGTAACTTCTCAGTAGATGCTAGAATGGAGTAATTAAAATATGGTGGTCCCTGGTTTGCTGTGGATCCAGTAGGTGGTGCTGCTTTAGCGCCGCTGTCTACGCCACCTTCTGTGACTGTTAGTATGAGACACCACCGGCTGTGTCCATGTCAAACCAGGTGGGCTAAGGTTGCATTTAGGACAGGCATAATGACCCTTTATCTGGACCATGCAGCACCCTAAAGGGGGAGGGCCAGGCTACGCAGCTAACACTCCTGTAGCTGAGGCAGCGCCACCTACTGGATCCACAGCTGGGACAAACCTATTTTAACCATTCAATTCTCCCATCAATAACAGGTGGTCACTTGAGATTTTAGAGAATGAACCTGCCAAGTAGAACATAGAGAGTAGAGATACAAACAGGGATGTAGCATGGCAAAATATCTTCTAATGAAAGTGTCTGTTTCATAGTATTATGGCATTTTTTCTGGTCATACTTGGTGGTTAAGACTGGGCCAGAATGATGCCAGCACCAAAGCAAAAAAAAAAGTGGAAAAAAATAGAAAAGTGGATGCGCTGAGCAGGGATAGAATGTAGGAACTGAAAAAAGTAAATGATTAGGGCGAATTCACACACTGCAGAATTTTTTGCTATAAAATCTCTGTTTTCCATATGGATTTTGATATAGATTTTGTGCTATGTATTGAAAAGAGTGAATTCTGTATAAATCTATGACTAAATTGATATTAGAAAGTTCACAGCATTCTGCACAGATTTTTTTTTTCCACGCAGTCTTCTCATATTGTACTGTAAATAGCTGCAGATTATCAGTGCAAAATCCTCAGTGAAAATCTGCAGCAATTCCACGATGTGAGAATTCACTGACAGCAAAGCACCAAGATCTTTCTGAGAAAACAGTCAGCTGTGGTCTGGCTGTACGGAAACTGTGTAGCTCTAAGTCATGAATGGGAGTTATGGAAACAACGTAGCTCAGCTCACTGTTCTACACAGCGTGACTCCCATTAACTTCTATGGGAGCCAGGAAAACAGCGTAGCTGAGAGTCTAATAAGCAAGTAAATAGCGGGTCACAGAGTTTGGGGTGCTTGTTTTAGAGATAGGTATGGGTTCCAGGGGTGGGACCCACATCCATCAGACAAATGTCCTTATGCGAAAACCCCTTGCTGAGGTTGAGGCCCTAAGTTGCGGAAACACCACTATGGCCACTATGTGACATTATACTGTGTGGAGGGGCCACTATGGGACATTATACTGTGTGCAGGGGCCACTATGGGACATTATACTATGTAAAGGGGCCACTATAGGGCATTATACTGTGTGAAGGGGCCACTATGGGACATTATACTGTGTGAAGGGGCCACTATGGGACATTATACTGTGTGCAGGGGCCACTATGGGACATTATAGTGTGTGGAGGGGCCACTATGGGACATTATACTATGTAAAGGGGCCACTATGGGACATTATACTGTGTGGAGGGGCCGCTATGGGACATTATACTGTGTGGAGGGGCCACTATGGGACATTTTTGTCTATAGAACGATGTATAACTTATACCAGCTGTACATATAGAATTATATACAGGAGATACCCAGGTTATACCAGCATGGTCCATATCACTATATATAAGATGTATTACTTGTATCATTTGCGGGCTCTGTTTCTTCCCCTTGCCGTTGGGGTTCCTCAGGGCTCGGTCCTAGGTCCCCTGCTCTTCTCCCTCTACACAGCCTCCATTGGACAAACCATCACCAGATTTGGCTTCCGATACCATCTTTATCCTGATGACACCCAATTATATACGTCATCCCGTGACATCACCCCTGCACTAATACAGAACACCAGTGACTATCTCTCTGCTGTCTCACATATCATGTCTTCGCTCTATCTGGAACTGAATCTCTCACAGACTGAACTACTGCTGTTTCCACCATCTAATAGATCTGTCTCTGATATCTCCATTGCAGTCTCCGGCCTTATCATAACTCCTAGGCAGTATGCCCGCTGCCTCGGGGTTTTGTTTGACTCAGACCTTTCCTTCACCCCCCATATCCAATCCCTCGCACGCTCATGTCATCTCCACCTCAAAAACATCTCCAGAATCCGCCCTTTCCTTACCACAGATACACTAAAGACACTTATCGTTGCCTGATTCACTCTCGCCTTGACTACTGTAACTCCTTACTAATCGCTCTTCCCCTTACTAAACTCTCCCCGCTACAATCTATTCTGAATGCGGCGGCCAGGCTCATCTATCAGTCTAGACGCTACAGCGATGCCTCCGGTCTGTGCCGGTCACTACAGCGAGGCCTCCGGTCTGTGCCGGTCACTACAGCGAGGCCTCCGGTCTGTGCCGGTCACTAAAGCGAGGCCTCCGGTCTGTGCCGGTCACTAAAGCGAGGCCTCCGGTCTGCGCCGGTCACTACAGCGAGGCCTCCGGTCTGTGCCGCTCACTACAGCGAGGCCTCCGGTCTGTGCCGGTCACTAAAGCGAGGCCTCCGGTCTGCGCCGGTCACTACAGCGAGGCCTCCGGTCTGTGCCGGTCACTACAGCAAGGCCTCCGGTCTGTGCCGGTCACTACAGCGAGGCCTCCGGTCTGTGCCAGTCACTACAGCGAGGCCTCCGGTCTGTGCCGGTCACTACAGCGAGGCCTCCGGTCTGTGCCGGTCACTACAGCGAGGCCTCCGGTCTGTGCCGGTCACTACAGCGATGCCTCCGGTCTGTGCCGGTCACTACAGCGATGCCTCCGGTCTGTGCCGGTCACTACATTGGCTGCCTATTCAATACAGAATACAATATAAACTTCTCCCCCTCACCACAAGGCTCTCCATAATGCTGCACCTCCCTACATTTCCTCCCTCATCTCTGTTTATCGCCCAACCTGTGCTCTCCGCTCACTCAATGACCTAAGACTAACATCCTCTATTATCAGAACCTCCCACGCTCGTATACAAGACTTCTCCCGAGTTGCACCACTTCTCTGGAATGCTCTATCTATTAGATTAACCCCCAATTTCTAAGCTTCAAGAGAAAACTAAAGGGCTTACATTACTCCTAATGTAAACCCTTCCGTAGTTAGATTCCCTAAAATGTCCCCTCCTCTGTTCACGCTCCCGCATTACCTCACAGGAAATGAGGCCGTATCAGACTAACTTTATATGTCCGGGCACCGTCTGCACATTACAGGACACGACTGGTGACGGCTCCTACAGCTTTATATATGTGTAATGGCAGTAACCTCTATTACACAATTGTCTGACCATTGTATAAGCAATGCGACCTCCGATGCCGCCCCTGCTACCTCCTGTGTCACCTCCTCTACCTCATAGATTGTAAGCTCCTGTGTCACCTCCTCTACCTCATAGATTGTAAGCTCTTGTGTCACCTCTACCTCATAGATTGTAAGCTCTTGTGTCACCTCTACCTCATAGATTGTAAGCTCTTGTGTCACCTCTACCTCATAGATTGTAAGCTCTTGTGTCACCTCTACCTCATAGATTGTAAGCTCTTGTGTCACCTCTACCTCATAGATTGTAAGCTCTTGTGTCACCCCCTCTACCTCATAGATTGTAAGCTCTTGTGTCACCTCCTCTACCTCATAGATTGTAAGCTCTTGTGTCACCTCCTCTACCTCATAGATTGTAAGCTCTTGTGTCACCTCTACCTCATAGATTGTAAGCTCTTGTGTCACCTCTACCTCATAGATTGTAAGCTCTTGTGTCACCTCCTCTACCTCATAGATTGTAAGCTCTTGTGTCACCCCCTCTACCTCATAGATTGTAAGCCTCCCCCCCTTGTGTCACCTCTGTGTCTCTCTACCTCATAGATTGTAAGCTCTTGTGTCACCTCCTCTACCTCATAGATTGTAAGCTCTTGTGTCACCTCCTCTACCTCATAGATTGTAAGCTCTTGTGTCACCTCCTCTACCTCATAGATTGTAAGCTCTTGTGTCACCTCCTCTACCTCATAGATTGTAAGCTCTTGTGTCACCTCCTCTACCTCATAGATTGTAAGCTCTTGTGTCACCTCCTCTACCTCATAGATTGTAAGCTCTTGTGTCACCTCCTCTACCTCATAGATTGTAAGCTCTTGTGTCACCCCTCTACCTCATAGATTGTAAGCTCCTGTGTCACCTCCTCTACCTCATAGATTGTAAGCTCTTGTGTCACCCCCTCTACCTCATAGATTGTAAGCTCTTGTGTCACCTCCCTACCTCATAGATTGTAAGCTCTTGTGTCACCTCTACCTCATAGATTGTAAGCTCTTGTGTCACCTCCTCTACCTCATAGATTGTAAGCTCCTGTGTCACCTCCTCTACCTCATAGATTGTAAGCTCTTGTGTCACCTCTACCTCATAGATTGTAAGCTCTTGTGTCACCCCCTCTACCTCATAGATTGTAAGCTCTTGTGTCACCTCCTCTACCTCATAGATTGTAAGCTCTTGTGTCACCTCCTCTACCTCATAGATTGTAAGCTCCTGTGTCACCTCTACCTCATAGATTGTAAGCTCTTGTGTCACCCCTCTACCTCATAGATTGTAAGCTCTTGTGTCACCTCTACCTCATAGATTGTAAGCTCTTGTGTCACCTCTACCTCATAGATTGTAAGCTCTTGTGTCACTTCCTCTACCTCATAGATTGTAAGCTCCTGTGTCACCTCCTCTACCTCATAGATTGTAAGCTCTTGTGTCACCTCTACCTCATAGATTGTAAGCTCTTGTGTCACCTCTACCTCATAGATTGTAAGCTCTTGTGTCACCTCTACCTCATAGATTGTAAGCTCTTGTGTCACCTCTACCTCATAGATTGTAAGCTCTTGTGTCACCTCCTCTACCTCATAGATTGTAAGCTCCTGTGTCACCTATACCTCATAGATTGTAAGCTCTTGTGTCACCCCCTCTACCTCATAGATTGTAAGCTCTTGTGTCACCTCTACCTCATAGATTGTAAGCTCTTGTGTCACCTCTACCTCATAGATTGTAAGCTCTTGTGTCACCTCTACCTCATAGATTGTAAGCTCTTGTGTCACCTCTACCTCATAGATTGTAAGCTCTTGTGTCACCTCCTCTACCTCATAGATTGTAAGCTCCTGTGTCACCTATACCTCATAGATTGTAAGCTCTTGTGTCACCCCCTCTACCTCATAGATTGTAAGCTCTTGTGTCACCTCCTCTACCTCATAGATTGTAAGCTCTTGTGTCACCTCTACCTCATAGATTGTAAACTCTTGTGTCACCTCTACCTCATAGATTGTAAGCTCTTGTGTCACCTCCTCTACCTCATAGATTGTAAGCTCTTGTGTCACCTCTACCTCATAGATTGTAAGCTCTTGTGTCACCTCTACCTCATAGATTGTAAGCTCTTGTGTCACCTCCTACCTCATAGAGTGTAAGCTCTTGTGTCACCCCCTCTACCTCATAGATTGTAAGCTCTTGTGTCACCTCTACCTCATAGATTGTAAGCTCTTGTGTCACCTCCTCTACCTCATAGATTGTAAGCTCTTGTGTCACCTCCTCTACCTCATAGATTGTAAGCTCTTGTGTCACCTACCTCATAGATTGTAAGCTCTTGTGTCACCTCTACCTCATAGATTGTAAGCTCTTGTGTCACCTCCTCTACCTCATAGATTGTAAGCTCTTGTGTCACCTCTACCTCATAGATTGTAAGCTCTTGTGTCACCCCCTCTACCTCATAGATTGTAAGCTCTTGTGTCACCTCCTCTACCTCATAGATTGTAAGCTCTTGTGTCACCTCCTCTACCTCATAGATTGTAAGCTCTTGTGTCACCTCCTCTACCTCATAGATTGTAAGCTCTTGTGTCCCCACCTCTACCTCATAGATTGTAAGCTCTTGTGTCACCTCTACCTCATAGATTGTAAGCTCTTGTGTCACCTCTACCTCATAGATTGTAAGCTCTTGTGTCACCTCCTCTACCTCATAGATTGTAAGCTCTTGTGTCACCTCCTCTACCTCATAGATTGTAAGCTCTTGTGTCACCTCCTCTACCTCATAGATTGTAAGCTCTTGTGTCACCTCTACCTCATAGATTGTAAGCTCTTGTGTCACCTCCTCTACCTCATAGATTGTAAGCTCTTGTGTCACCTCCTCTACCTCATAGATTGTAAGCTCTTGTGTCACCTCTACCTCATAGATTGTAAGCTCTTGTGTCACCTACCTCATAGATTGTAAGCTCTTGTGTCACCCCCTCTACCTCATAGATTGTAAGCTCTTGTGTCACCTCTACCTCATAGATTGTAAGCTCTTGTGTCACCTCTACCTCATAGATTGTAAGCTCTTGTGTCACCTACCTCATAGATTGTAAGCTCTTGTGTCACCTCCTCTACCTCACAGATTGTAAGCTCTTGTGTCACCTCCTCTACCTCATAGATTGTAAGCTCTTGTGTCACCTCCTCTACCTCATAGATTGTAAGCTCTTGTGTCACCCCCTCTACCTCATAGATTGTAAGCTCTTGTGTCACTTCCTCTACCTCATAGATTGTAAGCTCTTGTGTCACTTCCTCTACCTCATAGATTGTAAGCTCTTGTGTCACCTCCTCTACCTCATAGATTGTAAGCTCTTGTGTCACCTCCTCTACCTCATAGATTGTAAGCTCTTGTGTCACCCCTCTACCTCATAGATTGTAAGCTCTTGTGTCACCTCTACCTCATAGATTGTAAGCTCTTGTGTCACCTCTACCTCATAGATTGTAAGCTCTTGTGTCACCCCTCTACCTCATAGATTGTAAGCTCTTGTGTCACCCCTCTACCTCATAGATTGTAAGCTCTTGTGTCACCTCTACCTCATAGATTGTAAGCTCTTGTGTCACCTCTACCTCATAGATTGTAAGCTCTTGTGTCACCTCCTCTACCTCATAGATTGTAAGCTCTTGTGTCACCTCCTCTACCTCATAGATTGTAAGCTCTTGTGTCACCTCCTCTACCTCATAGATTGTAAGCTCTTGTGTCACCCCTCTACCTCATAGATTGTAAGCTCTTGTGTCACCTCTACCTCATAGATTGTAAGCTCTTGTGTCACCTCTACCTCATAGATTGTAAGCTCTTGTGTCACCTCCTCTACCTCATAGATTGTAAGCTCTTGTGTCACCCCTCTACCTCATAGATTGTAAGCTCTTGTGTCACCCCCTCTACCTCATAGATTGTAAGCTCTTGTGTCACCTCCTCTACCTCATAGATTGTAAGCTCTTGTGTCACCTTCTCTACCTCATAGATTGTAAGCTCTTGTGTCACCTCCTCTACCTCATAGATTGTAAGCTCTTGTGTCACTTCCTCTACCTCATAGATTGTAAGCTCTTGTGTCACTTCCTCTACCTCATAGATTGTAAGCTCTTGTGTCACCTCCTCTACCTCATAGATTGTAAGCTCTTGTGTCACCTCCTCTACCTCATAGATTGTAAGCTCCTGTGTCACCCCCTCTACCTCATAGATTGTAAGCTCTTGTGTCACCTCTACCTCATAGATTGTAAGCTCCTGTGTCACCCCCTCTACCTCATAGATTGTAAGCTCTTGTGTCACCTCCTCTACCTCATAGATTGTAAGCTCTTGTGTCACCTCCTCTACCTCATAGATTGTAAGCTCTTGTGTCACCTCCTCTACCTCATAGATTGTAAGCTCCTGTGTCACCCCCTCTACCTCATAGATTGTAAGCTCTTGTGTCACCTCCTCTACCTCATAGATTGTAAGCTCTTGTGTCACCTCCTCTACCTCATAGATTGTAAGCTCTTGTGTCACCTCTACCTCATAGATTGTAAGCTCTTGTGTCACCTCCTCTACCTCATAGATTGTAAGCTCTTGTGTCACCTCTACCTCATAGATTGTAAGATCTTGTGTCACCTCTACCTCATAGATTGTAAGCTCCTGTGTCACCTCTACCTCATAGATTGTAAGCTCTTGTGTCACCCCCTCTACCTCATAGATTGTAAGCTCTTGTGTCACCTCCTCTACCTCATAGATTGTAAGCTCTTGTGTCACCTCTACCTCATAGATTGTAAGCTCTTGTGTCACCTCCTCTACCTCATAGATTATAAGCTCTTGTGTCACCTCTACCTCATAGATTGTAAGCTCTTGTGTCACCTCCTCTACCTCATAGATTGTAAGCTCTTGTGTCACCTCTACCTCATAGATTGTAAGCTCTTGTGTCACCTCCTCTACCTCATAGATTGTAAGCTCTTGTGTCACCCCCTCTACCTCATAGATTGTAAGCTCTTGTGTCACCTCTACCTCATAGATTGTAAGCTCTTGTGTCACCTCTACCTCATAGATTGTAAGCTCCTGTGTCACCTCCTCTACCTCATAGATTGTAAGCTCTTGTGTCACCTCTACCTCATAGATTGTAAGCTCTTGTGTCACCTCTACCTCATAGATTGTAAGCTCTTGTGTCACCTCTACCTCATAGATTGTAAGCTCTTGTGTCACCTCCTCTACCTCATAGATTGTAAGCTCTTGTGTCACCTCCTCTACCTCATAGATTGTAAGCTCTTGTGTCACCTCTACCTCATAGATTGTAAGCTCTTGTGTCACCTCCTCTACCTCATAGATTGTAAGCTCCTGTGTCACCTCCTCTACCTCATAGATTGTAAGCTCTTGTGTCACCCCCTCTACCTCATAGATTGTAAGCTCTTGTGTCACCTCTACCTCATAGATTGTAAGCTCTTGTGTCACCCCCTCTACCTCATAGATTGTAAGCTCTTGTGTCACCCCCTCTACCTCATAGAGTGTAAGCTCTTGTGTCACCTCTACCTCATAGATTGTAAGCTCTTGTGTCACCTCCTCTACCTCATAGACTGTAAGCTCTTGCGAGCAGGGCCTTCAGTCCCGTTGTGTGAATTGACTATATCTTTGTAATGTATCTTTTTTGTCAGTACTTGAACCCTACAAATTGTACAGTGCTGCGGAATATGTTGGCGCTATATAAATAACATGTATTATTATTATTATATCAGCTCTACATATGTTTTTCAGATGTCTTTAGTTTGTTCTATAGTTAATTTAAATGCAGAAAACATCCTTAAAAGTTTTCTTTGACCTTTCCTTGGGTGATATAGATGGGGGGTTTGTCTTGTGCTCATTACAATAGTGCGCTCAATCACTCTCTCGCACGCGGCGTGTTTAATAGGCTCGCTTTCTTACAGGTATTTCCACTTGGTGACAGGCATGATTAAGGACGGCTTTAATTATAACAACATGGTGGGTGAGGGTATTGTCATCTTCTTTGGCAATGTGGAGGGGCGTTCATTGTCTCATTCAGATGTGTCTGGATTTTCTGGTTTTGTGCTGTAGAATCAGCAGCGTTTTAAGGAACTCTTCACAAGACACAATGCTTTCCTCCTTGAGAAGATGTATATAGTGTATGGTTTTTGTTCTAACATTTATATAGAGACGGCAAACAAAAACAACGATATGTGGACCAAGGTCGCTTCTCAGACTCAGATAAATGGACGCTTTGTGTCCTGTCATTGAGCACCGCATCTTCCTTTATCACCTGATCTACAGCTTCAAGGACAGTAATATAAGGGTTAAAGGCAAGAAAGATCATGTAATAAAAATTGCGCCATACTAATACATCAAGCTGATCATGTAGTTAGCACTCAGTGCTGTAATGGTATGGTGCAACAATGTAACATACACAGGAGCTAGTCATGTACTATATACTGGGGTTCAGAAGTATTGCAGCATATAAAAAAGGGTACAAGGGTCAAGCGATCCCTGGTTCAATTCCCCTTGTAGAATGGTAAAAACATGTAAAAATAAATAAATAATAAGTTAAAAAATAAACATCTTTTTAATTAACAATAATAGCATAACAAAAAAAAAAATATTTATGAGTCAATTATATAAATTATTATATTTTAGCTTATTTAATTTTGTTTTATTTTGTGTTATTTATTCATATAAAATTTATAATTTTTTTTTATTTACTTTTATTTATTAATGTTCTATTTAAAGATAAGATAAGATAATCCTTTAATAGTCCCACCATGGGGAAATTCAGTGTGTTCCAGCAGCAAAGATAATACAAATACAAAAGCTCCAAGGTAGCGGCATTACAGTGACAGTAGGTACAGATAGAAAGGTACAGGTAAAGAAAGTAGCAGAGGGGATATCACGACTTAAAGATATTTCAGTTCTCTGTATGTAATGATCTCTGCTTAGGTCGGTGTTGGTTGTACAGCCTAACCGCGGTGGGGAGGAAAGACTTCCGATAGCGCTCCTTCTCACACCTAGGGTGGAGCAGTCGGTCACTGACAGTACTGCTCAGCGCGATCACAGTCTCATGCATGGGATGGGACTTCTTCTTCTGCATGGAGCTCACCACGGACAGTATCCTTCTGTCACCCACCACCTGCACTGGGTCCAGTGGGCTCCCCAGGACAGAGCTGGCCCTTCTAATCAGCTTGTCAAGTTTATTTCTGTCCCTGGTTGATATACTGCTCCCCCAGCAGGCCACTCCAAAGAAGATGGCTGATGCCACTACCGAGTTGAAGAAAGTTCTAAGAAGTGCCCCCCGGATTCCAAAGGTTCTCAGCTTCCTAAGCAGGTAGAGCCTGCTGTGGCCCTTCCTGTACAGGGCCTCCATATGATCTGCCCAGTCCAGCTTATTATTAAGGAGCACACCCAGGTACTTATAGGTGTTCACAATCTCGATGCCCGTCCCCAGGATGTCCACTGGTTTAGGAGGGCTTCTGCCTTTGCGGAAGTCCACCACCATCTCCTTGGTCTTCCCCGCGTTAATCTTCAGGTGGTTCTGGTGGCACCAGTCCACAAAATCCTGGTTCAGTTCTCTGTACTCCCTGTCATCATCATCTGTGATGAGACCCACTATTGCAGAGTCGTCAGAATACTTCTGTAGGTAGCAGCTGGATGAGTTGCACCTAAAATCTGCAGTGTACAGTGTGAAGAGGAAAGGGGCGAGAACCGTACCCTGAGGTGCCCCCGTATTACAGATCACGGTACCTGACACACAGTCTCGGGCTCTCACATACTGAGGTCGGTTTGTGAGGTAGTCTAGTCTATTTGTTAGTTCTTTATTTTTTACATTGTTTTATGTATCAATATTTTATTAATTACATTTTTTTATATTTTATTTATACAGTAAGAAATATTTCCAGTTGAATAGAATTATGGATCACTTTTATTGACATATTTATCCCTCTGGGCATCACCATGTGCGTACATGACTGAACTATGCAAACATAATGTTATGTTTCCCGTATAGTGAAATAAATAAATAAATTGTATATATATATATATATATATATATATAGATATATATATATATATATATATATATATATCTATATATATATGTTTTTGGCATATTGTCCCCTTCAAGTTATTAAAAGTAATAAAAAATGTGCCCACCGTTCTTGTGATCATTTTGACCCCACGGGGTGAGATCTTGCGTGGAGCCCCTGATGGAGGGAGATTATCAGTGGTCTTGTATGTCTTCCATTTTCTAATTATTGCTCCCACAGGTGATTTCTTCACACCAAGCTGCTTGTCTATTGCAGATTCAGTCTTCCCAGCCTGGTGCAGGGCTACCATTTTGTTTCTGGTTTCTGTTTGAGGTTGTGGACAGGAGTCTTTTATACTGATAACAATGTCATACAGGAGCCATTACTACAGGTAATGAGTGGAGGACAGAGGAGCCTCTTAAAGGAGAAGTTACAGGGCTGTGAGAGACAGAAATCTTGCTTGTTTGTAGGTGACCAAATACTTATTTTCCACCATAATTTGCAAATAAATTCTTTAAAAATCAGACAATGTGATTTTCTGGATTAGTTTTCTCATTTTGTCTCTCATAGTTGAGGTCTACCTATGATGACAATTACAGGCCGGCCTCATCTTTATAAGTGGGAGAACTTGCACAATTGGTGACTGACTAAATACTTTTTTTCCCCACTGTATGGTATAGTCATCATGGTAATGACTCCCTGGAAAAAGTTGTCATATTATTTTTAATGCCAGGTGAACGACATAAAAACAAAGCACAAAACGTAATGATAAAAGTGCAGAACATTAATAATCACTAATCAAAACAATATATGTACCCCAAAATAGTGGCAATGAAAAATAAAACTGGTCACACAAAGAATAAGCCCTCATAAGAGAATAGTTATAAAAATATGACAAAAACGTCAAGTGAGAAAACTGACATTTTGTAGTGTGTAAAGGGTTAACTCTTTACAGTGTCTTTAAAGGGATAATCTTCTCTTACTTTGCAACAAAATATCAGATTTCAGCTTCTCTATTTAGTTCACAGATTGCCCAGACTGGATATATTGTAGCAAACTGTCAGGTAAAGGCCATAAAATGACTGCGATGTAGGGCTGGATGTGGAAGGGGAGCCTCGGAGAGGTGGAGGTTGTGAGTATCAGGGTTTATTAGGTTTCTGAATCTCCCCTGGACCTTCTCTGGGTTCTGAAGACACCTCAGAGTATAACAATAATATGTGGGTGGGAAAACCAAAAAATCTTGGTTTCAGGCAAACGCAAGCTTTAGTTGTAAAATTCAGAGTGAACCCATCTAGTTACTTACAGATTGGCTCTTCACTAATTATTATTATTATTATCTGATATCTCTCTACTATGATACATCCTATAATCCCAACATCTCCCACAATGCACATCAGCAGAGCGTACTGTGTAGAAACAATGGGCCAGCAGGGGACAGCAGTGAGCTGCATATTATTTATCTGAGGCATTAGGAATCCAGCAATGCTGTGAGTGCAGCTGTGGATGTGATTGGAGTATAAGGCTACATTCAGGTGACCGAGGTGCAAAACGCCCATTTTTCACAACTGTTTTTCACATTACAGTGCATGGAGGGATCCATGAAAACGGACAAAATCAGGACTTGTGAATAACCCCCATTCACTGACATTGAATTTAATGCTGCCATTTTTGTAACAGACATCACACGGCCATAAATCACTGTTGTGTGAATGAAGCCTAAGACATGATGTAACTCAAGGTCAAAACTAGAGAAGTAAAGCCAAGGCTTGGAGCTTGAAGGGGTTAAAGCATGAACGCAAACAGGTAAACGTCTCACATGGCCACCTCCTGATATCATGCACACAGTTATCAGCCTGTCATCTGTCAGCTGCACATGGCTCCTGCCATTAAATGTGTTGCATCCTTACGTTGCGATCCTTCCTGTGTCGCCGGTGTGCGAAAGCCATTGGTCTATGAAATTGGACCTGGCTGTAGTTCTGTTCATTTGTGACCTTGGAGGAAGTGGCCGGGTGTCCTTGTGTGTCCGACACGTTATATGTGTTATATGTGAGATTTCCTCATCCAGGTCCCGGCTACGCTTCTGCGGCTCAGACACTTACGTCCGGACATAATAATATTATTACCAGCTTTGTTTCCTGCGTTTTTCAGTTCAAAGTTCCCATCACAACATTATTGGCGGAGCTCGGTGCTGACAGCGGCTTAATTAACAGCTCGGCGGTGGATGGAGACTGACAGCGTTATCACCACGTGTGATGTTCTCTTCGTTTGCCCCGTGTCACATTTAAATATGGATCTCATTAAAAATAGCGAGATGGCGAGAGGCGCGCAACGCCATGATGGGCTCCTGTGGGACGACGTCCTGACCTGTTCAGACAGATCGCGCCCTGAGACCCTGCATCAAAAATACTCACAATGGATGAAGCTTAGAGGCAGAAAAATCTCATCTGAGGCTTTTATTGGTGTTATTACAATTGTTATTACTGACTGGATTATTGTTCTTCTGTATTCTGTAGATATATACAGTATATATATATCTCCGCACTTCTAGTCTGAGACCAAATTTTTCTCTTTGACTCCCTTGGATATAAGTGCATGGATTTGTAATAAAGGGGCGTGGCTCTGTGGGAAAGGGAGTGGCTTAAAGCAGGACTAAACTTTTGAACAACTTTTCATTTTCTGGCAGAATTTGTATCATTAATACATTCTGTAAAGCTGGATGTAAATGTCCATCTCTCTTCCTTCCTGTATTTTCCTCATCACCTTTATGTCTCTTTCCTGCTCTTTTTTTTACTTATCTTCTTTCATACTTATCTGCCCTGCTATCTGTCTCCAGCCCCTATTGCTTCCTCCACCACCTCTACTTCTTCTATCTCCTTCCTTCCTTCCTTCCTTCCTTTTTACATTCCATGCTTTCTCCTTGCCTTCCTTCCTGTATTTCTTCCACCTTTCTTCTTACATACAGTACTTCTTTCCTTTCTCTTTCTTTGTTTTCTCCTTCCTCTTCTTCTTCTTTCCTTGCTTTCTGCAGCCACCTCCCTCTGTATCCTTCCTTGTTTTATTCTTCTACCAATGTTTCTTACTCATTCCATCCTTGATTCCTCTCTTATTTCCTTGCTTTCTCATTCTACCTCTATTTCCCATTCCTTCTTCTCCTTCTTCTATCTTTTTTTCCTCTATCTATCTATCTTTTTTTTTTCTTTCTTTCCTCACTTCTTCAGTTTCTTACTGTTGCTTTCTTCCTTCCTGTATTTCTTACTGTTGCTTTCTTCCTTCCTGTATTTCTTACTGTTGCTTCCTTCCTTCCTTCCTTTCACCCTGACTTCCATCTCCTTCTTAGAACCTGGAAGAACAGATCTTAAACATTTAAACAATTCTGTCTGTCACCGCTCTGTCCTTCCCTCCAGAGCTGCACTCACCACCACTGTATGTGATTTTTCCTTTTTCTTTCTGTGTTCTTGTTAAAGCTTCTACTTTGCTATTTCTACCTAACTGCACATTTCTGCTGAAAACACAAAATGCACAAAATTCTGCAAAAACAGACATGAAGTGGATATAAACACAAGTAGAGAGGGTGTGAAGAGGATGGGAGTGCAGTCTCGGTCACACAGAGCCGTGATATCGGCTACAATGAAGAGCCGCACTTCACAGGTGATAAATAGAGCTCTGCTGGGCGGCAGGAAGAGGGAAATGTTTATCAGCTCTGCAGAACCACTTCATAATAAAGAGCATCTCTCCTCTTATAACCGGAGTTGTCTTATATTCTATTCAGTTGTTCTTTTGTTCTCATAAATACTGGGTTACGGCCACTTTTGGCAGCCATTACATGTCCTACAAGGGTCCTTACACATGGACAAATTTATTCCTTCTTTAATGATGGGCGAACCTTGCAAAATTAGTTTTGCAAACATTCATAAGTAGATATATAAATATAGAAGAGAACGATGTCTTGAGAATCACTGCCTGACGTACTAGCACCACCTGACATCAGCTGACGGCCTCTCAGCCAATAGTCACTGGTAGGTGGACATCTTACAGTGCTGATGTCATATACACTATATAAGGTGATGTAAGCTTGATATGATGCATTACAGTGATGGTGGAGATAGTGAAGGGTCTGTGATTGATCTCACTGCATCATACAGAGCACTCAGTTCTGAAAAGATTACAATTGCAAGCAATAATTAAGCATAAAAGTGAATTTAGTCAGATAAAAGGAATAGTGATATAAATCATAGATAGGAGTGAGGAGGAATATAGGTGCTGTGTGAGCCTGACCGCAGCAGTAATACAAAGGACAGGGAAATCTTTTATTGCCAATAATCTATTTTTATGTACATTTCTTGTGCCATAGATCAGTTTCATCTGTATTCAGAGTGCGTAAACATAAGTTATTACTGACAGTCAGTTCTGTTCATGAAAAATCCTTTCTTAAGGGTTTGTTGGGCAAGAGTTAATTTTTTTTTCATTAAATACATAGAAACTGCTGTTCTAACATCAAAATGCAGATTCTGCTTGTGCTAATCTGAGAAAAATGTCCGCTATTTAAGCATTTTTTTGTTGTTTACCCCATAAACAGTCTTCCGCTAATTAAAAAAAAAAAAATAAAATAATTATTAATTAGTTATTTAAGGTTTTTTTTCTGCTCTGTTCACCCAATACACAGTGTGATAGAGTGAGCTAATCTGAAAAAAATATTCATTTCTTAAGTGTTTTTATTTTGGTTGCTCATATACTGTCTTGTGGCCTGCACTTATCTAAAAAAATAAACCTCTGTAAACATACAGTAGCTGCCACCACTCAGGCAGACATGTCCTGTTTGTATCCTCTACCATTTCTTTTTTCCATAGACATACAAGTACATGTCATGTTCATTTTGACATAACTTCGGCTGTGTTTGTCTTAGATAGCTAGAAATTGGATAGAAAGAATCCTAGGAGTCCTAAGAGAATTATACACTATGTGTTATATATAGGTTCCAAGGAGTCCTGACAGTGTCATACACTATGTATTATAGATATATAGTCCTAGGAGCCCTGACAGTGTCATACTCTATGTATTATAGATATATAGTCCTAGGAGTCCTGACAGTGTCATACACTATGTATTATAGATATATAGTCCTAGGAGCCCTGACAGTGTCATACACTATGTATTATAGATATATAGTCCTAGGAACCCTGACAGTGTCATACACTATGTATTATACATATATAGTCCTAGGAGCCCTGACAGTGTCATACACTATGTATTATAGATATATTCCTAGGAGCCCTGACAGTGTCATACACTATGTATTATAGATATATAGTCCTAGGAGTCCTGACAGTGTCATACACTATGTATTATAGATATATAGTCCTAGGAGCCCTGACAGTGCCATACACTATGTATTATAGATATATAGTCCTAGGAGCCCTGACAGTGTCATACACTATGTATTATAGATATATAGTCCTAGTAGTCCTGACAGTGTCATACACCATGTATTATAGATATATAGTCCTAGGAGCCCTGACAGTGTCATACACTATGTATTATAGATATATAGTCCTAGGAGCCCTGACAGTGCCATACACTATGTATTATAGATATATAGTCCTAGGAGCCCTGACAGTGTCATACACTATGTATTATAGATATATAGTCCTAGGAGCTCTGACAGTGTCATACACTATGTTTTATAGATAGGATCCATGTGACCTCTGGAGCCCAATTACAAGTCTCAACTGTGTCCTGTGGGCGGGTAAACGTGGTAGACAACATGGGAAGAAATCCAGAACATCAGAGAAAGCTGTGGTGGAGCCCAGGAAAGGCAATCAAGTGTTTTTTGGGTTTGGTCAAACCCTAAATTTTTGGAAAATTAGGAATTAACTCAACATGTTACTAACTTGGTTACCCATCTCTATTCCCTCACCTCCACCATATTTTCCTCAGAAAACCACTTTTACACATTCTGGAAAGGGCATGATGCAGCAGATATTATTTACATGAATGGACAGACCGCATTATATACACATCCAGTATTCTTTATTTGACCAGCAGATGCTAAACACTGATATTTCCTCCCAACAATCTCTGGATCTTTCCATGAACTGAATGTATTTGTAATTTGGAGAAAGCATTGGGAACCATTCTCATTCTGTCCATACTGTGTTATCCACTATCAGTAAATCTGTAGCTAATTCCAGGCCCGGCCCGCTGCCGGTCACCTCGTGTCTTTAAATGGGGCTTATTGAGGTAATTATATATTCTGATGCAGGGAATGGTCACTCCCCCGCTGCTGCATTGGCGTTTATAGAAGCCGTAATAGCCGCCGTCTTATTTGCAGACATACAGAGCTGGAACGGCGATCTGTAAAATACACAAGAAATTGGCAGAGGAGGATAATCAGGATAATGATATTTATAAAGGCCTGTTAGATATATAATAGCCGTCCCTTGTCCAAAGCAAATGCATTTTATGGGGAGAAAGAAAACATGAAGAGGAAATTAAGTCCTGAGATCGATGAAATTCACTGCAATTAGCCCAACTGTCTCATATCTTTACCCACCGAGGGATATCTGGCAAGAATTACAATGTATCATATTTAAAAACAAATCTGTAACATTGTATCGCATATTTATAAACAGATCTACAACATTGTATGTTATACTTATAGTATATATCTACATTACAAACACTATTTAAAGAAAAGTATGTGCCCCCTCCACATCTCACCTCAAGGGGGTTTTCTAACTTCCCATTCTAAATCCATAGACATGAATATGCAGGTTTTCCCTCCTTTCTGCGTCTCTTCTGAGAAGGTTTTCTACAAGATTTTGGAGGCGTCTGTGGGAATTTTTGCCCATTTATCCAGAAAAGCCTTCGTGTGGTCAGACCCTGATGTCGGACATTGCTAGGGCTTGGCTCGCCATCTCCGGTCTAGTTCATTCCAGGCATTGCATTGAGTTGAGCTCAGGGGTCTGTGTAGCCGGTCAAGTTCCCTCTTCCACCAAACTTTACAGCTGGCACATGCAGTCAGGCAGGTAACGGTCTAATGGTATTCACCAAAACCAAACTGATTGGATCAGGCTGTCACATAGAGACGTGAGATTGGTCACTGCACAGAATATGTTTCCTCTGCTCCAGCATCCGATATCTGCACGTGCTTTACAACACTCCATCTGACACTTGGCATTGTGTTTGGTGATGTAGGGCTGGCATGCAGCTGCTCGCCATGGAAAACCATGCCATGAGGCTCCCCGCGGGTGCAGTTTTTGTGCTGATGTTAATACATAAAGGAGGTTTGGACTCCTAACGTTGGCAACTTTTCTGCGCTCTGCTCCTCAGCACTCGGTGGCGCCCCCACTCTGTAACTTTACATGGTCTGCCTGCAATTTGTGGCCAAGTTGCTGCAGTTCCTAGGATGCCATGTAGGGAGAGGGAATATCTAGGAGGGAAGAAATTTCCGGAAGTGACTTGTTGTGGCGATGACTCCTATTACAGGATCAGGCTGGGATTCGGTGAGCTCCAGAGAACCGGCCATTGTGTCAGTAATGTTTATGAAGTTGACTGCATGGCGAGGGGCAGAAGTTTATACACTGTGGCAATGGGGTCGAAGACACTGGAATTCAAGGAGTAAGAGCTCTGGACTTCTATGTCTCTCTATATAGTGCAGCAAACAACATTATTTTAAATTCCCATTACATACATAAAGTGTAGGGAGGTCAGCACGCCATAATCTGGCTATTGATCAGCTCTATAATTTACAAATCATTGTAATCCACAGGATTCTCAGACCAATATATCTCTGGTATTCATATTACATTACCCACCCACAGGAACCTCGCAGTATTCTTCCTTTGTAGAGTCATGACAAGATGACATGAGGCCGAGCGCTGAACTGAAGGGGGAGCAAAAGTAATAACTGGTGCCTAGCAAAATGATATCATATCATGTCCTAGAGTGTTTATGTAGCACATCATACATCATATTAGCAGTATAGAAATGACAAGGCGAGATTCTACAATAAAGTAGTCATAGAAAATGAAAATGGTTAAAACATGGAAAAAAAAAATCAGTATAATGGAAATAAACATTAAAAACAATATGTGCTCCATTATTGTACGCTGACTATATATATCTATGTATTATGTATCTCACTATTACTGACTCTATTCACAACCTTATCTATATAAATCCAGACCATTATGTTTCTTAGGCACAGGTTAGACATGTTTGCACATTTTTACATTAAAGGGATTGTCAGGCTTTAGGTACATGGGCCAGTTATACTGCCGAGGCCAGTGATGTGCTGCAATGATCACATGCCATGATGGCAATAAACACCGGCAGGGTGCAGCTAAGACTGAGCACTGGAGCGGCGGCCATTCACAAGGTAAGCGCCAATTACTTTCTTTCTTTAAGACATTTTCTTCCTGTGAACTATTTTTGGCCAGAACCAGACAACCCCTTTAACTGCAGCCAAATTTGTCATAAAAGTTTTTCCTTTTTGCTGCAGATAGAGCTCCATCTCTATATAAATGAAATGTTCTACAACTTCCTAATAGATATGTTGTATGATTTCGCACCTCGGCTTCCTTCCTGTAGAGAACACTATTATATACTGCCGACTTTAACCCCAAAGACCCTGGAGCCGGCGTTGACGCATCACAAGTCACAAAGCTCTTCTTACATTAACTTCAATGTGTTTTTAAGAAGCTGCTGCCGGCTATTGATCCACAATCAGTGAGGTCTCAGCTCCGCCGCAAAATAAGAGCCGAGAGAAAGTGAAATAGAAGCAACTTGTCTTGTGGACGCGACATTTCTATCACACAGCAGCACAAACGTCACAAACTCCATTAAAATGTCAGCGGCCCGGCCAATTATTATCACACAGGGAGCGAGAGCTGAAAAACGAAAAACACACTTATTGCACTTATTCTGGCTGGTTCTGTACTTGCTGGGACAAAAACTAAACAATTTGCAGCACTGAAACTGAGATTATTGCATAATAATAAATTCAAAATCATTAAAATATGATTTTACATTTTAAAATACATTTTCCATGTGATTATCTGTAATCTAAACAATCCAAAAATGTTGCAGTTTTCACACCGACCACTGATAGATTGACGAGTCCTTTTCAGCTTTTATTGTGCACACTGGAAGCAACGACACTGGTCATCTTATTATTATGAGAATCGCTGGGAGACAAGGAGCTCCTTCTCCTTACACAGTGAACTCTGTACATGTCATACTGGTTAGACAACTACCACTAGGAGGAGCTCACTACATACAGATTATACAGTCACCACTAGGAGGAGCTCACTACATACAGATTATACAGTCACCACTAGGGGGAGCTCACTAAATACAGATTATACAGTCACCACTAGAGGAAGCTCACTACATACAGATTATACAGTCACCACTAGGAGGAGATCACTACATACAGATTATACAGACACCACTAGGGGTAGCTCACTACATACACATTATACAGTCACCACTAGAGGGAGCTCACTACATACAGATTATACAGACACCACTAGAGGGAGCTCACTACATACAGATTATACAGTTACCACTAGAGGGAGCTCACTACATACAGATTATACAGTCACCACTAGGAGGAGATCACTACATACAGATTATACAGACACCACTAGGGGTAGCTCACTACATACAGATTATACAGTTACCACTAGAGGGAGCTCACTACATACAGATTATACAGTCACCACTAGGGGGAGCTCACTACATGCAGATTATACAGTCACCACTAGGAGGAGCTCACTACATACAGATTATACAGTCATCACTAGAGGGAGCTCACTACATACAGATTATACAGTCACCACTAGGGGGAGCTCACTACATACAGATTATACAGTCACCACTAGGAGGAGCTCACTACATACAGATTATACAGTCACCACTAGGAGGAGCTCACTACATACAGATTATACAGTCACCACTAGGGGGAGCTCACTACATACACATTATACAGTCACCACTAGGAGGAGCTCACTACATACAGATTATACAGTCACCACTAGGGGGAGCTCACTACATACAGATTATACAGTCACCACTAGAGGGAGCTCACTACATACAGATTATACAGTCACCACTAGGGGGGAGCACACAACATGCAGATTATACAGTCAGCACTAGGAGGAGCTCACTACATACAGATTATACAGTCACCACTAGGGGGAGCTCACTACATACAGATTATACAGTCACCACTAGGAGGAGCTCACTACATACAGATTATACAGTCACCACTAGAGGGAGCTCACTACATACAGATTATACAGTCACCACTAGGAGGAGCTCAATACATACAGATTATACAGTCACCACTAGAGGGAGCTCTCTACATACAGATTATACAGTCACCACTAGAGGGAGCTCACTACATACAGATTATACAGTCACCACTAGGGGGAGCTCATTACATACAGATTATATAGTCACCACTAGGAGGTGCTCACTACATACAGATTACATAGTCACCACTAGAGGGAGCTCACTACATACAGATTATACAGTCACCACTAGAGGGAGCTCACTACATACAGATTATACAGTCACCACTAGAGGGAGCTCACTACATACAGATTATACAGTCACCACTAGGGGGAGCTCACTACATGCAGATTATACAGTCACCACTAGGAGGAGCTCACTACATACAGATTATACAGTCATCACTAGAGGGAGCTTCCTACATACAGATTATATAGTCACCACTAGGGGGAGCTCACTACATACAGATTATACAGTTACCACTAGGGGGAGCTCACTACATACAGATTATACAGTCACCACTAGAGGGAGCTCACTACATACAGATTATACAGTCACCACTAGGGGGAGCTCAATACATGCAGATTATACAGTCACCACTAGAGGGAGCTCACTACATACAGATTATACAGTCACCACTAGGAGGAGCTCACTACATACAGATTATACAGTCACCACTAGGGGGAGCTCACTACATACAGATTATACAGTCACCACTAGGGGGAGCTCACTACATACAGATTATACAGTCACCACTAGAGGGAGCTCACTACATACAGATTATACAGTCACCACTAGAGGGAGCTCACTACATTCAGATTATACAGTCACCACTAGGGGGAGCTCACTACATACAGATTATACAGTCACCACTAGAAGGAGCTCACTACATACAGATTATACAGTCACCACTAGGAGGAGCTCACTACATACAGATTATACAGCCACCACTAGGGGGAGCTCACTACATACAGATTATACAGTCACCACTAGGGGGAGCTCACTACATACAGATTATACAGTCACCACTAGGGGGCGCTCACTACATACAGATTATACAGTCACCACTAGGAGGAGCTCACTACATACAGATTATACAGTCACCACTAGGGGGGAGCACACAACATACAGATTATACAGTCACCACTAGGGGAAGCTCACTACATACAGATTATACAGTCACCACTAGAGGGAGCTCACTACATACAGATTATACAGTCACCACTAGGGGGGAGCACACAACATGCAGATTATACAGTCAGCACTAGGAGGAGCTCACTACATACAGATTATACAGTCACCACTAGGGGGAGCTCACTACATACAGATTATACAGTCACCACTAGGAGGAGCTCACTACATACAGATTATACAGTCACCACTAAGGGGAGCTCACTACATACAGATTATACAGTCACCACTAGGAGGAGCTCAATACATACAGATTATACAGTCACCACTAAGGGGAGCTCTCTACATACAGATTATACAGTCACCACTAGGGGGAGCTCACTACATACAGATTATACAGTCACCACTAGAGGGAGCTCACTACATACAGATTATACAGTCACCACTAGGGGGAGCTCATTACATACAGATTATATAGTCACCACTAGGAGGTGCTCACTACATACAGATTACATAGTCACCACTAGAGGGAGCTCACTACATACAGATTATACAGTCACCACTAGAGGGAGCTCACTACATACAGATTATACAGTCACCACTAGAGGGAGCTCACTACATACAGATTATACAGTCACCACTAGGGGGAGCTCACTACATGCAGATTATACAGTCACCACTAGGAGGAGCTCACTACATACAGATTATACAGTCATCACTAGAGGGAGCTTCCTACATACAGATTATATAGTCACCACTAGGGGGAGCTCACTACATACAGATTATACAGTTACCACTAGGGGGAGCTCACTACATACAGATTATACAGTCACCACTAGAGGGAGCTCACTACATACAGATTATACAGTCACCACTAGAGGAAGCTCACTACATACAGATTATACAGTCACCACTAGGGGGAGCTCATTACATACAGATTATATAGTCACCACTAGGAGGTGCTCACTACATACAGATTACATAGTCACCACTAGAGGGAGCTCACTACATACAGATTATACAGTCACCACTAGAGGGAGCTCACTACATACAGATTATACAGTCACCACTAGAGGGATCTCACTACATACAGATTATACAGTCACCACTAGGAGGAGCTCACTACATACAGATTATACAGTCATCACTAGAGGGAGCTTCCTACATACAGATTATATAGTCACCACTAGGGGGAGCTCACTACATACAGATTATACAGTTACCACTAGGGGGAGCTCACTACATACAGATTATACAGTCACCACTAGAGGGAGCTCACTACATACAGATTATACAGTCACCACTAGGGGGAGCTCAATATATACATATTATACAGTCACCACTAGAGGGAGCTCACTACATACAGATTATACAGTCACCACTAGGAGGAGCTCACTACATACAGATTATACAGTCACCACTAGGGGGAGCTCACTACATACAGATTATACAGTCACCACTAGAGGGAGCTCACTACATACAGATTATACAGTCACCACTAGGGGGAGCTCACTACATACAGATTATACAGTCACCACTAGAGGGAGCTCACTACATACAGATTATACAGTCACCACTAGAGGGAGCTCACTACATTCAGATTATACAGTCACCACTAGGGGGAGCTCACTACATACAGATTATACAGTCACCACTAGAAGGAGCTCACTACATGCAGATTATACAGTCACCACTAGGAGGAGCTCACTACATACAGATTATACAGTCACCACTAGGAGGAGCTCACTACATACAGATTATACAGTCACCACTAGGAGGAGCTCACTACATACAGATTATACAGTTACCACTAGGGGGAGCTCACTACATACACATTATACAGTCACCACTAGGAGGAGCTCACTACATACAGATTATACAGTCACCACTAGGGGGAGCTCACTACATACAGATTATACAGTCACCACTAGAGGGAACTCACTACATACAGATTATACAGTCACCACTAGGGGGAGCTCACTACATACAGATTATACAGTCACCACTAGGGGGAGCTCACTACATTCAGATTATACAGTCACCACTAGGGGGAGCTCACTACATACAGATTATACAGTCACCACTAGAGGGAGCTCACTACATACAGATTATACAGTCAACACTAGGAGGAGCTCACTACATACAGATTATACAGTTACCACTAGGGGGAGCTCACTACATACACATTATACAGTCACCACTAGGAGGAGCTCACTACATACAGATTATACAGTCACCACTAGGGGGAGCTCACTACATACAGATTATACAGTCACCACTAGAGGGAGCTCACTACATACAGATTATACAGTCACCACTAGGGGGAGCTCACTACATACAGACTATACAGTCACCACTAGGGGGAGCTCACTAAATACAGATTATACAGTCACCACTAGGGGGAGCTCACTACATACAGATTATACAGTCACCACTAGGAGGAGCTCACTACATACAGATTATACAGTTACCACTAGGGGGAGCTCACTACATACACATTATACAGTCACCACTAGGAGTAGCTCACTACATACAGATTATACAGTCATC
The DNA here is from genome assembly GCA_947044405.1 of Leptodactylus fallax. Lineage (NCBI taxonomy): Eukaryota > Metazoa > Chordata > Amphibia > Anura > Leptodactylidae > Leptodactylus > Leptodactylus fallax. Next base: position 178,876 of record CAMRHE010000584.1, read on the forward strand.
ACTAGGAGGAGCTCACTACATACAGATTATACAGTCACCACTAGGGGGAGCTCACTACATACAGATTATACAGTCACCACTAGAGGGAGCTCACTACATACAGATTATACAGTCACCACTAGGGGGAGCTCACTACATACAGATTATACAGTCACCACTAGAGGGAGCTCACTACATACAGATTATACAGTCACCACTAGGGGGAGCTCACTACATACAGACTATACAGTCACCACTAGGGGGAGCTCACTAAATACAGATTATACAGTCACCACTAGGGGGAGCTCACTACATACAGATTATACAGTCACCACTAGGAGGAGCTCACTACATACAGATTATACAGTTACCACTAGGGGGAGCTCACTACATACACATTATACAGTCACCACTAGGAGTAGCTCACTACATACAGATTATACAGTCATCACTAGGAGGAGCTCACTACATACAGATTATACAGTCACCACTAGGGGGAGCTCACTACATACAGATTATACAGTCACCACTAGAGGGAGCTCACTACATACAGATTATACAGTCACCACTAGGGGGAGCTCACTACATACAGATTATACAGTCACCACTAGGGGGAGCTCACTATATATAGATTTAGCACAATGTGCTAAATTCATTTTTTCGATAGGGGGCATTCACACTACTGTTGGAAGTCCATTAAAAGAAAAAAATGGATGCCTATAATAACAGAAGATAAACGGACACTAAGGTGGGATTCACATCTGCATTTGGCTCTCTCGCGTGAAATCTGTTTTTTGAACTGTCTCAAAATTCTTAAAAACTGATCTCGAACTGTTTGTTTTAAACCCCACTGAGTTCAATGGATTGGAGAAACCTTCCTCCGGTCTGCGTTTGGAGCATTTCTGTCTGGTATCTGCTGTTTTGGGTAGAGAAAAAATTTGGACTTGCAGGACTTTTTCTCTGTCCAAAAGATAAGGATACCAAACAGATAGCAACAAATCATTTTTTTTAACGTTAAGATTTATGGAAGGCAGACACATATGGATAACAATCTTTATGTCCATTTTCTGTTTTCTCCCTCTGCACATGCTCAGAATGAAGAAGGGGGAAAAAAAACGGATTTGTCAAAACAGACACAAACGGACACCCATTAACTAATCCCTCTAAAAAGATGGATTCGGGTATCCGATGTGTAACCATTTGGAATCCTTTTTGGACCAATCCATCTTTTTTTAAATAGTTTGGTAGCAGAAGGATACCAGGCGCAAGTGTGAACCTAGTCTAAGGGTGAACCTAGCTCTACCATTGTTAATGTCTGTTGCTGTCATCTGTCATGTTTGCTTACTTATGTATCGGACGTCCTGCAGGCACAACTTCTTCTTCCATCAGAAAAGTAAACAAACATGATGGAAGAAAGTAGACAGAAGACAGAGTCCATTATGTTGTTTACATTAGTTGTGTTACTCTGCCACAGTTAATGTCCATTGCTATGACGGACGACAATAACGGACATTAACAACAGTAGTGTGAACGCCTCCTTAGTTATCAGTTTAAGGCTAAAGTTTCAGAAATGCAGCTTTTTTGTTGCAGATTTTGATGCGGTTTTTTGAGCCAAAGCCAGGAGTAGATTGAGCAGAAGGTAGAAGTATAAGAAGCTTCCTATATATTCTCCATTCCTTTTGTAGCCATTCTTGGCTTTGTCTCAAGAAAACAAAATCTGCAACAAAAAAAGCTGCATTTCCACAATGTGGGGCCTCAGCCTTAGGCAGACACATGAATGCCCCCATTGTTACACTTTTCATCTCCACTGATACATTATAGCGCAATCTACCTCTATGTATACGTTGTTTATGATGTGTTGACTCTTTGGTTTGGGGGTCATTCTCACTCATCTATAATGGGCGCAGATTCCATACTGCACCGTCTCTCTGGACTGACATCTTAAGTACAAACAAACTGACAATGAAAAAGCTGCAAAATAAAATTCCTCTGTGCTGTGTCCGATGTCAAAGTCCAATGCTCCGAGGAGCGTCATCGTGTTTCCTGCGCCGGCAGTCAGAGGTCTGTCCTGAGACACAGAGGGCTGAGATCAGCGGACTCCATGGGATTAATTATCTCTCTGTAAGAGCTAATGAGACTTCTGTGTGCACAATGTAACAGGGGTGAATGTGACAGGGCCTGCTACAAGCATCCTCATCGTCCTCATTACCATCATCATCCTCCTCATCATCCTCCACCTTATCGTCCTCATTACCATCATCATCCTCCTCATCATCCTCCTCATCATCCTCCTCACCATCCTCCACCTTATCGTCCTCATCATCCTCCTCATCATTATCATCATCTTCTTCATCTTCCACATCATCTTCCTCATACTCCTCATCCTCAGCCTCATCATCTTCCTCATCCTCCATCTTATTATTTTCCTTATTGTCCTCATCCTCGGCCTCATCTTCCTCATCCTCCACCTCATTATCTTCCTTATCATCCTCTGCTTTCATCTTCATTTTCCTCATCATCTTTCACATCCTCCTTCTTTTCACCCTTCTCATCTTCCTCATCCTCAACATCATTGTCTTCCTCATCCACCTCAGCCTCCTTATCTTTATCATCCTCAGCCTCCTCCTCATCCTCTTCCTTGTCATCCTCATCCTCCTTATCTTTATCATCCTCAGCCTCCTCCTCCTCCTCTTCATCCTTTCTCAACCTGATTATCTTCCTCATCCACTTCAGTCTCCTTATCCTCTCTATCCTCCTCTTCCTCATCTTCATCCTCCTCAGCCTCCTCATCCTCCCCACCTTCACCCTCCTTATCTTTATCATCCTCAGCCTCCTCCTCATCCTCCATTTTCTTGTCATCCTCATCCTCCTTATCTTTATCACCCTCAGCCTCCTCTTCCTTGTCACCCTCCTTATCTTTATCACCCTCAGCCTCTTCATTCTCCTCTTCCTTGTCATCCTCATCCTCCTTATCTTTATCACCCTCAGCCTCTTCATTCTCTTCATCCTTGTCATCCTCATCCTCCTTATCTTTATCATCCTCAGCCTCCTTATCTTTATCATCCTCAGCCTCTTCCATCCTCCTCTTCCTCATCTTTATCACCCTCAGCCTCTTCATTCTCTTCATCCTTGTCATCCTCATCCTCCTTATCTTTATCATCCTCAGCCTCCTTATCTTTATCATCCTCAGCCTCTTCCATCCTCCTCTTCCTCATCTTTATCACCCTCAGCCTCTTCATTCTCTTCATCCTTGTCATCCTCATCCTCCTTATCTTTATCACCCTCAGCCTCTTCATTTTCTTCTTCCTTGTCATCCTCATCCTCCTTATCTTTATCACCCTCAGCCTCCTCTTCCTCGTCACCCTCCTTATCTTTATCATCCTCAGCCTCCTCCTCCTCCTCTTCCTTGCCATCTTGACCCCCCTCTCTATTATTTACATTGTTATTATTCTCCTTCTTGCATTTCCTCTTTGTCTTTCTCTCCTGTGGATGGAAATCATAGCAGAAAATGAGAATAAAACACTAAGAGATGAAAGTGCCAGTGAGAGGGCCCGGGGCCCCTGGAGCTTACAAACCCCAGGAGAAGAGGGAAATGAGACGTAAGGTGGAAGTGACTGTTTTGCTTGGTGGAGCGGCCCCAGGTGACTGCAAGGAGGAACTTTCTGTAAAATAATTCTGTATCCAGTGAGCTGGAGCCTGCCGGGGGATATAATGTAGGCAGGAGGTGTGATGGCGGAGCGCGGCCCGTCCTCTGCTGCTATACATTTACTCCCCTGAGAACTTTATGTACCAAATAAATCCTTTGCATTAAGTATACTAGAGTCAGTATGTTTTTTTTTTTACTCCAATCACATCCAAAGCTGCATTCAAAACCAATCTCCGAGCAGTGTAGCTGTAAGTGTAGCTGCAACTGTGATCTGAATCCAGCGACAGATCTGCGAGTGCAGCTTTGGATGTGACTATAGAGTAAGTAGAGGAGACATCATAAACTTCAAGCTCATTATAAGTGATGCAAACTGCAGCTGCGTCCTGATCTTATAATGTGAACTGAGGCATTGGGTTATAAATAGAATATTTTGTGAATAAAGAGAGAGAGATTTCTCCGGTTTATTACAAGATGACGGTTCTGAGTTTGTTTTCTGCAGGATTTTATTTGTGCTCCGAATTTCCTCTTGAGCTGCAGGTTGTATTTTTGCAGCCTTTGGTTTTATCCATGGAGTCAACAGGGAGCTCAGATAAAAGCAAATAAATCGATGCAATGAAATCTGGTCTGTGTCAAACTGGGTTATTGCTACTGTACGGACATTTAGATGGAGGTGGCGCGAGTGCGAGCTGTAGGACGAGGCTGCAGACACATGCCCCTGAGACTGGAAGCTACAGGGTTAATAATGTATAGTGTCAGTGGGTCCAATCATCTGATGATAATAATCCTGTCTATGAATGTCTGACAACCTGACTACACAGATTTACCAGATTAAAGAATTGCACATTACATATTCTTATATTTGTATCGTGCTTCTTCATGATAAATTTTACGTTGTCGCTGTAGATCAGTGTTTACAAAGTGACCCCTAGTGAGAAAATGTCCCAACCGAAGACCCCCAGAGTAGCCATCATTTATAAATGGTAACAAAAGGAGACTTCATCTGGATCCTCCATTAACAGTTGTGATGACCCCCACAGTGCCCCGGCATGTAATATATTGACCCCCCCCCACATGTAATACAATGGGCCCCACATGTAATATAATGGCCCCCACATGTAATATAATGGCCCCCATGTGTCATATAATGAGTCCCATATGTAATATAATGGCCTGCACATGTCATATAATGGCCCCCACGTGTCATATAATGAGTCCCATATGTAATGTAATGGCCTGCACATGTCATATAATGAGCCCCATATGTAATATAATGGCCTACACATGTCATATAATGAGCCCCATATGTAATATAATGGCCTGCACATGTCATACAATGAGCTCCATATGTAATATGAGCCCCCACACTGCCTCCACATTTAATATAATGGCCCCCACATGTAATATAATGGCCCCCACGTGTCATATAATGAGCCCAATATGTAATATAATGGCCTGCACATGTCATATAATGACCTCCACATTTAATATAATGGCCCCCACATGTCATATAATGAGCCCAATATGTAATATAATGGCCCCCACACTGCCTCCATGCTCAGTATCTGCATTTATTACTCACTGCTCCGGGGCCGTCTGTGACATCAGGTCTCAGTGTCCGGAATAGAGGGGAAGTTGGGAGCGGAGTGTTGAGTAATGACCCTATCTTGCCACTTACTCCCTGGGGCGCCAATAACTTCAATGAGTTTAGTACTGATGGATGTGTTTTCGGTGCTTCTAAATTAACAATTGCTCCCTCGTGGCCATGTGCGGTGGTCCATCCTGGGGAAGGGAGGTGGGGGGCATTGGTTCTCAGCTTCATGTGCACTCCCGGGGACTGCGTGTTGTGGGGTAAACTTACCAGTGGTTGAGAATCACTGCTATAGATTACAGCTAGAGTTTTGTTCATCCTGATTCAGGAATAGAATTTCAGAACTGCAGTAAGGATAAAGGGGAGGATCTTTAAGACAATATAAGTAAAAAGAAATCACCTGAGTGTCCCTTTAAGGCTCAATTACCTTGTATTAGTACAGTGGAAACATTGCGGCAAACACTTAGTAATAGACATTCAGTGCAGTGATTGTGGTGGCAAAATTACCCTAGTAAAGAGAATCGGTCAGCTCTGGATAGTCATGGAAAGCAAGAATAGTCACAACATGTACCACGGCCACAGCATACTGTATACCACAGTCACAACATGTACCACGTCCACAACATACTGTATACCACAGCCACAACATGTACCACGTCCACAACATACTGTATACCACAGCCACAACATGTACCACGGCCACAACATACTGTATACCACAGTCACAACATGTACCACGTCCACAACATGCTGTATACCACAGCCACAACATGTACCATGGCCACAACATACTGTATACCACATCCACAACATGTACCACGGCCACAACATACTGTATACCACAGCCACAACATGTACCACGGCCACAACATACTGTATACCACAGCCACAACATGTACCACGGCCACAACATACTGTATACCACAGCCACAACATATACCACGACCACAACATGCTGTATACCACAGCCACAACATGTACCACAGCCACAACATACTGTATACCACAGCCACAACATGTACCACGTCCACAACATGCTGTATACCACAGCCACAACATGTACCACGTCCACAACATACTGTATACCACAGCCACAACATGTACCACGGCCACAACATACTGTATACCACATCCACAACATGTACCACGGCCACAACATACTGTATACCACATCCACAACATGTACCACGGCCACAACATACTGTATACCACAGCCACAACATGTACCACGGCCACAACATACTGTATACCACAGCCACAACATGTACCACGGCCACAACATACTGTATACCACAGCCACAACATATACCACGACCACAACATGCTGTATACCACAGCCACAACATGTACCACAGCCACAACATACTGTATACCACAGCCACAACATGTACCATGGCCACAACATACTGTATACCACAGCCACAACATGTACCACAGCCACAACATGCTGTATACCACATCCACAACATGTACCACGGCCACAACATACTGTATACCACAGCCACAACATGTACCACGGCCACAACATACTGTATACCACAGCCACAACATGTACCACGGCCACAACATACTGTATACCACAGCCACAACATGTACCACGGCCACAACATACTGTATACCACAGCCACAACATGTACCACAGCCACAACATACTGTATACCACAGCCACAACATGTACCACGGCCACAACATACTGTATACCACAGCCACAACATGTACCACGGCCACAACATACTGTATACCACGGCCACAACATGTACCACGGCCACAACATGCTGTATACCACAGCCACAACATGTACCACGGCCACAACATACTGTATACCACAGCCAAGCCACAGCATGTACCACGGCCACAACATACTGTATACCACAGCCACAACATGTACCACGGCCACAACATGCTGTATACCACAGCCACAACATGTACCACGGCCACAACATACTGTATACCACAGCCACAACATATACCATGACCACAACATGCTGTATACCACAGCCACAACATGTACCACAGCCACAACATACTGTATACCACAGCCACAACATATACCACGACCACAACATGCTGTATACCACAGCCACAGCATGTACCACAGCCACAACATGTACCATGGCCACAACATGCTGTATACCACAGCCAAGCCACAGCATGTACCACGGCCACAACATGTATCATAGTCACAACATGTACCATGGCCACAACATATTTATTTTATTATGCTTACTTGTATATCTCCATCATACTCCGCAGCACTTTACAGACATTGTCAGTCACTGCCCCATATAGGGCTCACAATCTACATTCCCTACCAGTATGTCTTTGGAGTGTGGGAGGAAACCGAAGGAAACCCACCAAACACGGGGAGAACATACAAACTCCTTGCAGATGTTGCCCTTGGTTGGAACCCAGGACTCCAGCGCTGCAAGACTGCAGTATTAACCACTGAGCTACTGTGCCGCCATATACCATAGTCACAACATGTACCACAGCCACAGCATGTACCACAGCCACAACATATACCATAGCCACCACATGCAGGACCCCATAGCTATCTCTGTATATTACTGTGTCTGCAGACGGAGGTTGTAGATATATTTGTATCCAGGCTTTGACAGATGTCATACATACGGGGTCACTGCTGAGGCCTATGATTGGTCCTCAGAGGTCACAAGGGCTGCGCTGATGCTGGCTTATAGCATCATTTTGTGGTGGCAAATCTGAAACGTTTGGAAAATTAGGGTCGAATCCGGTTTTGACCAAATCATTTCGCTCATCCCTGCCTGTGACATGTCATTCTTATTGTATTCTTCATACAATAAGAATTCTGCAGCATCTAGTCTTATAACTGTGTATTGTGATGTTCCTCTGTTATTCCTCCTAGAAATGTATGAATAAATTGGCATCTAGGTGTTACCATATTCCTTGTCAAAGAGGTGTGTCCCTGCAGAGTCAAGCAGCTCTGATTGGATGGCATCTCCCCCTAGAAACTAGTAATGACCCGCTTGGAACTAGTAACACACAATTCCAAGAGGAATAATTGAGGAACGAAAAAAACACAGAGCTATACAACGATGCCCTAGAATTGTTATATTATGGGGCGCACAGTACATTTTTTTTTACCCCATTCCGTGAATGACCTCACAAATCTCGATCTTGACAATGTCAATGTCCAATAACGTATCATACGTACCGTACCGTAACGTACCACGGCCAGACCACAAGAAAAAACACGCCAGTGGAGTTTACACTATTTGCATTAAGAAAATATTTTCTTTTACCTACTCAATGTTTAATTCTGATGCAAATTTTCCATTAAAAAAGTCCCCAAAATTTCATGCCATCAGATGTTACTTTATTCACGCTGGTCACAGATCCGCTCACGGTGTCACCTGTAATGGTATAAAGGGTTAATAAGGACTTGCAAATACTTTTCCTCAAATAAATTGGAGCTCACAAAGACGCAGGGGAGAATTACACTCACAGCGCGGCCGCTTTTGACATCGCAGATCCTATTGTGCACTTTAGAACCGGTGCTCCTTCTCAATGCCCCAATATCTCTCCTGCCAACGATTTTCGAGGCGAAACGCGGTGGGAGACGATATTTTGTAAATTACCAGAATTTCACCTTCTTTTCACAAGGAAATCGCTGCAAATTAAAAAGATGAAAAAAAAAATCTGCAATTCTGAAATAAAATATTTAGCAAAGGAATCGTGGAGGGAGAAGAAGCCAATTAGGGGGAGGATTGACGCGTTTTCGGCCGCAGTCCGGGCGTCACATATTCCCTATGATGTCTTCACACTGTCATTTGTTATTCCGTCTCTTTGTGTCTGTGACAAATAAATATTTAAGGCGTCTTTATTTGGTTGATTTATGGCGGCTGTGAAGAATTGTCTGTGATAGTCTGCATGAAACAATGAGAGACGCTCCGATCTTCACTATTTAAAGGGGACACGTCGCCAATACAGGGCTGAAACTAACATGGACATTGAATGCACTTGTGTCCTTTATTTTACTAGGGGGCGCTCTCTGCATTGGAGTTACATAGTCATTACTGAACTGAATGGGAGCTGTATAGCCCTGCTGGAGTCTGCTCCCCCTAGTGGTGGTTTTAGTTGCGTGCTATGATTGAATATTACAGTGTACCGGGGAACCAGCAAAGGGATCCAGACACTGACCCCAGACACTGATGTAAACAAGATGCAGCTTTGGCACAATGTATATGTACAGTGGGTACAGAAAGTATTCAGACCCCTTTAAATTTTTCACTCTTTGTTTCATTGCAGCCATTTGCTAAAAGCAAAAAAGTTCCTTTTCTTTCTCATTAATGTACACTCAGCTCCCCATCTTGACAGAAAAAAACCAGAAATGTAGATATTTTTGCAAATTTATTAAAAAAGAAAACCTGCAATCTCCCATGGCCATAAGTATTCTGAGCCTTTGCTCAGTACTGAGTAGAAGCCGCTTCCTTCTGAGCTAGTACAGCCAAGAGTCTTCTTGGGAATGATGCAACAAGTTTTTCACATCTGGATTTAGGGATCCTCGGCCATTCTTCCTGGCAGATCCTCTCCAGTTCCGTCAGAGGAACTAGAATGGAGATCTACAGCAGTTCCTACACTAGAAAACTGACATGAGTTATAGTAAATATGTCAGACGGAGACATCCCGACCCTGACCCACTCCCCACTTCACCCACATTTGTGCAGAATGGGGGTTGCGGTGCAAAGAAAGTGCTTTGTGACAAATGTGCGCCTCAATATCATCCCTCCCTGGCATAGAGGTGGAGATAAATCCCCCCATTGCATTTTGTGTTACTGTGATCCATTTTATGATTATAACATATTTTTGCTGTATTTTGTGTTTATATAATGCATTGTGCACAAACGACGCCCATCATACCCGCCCCGCGTCTTGAGTCTTTGCAGATTTTTCTTTTAATAAGTGTTATAAAAACTTTCCTAGTTTCAGAAGCGGCGCACTGGATCATGGCTCGACCTTCTCTTCACTTTCATCTGACTTTCAGTCTCCGGCCTTATTAATTATTGCCACACTGGGCGCAGCGCTGACGTCCGCTCCTGATTACCAGCTGATTTTGATGAAGAGACGGGACTCGGGCACTCGCCATCTTTTCTGGAATTTCTTAATTACACCCACACGATCTCCTGACACATCAAGTGTCCTCCGTATCATCAGCTCACATAATCAGATTCCTAATGTGTCCCCCCGGGAGCGGACGGCGACTTCAATGATTATATGAAATTCTTTTGGTGAAACTTTTGTGACACATTGTAGCAAATTTTAGGATTTATAATGTGACCTGCAGAAAGGCAAGAAGAATATGACTTTGTAAATGTTTCATCCATGTCATTACAGCAGCATTTAAAGGGGCCCCCCACCTACGGCACAGTCATTGTCTCTCTGCTATGTCCACCATGTCGGTCCTCATTAACTCGAAATCTCAGATGAAATGTATTTAAGTCAGCGGGTTTACCTGGCCCTTTCTATCTGGATTGCTCCTTTTGTATCTGGCTTGCTTCCATTGCTTAAAGTGGCTAAAAATATTGCCTATCCCAAGGTTAGGTCATAAATATCAGATCGGTGAGGGTCAAAAACCACAGAACCCCATAGATCAGTTGCTCGAGGCAACAGTGGCATTTAAGTGAGCATTGCTTCCACTTTACAGGCCAGTGACATCACATTCATTCATCACATAGCTGTTTGCAACTCAGTCCCATACTACTGAATAGATGCAATACTAAGCACAGCCACAATGCAATGTATGGCGCTGTTTGTTCCAAACAAATAATACAAATGACCTTAAAAAAGTTACCTATGACCCTCTGAGGGCTCCTAGGATTCTAACACCTTTCAGGCTGTTTAATGCAAACACCACCTTAGTATTTGTCAAAATGACAGCAACAGATATGGCCGTGGGTAAACTGATAGCAGCCGTTGTTACAAACAACCTATTTAATAACACACTGCAGTGGAGGATTTTTTAAATGTTTTTTAAAATAAAAAAAGAGGAAAAAAAGTCCAAAAATGATCCCTGTTTGGGGGTAGGTACCTGTTTATACAAACTGTCCTACCAGAAGACGCAATGGCTTTTAGAATTGGTCCAAAAATGATTCCTTTTTGGGGAGCAGCAACAGGTTTGGTGTTTAGAAAGAGAAGCAATAGCTTTTTTTATGCTAGCCGAAGAGAAGGAGAAATACATTTAAGTTGCTGAATGCTGGCTTAAAGTCACAGTGTCACTGTCATCATCTTGAGATGACAAGCGAGCCATATACTCCACCATCTTTTCATACTACTATAAGTACTGGACTACTATGGCCTGCTGCTACTACTACTTCCTAGACAACTACCACCCACATTCTGGCAGTGGTGGATGACGTGGCACAGGTACATTACATTACCTCATCCTTTGCCACCCTGACTTTACCAGACATTTTATATTCAGAGCTACTAGTGTAGTATATAGAACCTCACTGGGTATACAGAAAAAATAGAATAAAAAAATGAAGGCAGGAACATACAATAATATTGCCATGTTGTGCGGCTATCTTATCTGTTCTTGGACACAGTATACATTGAATTTGAAAGTTAAAATAGGACAATGGCACATTGACATACACAGCCTGCAGGTCATACAGTGTGACAAATAGGCACACACATTGGGGCACATTTATCAATACTGTCGGACTTTGCATTGTCTAAAGCTACGAATTCTGTTAGACATATTTATAAATCTGTTGTACGGACCTTCATAAATCTGATTCACTTTCCAACACGCCAAAATTCTGTCTCACTTTCCGATGTTCCACAGTTCTGGCTCATATTTCCAATGCACAAAAGAAAAAAAAAAAGAATCTGTCTCCATTGCCCGAACACCAAAATTCTATCTCAATTGAATCTTCAACTAATTTTACACCATTTTAAACTTGGTCTTTATTACAAACCACGCCCATTATAAACCATGCCCATTATAAACCACGCCCATTCTGGGGCACATTTTTCAGGAGTGTTGAGCCTGTGATATTTCCTGTTCTTTCTGGCACATACCGTTCATAAATATGTTGTAAATGCTGGGTAATTTTTGGCGCAAATGTAGACTGAATAGTGTCGGACTTGTATTGATAAAGATGCCCCATAGATTCCAGTCTCATATCTTTCTCTGTCAATTAAATCTAAGTCTTCTTCTCCAGTCCTTCCTAACACAGACAGAATACTTCCCTACACTGTATTATCTGTGTATTATTGCTAGCTCTCTGAGTCTCTCTGATGCTCCTATCTGTCTAATCTCTCCCCACAAAATGGTAACCTTCTCCTCCTGGCTGCCTCCTGACTTTTTATATTGCCTATGAGTCAGTGACCTTTGACCCACTGTCCCTCATGATTGGCTGTTCCCTGTTATAAGAGCTGCTTGCAAGGCATTATGGAGAAAGGCACCTGATCCCCGAGGTCATTTAATCCAGTTGTCCTGACCATGTGCCACTATAGTGCCATTCTCTGTGTAGAGGTTGAACTAAGTCCCTGCAGTTTAATGGGAGCTGATCTGCATAAACCTGGTCTGGCCACTACACAGGGGATGGCGCTGTCTGCTTCCTGCTTCTGCAGCCAAGAACAGCTGATTGAGAGGGGTGTTGGGTGTCTAATATTGATGACCTAGCCTTTCATCCCTTTATATCTAAATTGCTTCCATATTTTGACCTCTTCATATCTTATGGCAAATTAATTGTGTAATTTCAAACAAGTCCGATATGCCTTTCTGTAACAGAAATATATATACTGTATATAACAGAGTACAGGTTTTATATTTTTGGTAAAGACAATATGATCCATAGTTTTATACTGATTGCCAGATTTGGAATCGGGAATACATTTATGTTATGGGGCAATTGGCATCAACCTTATGGTTTTTTTTTTTTGCCTTTCTTTGGATCCACACTGTAGGGTTATAGGTTGTACTTGACGGACTGATGTCTTCATCCAACCTCATCTACTATGTAACTATGTAACTATAATTGGATCGCTTCCATAACTGGATCTCTTCATATCTGGATCTCTCCCATTGTTTGATCCCCTCATATGTGATCACTTCCAGAACTTGATCTCTTCATATCGGAGTTGCTTCCATTGCTGCTTCTTCACATTACGTCCTGATGAAATCTGGAAACATCTTTGTGAGTTTATTCAGGATCTGTCTCAAAGACTGAAGAGGAAAAAAAAAAAGAAAAAGTGATGTGTGATGATTCTCCGGGAGCCCAATTATCACTGGCAGGATACTGAACATGGAAACATACACCGGGCCCAGACACGAGCTCCACTGGAGAGGATGACACGCAGGAGGCGCCTGGAGACCCAGCCTGATCAGGAACATCGGCGTTATTGCCAAGACTGCAGGATACATCGCTATACTGATTCCTGTCAAATCCTTAATGCTAAAACTGGGGGTAAGAGAGACGCTATTCCTATACAAACCTCTGACAGCTAATGAGAATTCAATACCGGGAAAATACATTTCTATCCATCTCCAGCTCTGAAATGTCTATAAATATAACCTCCCATCCCACCAAAAAACACCCATGTAGTCCCAGTATATAATACTTAGCTTTCTAATTTTGTTCTAGCAGTAATTTATCTTTTCAGCAGCCATATTGTGAACATCTCTGAGATTGCAGCAGCTCTCTCTGCCCCTCTCAATGCAGGAAATCTCAGCATCGCACTAAGGTCCAATCAGCAGCCAAAACAATGGGGCAGAAACCAAACCACTAGGAAATCCACCGACCTTCTGCCTTTCAAAGGATGGTTTGCAGAGATGAGGAAACTGATTTGTAATGAGCCAGGTTCGTTAGGAACTCTCTAAATAGTTTGGATTCAGCCAAACCTGACATTTTTGGGGTTCACCACCCACAATTCATTAGTATAATCTGAGGTATCTTCAGGTCCAAGAGTATAATAAATGGAGGGCAAGGGTTGGTGCAGAAAAATAATAAAGAGTCTTAGTAACCACTGGTTTGGTCTGAACTTGCTCAGATAGAAAGGACATGAAATTATTATTCTCTGGGATCTCTTCTGACCCCTGAGTATAATAGGAGGAGGCCCAAGGGAAGTATAAAAATTAAAAAAACATTTAGACTCACCTTCCCTCACCTCTTTCAGGCCTCCTCGCAGTGTCTGCCGATCTGTGACATCCCAGAAGAGCTCCAGAGTCAGCGTCTGGCACTCTTCTGTGACATCATGAACCTGCAGGCACCACTGAGGCCTGTGATTGGGCCATAGGTGACATAGGTGACATGGGTACGCCGAGCACCCAGAGGAGGAAGCCACAAAAGAACGCCAGAGCACGTGGAGGAGAAAGACAAAGATTGCCAGAGGCCACGAGGAGGCCCAAAAGAGGTGAGGGAAGGTGAATATGAATATTTTTTTTTTATTTTTTCACCTCCCCTGGGCCTCCACCCATTATACTCTGGGGTCTGAAGAGACCCCACAGTATAATTATTTACCACAAATCATGTTGAGACGGCCATTTTAGCTAATCAGAAAAGAATTCCAAATTGTTCAGTTTCGTTAAAAACTGAACAATTTGGAATATTTTGGTTGAATCCAGTTCGTTGCAAACCGTTTCGCCCAACACTAATTCTCCCCTTCCTTCACCTCTCTTGGGCTCCTTCCAGGTCATCCTCCAGCCTCCCAGGTGAAATCAGGGGCCTTGGGGCACTTCTGAGGCCTGTGATTGGACCTCAGTGGCCATGTGGGGGTGTCAATGTCCAATGATGCTTTGATGCAAGCAGAGGCCAGAAGACAATGGATGACAATGACACACCGCCTGGGGGTCCAGGAGAGGTGAAGGAAGGTAAGTATGGCCATTTATTATTTTTCTGCACCTCCCCTGAGCCTCCAATTGTTATACTCTGAGGTTTGAAGAGACCCCTGAGAATAATATGGACATTTCTACTTCAGAATGAACAAATCTGGCAAAATGAATGTCGTGAGTCTCGCCCATCTCTCGTGGTTAGTTGGGTGATAGAGCAAGCACCAGTGTGAATGGGGCAGGTTATGATCAGATCCAGTGATGGGATGTGGCCCATTGTATGTTACGATATATCTTCTACTAAGCGCAGTGTATCTATTTTGCCTGGAACGTTACTTTGCGTTGATATATTTCTTTGTGTGTGTTTTACATCTGGATACATTTGTCTTACGGATTGGTTTTGTGTTTTTCTTCGCGGCCCTGAAGCCGGGGACACGGGTGACCTTTAGCAGGTTGACCTGGAATTGATTCCCCTAAAAGCAGCCATTTGTAAAGCTCTTATCAATGTAATTAGTTTGCTTGTATGAATGTCATCATGTTTAGAGCAAATATCAGCTCTTTCTTATCGGGAGATTAATGGACCTTTATTTTTTCTCCTCTCTGTTAATTTACGCCACTTTATCAACGAAGGTTTCCTGATCGAAGGTCAAATATTTGTCAAAAAATACTTTTCGGAGCTATTGACTAAAGCGCTCACGGGAGGAGAAACCAATCCAGAGATCACGAGGCGGCTTTAAGTTTTAGATATTTTATCTAAATACTGCAGGAAACTTTCGGAATTGTGGGGCCCCAGACAATTTGTTTAGTGGCCCCTCACCATCCATGGTACTGGTTTACATTT
Organism: Leptodactylus fallax; assembly: GCA_947044405.1. Lineage (NCBI taxonomy): Eukaryota > Metazoa > Chordata > Amphibia > Anura > Leptodactylidae > Leptodactylus > Leptodactylus fallax. Next base: position 194,744 of record CAMRHE010000584.1, read on the forward strand.
TATTCCAAGTATCACCTTTGCAATGCCCTCCGGTGTGAGCCCGAGCCGCAGTGATTTTGTGCCTACTGCATTGTTGCATGGCTGGGCAGAGCGCCCCTTTACTGATCCGAACCCCCAGGCAATAGCTAATTGTAACAACAGTCAGAATATAGCGGGGAATTGTTTCATATTATTACATTTGTATCTAAATCTCCTAACATGAACCTCTTAGTGACTCCACCACAACTCACTATCATTGTGACAATGGAAATATTTTCACATTAGGACTAAACCTCAGACATACTGCGGCCCTGATGTTATTAGCGGAGTCTCACACTGACCCCACATCTCATGTCTACAACCAGGGGCCGCAGGAATCCCATTCAACATGGCAAGGACTGAGGTGACGTGAGGATCCAGGAGAAGTCTCAAGGAGAGAAGCTTCATTAGAGGAGATAAACAAGACAAGACAAACTATCGATATGAAACTTCTGAAATGTCACAAGAAGACGCCGCACAGAAGCAGAACAGTCTGGGATCATATTCTATAAATCAAGTACAACAACATGAAGGGGAGGAAAAAGTACAGTCCAGGATTTGCTGTCTGTCTATCTATATCTATCTCATATCTATCTCATATCTATCTATCTATCTACCTATCTATCTCATATCTATCTATCTCATATTTATCTATCTATCTCCTATCTATCGATCTACTGTATCTATCTATCTATCTATCTATCTCATTCTATCTATCTATCTATCTATCTATCTATCTATCTATCTATCTATCTGTCTGTCTATCTACCTAGAGTCACTGGCTGGACTGTCTCCACAACCCCCATAGACTTTAGTGGAGAGGGCCCCATATACAGTATATACACCGGGTAGCAGTATATGTGATCGGTTAGGGTCAGGGCTCGGCAGGTGTCAGGACCTCAGTGCTCAGGAATCTCGACCAATCTCTGTTTATTTCTTATTTAGATTTCAACACATTTTTGTTTCTTTTCTATTACTAGAAATAGGATATTGGGTAAATCTGTGCCCAGATAATTCCTGCCATTTCTGTCAGTCCTGCTTAGAAAATACATTTATTAATTCTGAGACTTTTAACATCAAAGTAGGTCATGAGACTCTCACCGGACTCCACTGCACTGGATTGAATGATGGATGGCAGACCCGGCCGCCTGCTGGTAAGACAACCTGCAATGCTCTCGCCTGACCTCTTATTTTAGCTTATTGTTCCCCAACTTGTAACTGTGTAAAATACAACAAAAGATAGAAACAAAAACCCGATCTCCTTCCAGAAATAGCCATTGACTCTTAACATTTGCATCCAGCCTGACTCCCTACCATTTGCTGTCTTCGCCTTCCTGTAAGGTAACACAATTGTCCCAATTCTCCTTTGTATCCAGGTCTCTTCTTATTAAGAAATGTAACAATTTGTATCTAATATTTATATTACAGTTTATTACTAGATATTGTATCACCCGCAGTGTAGATATTCTGTAGGTCTGGAGACTAAAACCTGTCACTCCCCAACAGTGCCAAAACTACAGCCTGATTGGAGAGCCAATAAGTGAACCCCCCGTGGCCCCCACTCAGATGTACCTCCCAATTTTCAGAGGACACATGCTCACCAGGAAAGACAATATAGGCAAGACAGGACGCCAGTGGCTGCAGAGAGTAACCGAGTGGCAGAGACTTCTGGAAAGAGTGGCAACCCCGCTCCAGCATTACACAGGACAGGAGAAGGATTTGTACTGCTAATGTGTTTAGCTTCCAGAGGATTCTCTAGACTGGATACAATTGTAACAAACCTCCAGCTGTAGATGTATTAGGTCATGAATCCATTCACGGACGGAGAAAAGAAACCTTAGAAATGGGAGTTACATCTCTGGTGACTCCTGGGGCTATCCTTATATATAATATTACAGGATATTGGTCAGTAACATTATAAATGTTCTTTGTGTTTCTGGCCATGCCCATAAAACCGTTATCTGCCCGATGATCGACTCTCAATTTCCCCATCAAATTCCAAGAAAATGTGTTTGAGAATTTTTACACCTGTGGAAAAATATGTGACGCTGTATTTTATCTGCACCCGAGGAGCAATGCGATGGAGCGGAGATGGATGATGACACACTACAGATGCCTTTACTTCAGGCTATTTCCACATATTATTCCTGAGAGCATCACATGACATGGCGAGCGCCGGCGCTCTAAGCGCTTTTCTAATTGCAAATACACGACTTGATATTCCATTCTGGAGATTCATGCTGCTTCGCGCGTTTCCTTCCTACTCATCGAATGGTATAATGGATCGGTTCCGGTGGCGTTTACTCTTTATGGGTCTCTTATGTGTTTTGCCCAAAGGAGAAATGTGTCATTTTATGCTTAAAGACGAAAAATCTCTCAAATCCTGCGGCTGCTTTTCTGACAATTTGCTTGGAGTCAATTTAGAATGCAAAAACTGAGACTCTGGATATGTTTTGCTTATTTTTTGTACATTCTCGTCTTGTTGCTTTTTTCCTGGATTCCATGGAGAATAAATGGGGCTGCATTCTCTTTGCAAACCGGCGCGCCCTCCCCAGTTATGGCCAGTGGCGTAACTAGCAATGGCTGGGCCCCAAGGCGAACATTTGACAATGTTTTTTCCACAAAATGATCCTGGAAAATGCAACAAAGTATCCGGAGATTTCTATACCATAAAGGGGACCCTTTCAGAAGGTATTTGCCCAACATGTTGGAAAGCTCGCAGGCTGTTTGCCATTGTGATGCAATGCAATGAGAATTAATAGGCGATGTAGGGCGCGCTACTCTACGGGATACAGTTCTGTGCACATCGGGGTCATACATATGGCTTATACAATAAGAGGTTTTCCTGGTACATGCAGTGACTGTACATAGCATGTGAACAGACCCCTCCTGAGATTATCACAGTATTGCAGATGAAGATCCAGTGCTTTCCCTCTTTCTGCCTCTCAGGAAACATTATTTGTATGGACTTGTAGTCAGAAGCTCGGCGGCGCCTCCAGAAGACGTCTTATTTATAAGGAGAGATCAGTCCTGACATCTCCGGCAGCTCAGCACAGAGGATTAGCTGCAGAAGCGGCAGGAGATTTCACTATAAATGGCAGTGTGCACAGGGCACATCACATGTAGATCGCCTGCCTGGCCTGTCACTGGCCTGTGATGTGCTGAATGCAGCCAGCGCTGGCCCAGCTGGAGAAGACAAGGTGTGAGACTTCACAAGGAAAGTGAGACTGTCAGGATGTGAGATCTTCACAGGTAGTGGCTGTGAAATGTGAGGGATTTGTGCTGGTTAAGGCGAGTCTACAAAATATTATAGCAGATTTTACATGGCAAACATAACAAAGTCATGTCACCCCTTCATGTCTGCGGCAGAATGCACCGGAGCGAGAGGCTGCAATTCACATGTGAAGAGGAAGCCATCAATACCATCTAATGCATGCATAAACTATGGGAGGACTGGAAGAAGGGTCCAATGGAACATGGCCACGATTTACTATATTTTATTATAATAAGCAAGTAGAGAGCATCAGATGTTGTATATGTACCATGTTATAAATAATAGTGCCATACAGTGCCAAGGACGGTGCCTTAATAGTATCACCATACAGAGTCTGCATACAGTGCCATGAACAGTCTCACCATACAGTGCTATGGGCAGTGCCTTAATAGTATCACCATACAGTGTCTATATGCAGTGCTATACATAATAGAGCCACAATCAGTCATGTATAGCAACTTAAATGGTCAGTAACTTTTCAGACAACTTAGTCTCATATAATAGATCATATACTTCAAAACAAAAATAAAAACAACAATGTCGAGCGGCACATAGCGTGATATTGCTTAAAAAATAGATTGTACATAGATAATTGTGTTGAGAACAGGAGGTAGTCAAATGATTGGAGAAACAACAAGGATCATCCACTGAAAGTATGGTAGAAAGCCACTAAGTAACACAAAAGCACTGGTCTGTATTATAGTGAGTGTTCAACTGGCTGGGTCTGATGGTAAACAGTACCCCTTCAATTGGTGATCTCACAACCAGGATAGTTAGATATTATGGATGTTTGTATAGGTGGGTTCTCACCTTTTCAAGTTGTGCTGGCCCACAACTAACACAGTGGATGGATCCAGAGTATGTTTTGGTATATGTGAGCTGCGGAACCTCTAGGCATCAGAAGTCTTCTCATTCACTTCAGACCTCACAGCCTACCTCTAAGGCTGTCTCTTGTACACTTGATAAAGGGGATCTGATTTCCCCAAAACGCGTTGTGTTATTTGAGTATAATAAAGCATCTTCGGTGAAGCGCGGTCCCCACACCTCATTTTTTGGGAGATTCTCCTACCAATCCATCACATATAATAGATCATGTGATTCTGGACCAAAATATAGCGCACTTTATTTAAAAAATGTTCCTTTTTTCTTCCTGAGAAACCTCTCTAAAGTTCCTGATACTAGGTGTCTCCCTTCTTAGTTAGTTTGCTGTTCACTCCCTGGTTCTAGGGCAAGTCCTAGACCTTTAGAAACTAACAAACTCAAAACAAGAACACAGTGAATGGAGGGGGGAGGGGCATGTATCTCTTTACCGCCTCTATATGTTTACACACAGTTTTCCTGCAAAGAGATGACTCTGCAGCTTCTCAAAGCTCATGGTGAGTGTAAGGAGTGTACCCTGTAATAGTATCACCATACAGTGTCTATATGAAGTACTATACATATTAGTGCCATATGGAGCCACAATCACATTTCAGTTCTGCTTCATCATTGCAAGACTACAGTCAGTCTTAAAGGGGTGTTCCAGTCAGAACAAGTTACCCCATATCCAAAGGACTGCTGAGACCCTTACCAATCACAAGAACCCTGTTTTGAGAGGAGTAACAAGATAGAGAGTGTGCGGTCCTCCAAATATTTCCATGGGGTTGCTGGAGACACTAAATTTGTCCCATTGAATTGAATTGAATTGAGCAGGACGTGCTGTCCATCCTGCCGCTCCATTCAAAATTGTGGTGCACCCAAGTTCTCATGATCTGGTTGGGGTCGAAACCCCGCTGATGAGCAAGTTACCCCCATCCTTTAGATTGCATCTTAGTAGATCCACCACACACAAAGTACTCAATATACATATAGATTCTGTGTCATGAATAAAGGACTAAACCCACAAATCCTGGATCCAACCTTCACGTCCAGAACAGATCTTTAGAGTTTCCATCCTCTTGATACAATCTCTTTCTATGATCTGTTGTTGGACATGACACTTCTCATAGATGCCTCGGTAACTGATGAAAGTCACATCCACCATGTACCAGTCCAGATTCCCTTCTCAATGATGAAAGTCACCGGGTCTCATTAAAACGCATCACCCAGAGACTTACGGGTCTATTCTCTGACCCGCCACTTTAATAGAGACCATATTTTAGGATTTTCTTACCATTGTTTCCATTGATTTTCTGAGTTGAGAGAGAAAGACATAACGCTAATGCCTCCTGTCTCTATCGCTCGTATCGATTTTCTAGGATACTGAGAAACAAAAGAGACATTTTATGAGATTCTGCTGTGAAAAAACAGATGAATAAACTACGAGAATCTTCTCTCCCTCCACCCTGTAAGATACAATCTTGCCCAGTTACAAGCAGATGTTCTATTGTAAACTTCTATAATAACTGGTGATGTGTCCGCTCCAGGATAGTAAAGTTACTTACAAGGATGAAGCTCAGGATCTGGTACTGATGTCCATTCAGTGACTTTCGTCCTGTAGCCTAGACCTAGACGTCATGAGGTTAATGCAGGTTGTAGCTAGGACAGGGCAGCCCATGGACAAAACTAAAAGTCACGACTAATAATATTCTGCTTCACGTATTGGTGCTGATCAGCTCTGCCATTTCTATCCCAGTACAAGAAAGACCAGAATTAGTTTTACCCCAATCCTTGCACTTGTTGATAGGAGCCGTAGAGTGTCCGGGCTCATCTAGATGGCTACATTATGGCTCTGTAGTATGAGGAGCTGTAACATGGCGGCTACTAAGGTTTATATAAGATCAGGTATAATTTCAGATGGAGACTTGCTCTATATGACACATGTATGGAGGAAAGCTTGCTTCTAGTGTAGAATCATCTCCATACTAAGTACTTTGTACACATCTACGCAGACTCCAAGCACTGGAAAGCTCTGGGCTCTGCCCTGAAGGCTCTATGTACTGCAACTCCTATACAGGCTCCAGGCAATGCCACACAGTGCTTTGATGTATTCATAAACTACTTGGATTGTTGTTCTCTTCCGGGTTAAGAGTTAACAATGTGACGATGATGTAACAGTACAGAAATAACAAAAACAGTGATGTCATAGTGTGGTGGTAATATACACAGTGATGTCACTGTATAGAGAAAATACACACAGTGATGTCACAGTACAGAGATTATACACACAGTGATGTCACAGTATAGAGATAATACACACAGTGATGTCACAGTACAGAGATAATACACACAGTGATGTCACAGTACTGAGATAATACACACAGTGATGTCACAGTACAGGATAATACACACAGTGATGTCACCGTATAGAGATAATACACACAGTGATGTCACAGTACAGAGATAATACACACAGTGATGTCACAGTACAGGATAATACACACAGTGATGTCACAGTACAGGATAATACACACAGTGATGTCACAGTACAGGATAATACACACAGTGATGTCACAGTACAGAGATAATACACACAGTGATGTCACAGTACAGAGATAATACACACAGTGATGTCACAGTACAGGATAATACACACAGTGATGTCACCGTATAGAGATAATACACACAGTGATGTCACAGTACAGGGATAATACACACAGTGATGTCACAGTACAGAGATAATACACACAGTGATGTCACAGTACAGGGATAGTACACACAGTGATGTCACAGTACAGAGATAATACAAACAGTGATGTCACAGTACAGGGATAATACACTCAGTGATGTCACAGTACAGGATAATACACACAGTGATGTCACAGTACGGGGATAATACAGTCATGGCCAAAAGTTTTGAGAATGATACAAATATTAATTTTTACAAAGTCTACTGCTTCAGTTTTTCTAATGGCAATTTGCATATACTCCAGAATGTTATAAAGAGTGATCAGCTTAACAGCAATTACTTGCAAAGTCAATATTTGCCTAGAAAATGAACTTTATCCCCCAAAACACATTTCAACATCATTGCAGCCCTGCCTTAAAAGGACCACCTAACATCGTTTCAGTGATTGCTCCATTAACACAGGTGTGGGTGTTGATGAGGACAGGGCTGGAGATCAATCTGTCATGATTAAGTAAGAATGACACCACTGGACACTTTAAAAGGAGGCTGGTGCTTGCCATCATTGTTTCTCTTCTGTTAACCATGGTTATCTCTAAAGAAACACGTGCAGTCATCATTGCACTGCACAAAAATGGCCTAACTGGGAAGAGTATTGCAGCTAGAAAGATTGCACCTCAGTCAACAATCTATCGCATCATCAAGAACTTCAAGGAGAGAGGTTCCATTGGTGCCAAAAAGGCTCCAGGGCGCCCAAGAAAGACCAGCAAGCGGCAGGACCGTCTCTTAAAAGTGTTTCAGCTGCGGGATGGGGCTACCAGCAGTGCAGAGCTTGCTGAGGAATGGCAGCAGGCAGGTGTGAGTGCATCTGCACGCACTGTGAGGCGGAGACTCTTGGAGCAAGGCCTGGTCTCAAGGAGGGCAGCAAAGAAGCCACTTCTCTCCAGAAAAAACATCAGGGACAGACTGATATTCTGCAAAAGGTACAGAGAGTGGACTGCTGAGGACTGGGGGAAAGTCATTTTCTCTGATGAATCCCCTTTTCCATTGTTTGGAACATCTGGAAAACAGCTTATTCGGAGAAGAAGAGGTGAGCGCTACCACCAGTCTTGTCTCATGCCAACTGTAAAGCATCCTGAAACCATTCATGTGTGGGGTTGCTTCTCAGCCAAGGGAATCGGCTCTCTCACAGTCTTGCCTAAAAACACAGCCATGAATAAAGAATGGTACCAGAATGTCCTCCAAGAGCAACTTCTCCCAACCGTCCAAGAGCAGTTTGGCGCTCAACAATGCCTTTTCCAGCATGATGGAGCACCTTGCCATAAAGCAAAGGTGATAACTAAATGGCTCAGGGAACAAAACACAGAGATTTTGGGTCCATGGCCTGGAAACTCCCCAGATCTTAATCCCATTGACAACTTGTGGTCAATCATCAAGAGACGGGTGGACAAACAAAAACCAACAAATTCAGACAAAATTAAAGCATTGATTCTGCAAGAATGGACTGCTATCAGTCAGGATTTGGTCCAGAAGTTGATTGAGAGCATGCCAGGGAGAATTGCAGAGGTCCTGAAGAAGAAGGGTCAACACTGCAAATATTGACTTGCTGCATTAACTCATTCTGTCAATATAAGCTTCTGTTACTCATAATATGAATGCAATTCTATTTCTGTATGTGATAAAAACATCTGACAAACACACATAAAAACCAGAGGGCAGCAGATCATGTGAAAATAGAATATTTGTGTCATTCTCAAAACTTTTGGCCATGACTGTACACACAGTGATGTCACAGTACAGGGATAATACACACAGTGATGTCACAGTACAGAGATAATACACATAGTGATGTCACAGTACAGGGATAATACACACAGTGATGTCACAGTACAGAGATAATACACACAGCGATGTCACAGTACAGAGATAATACACACAGTGATGTCACAGTACAGAGATAATACGCACAGTGATGTCACAGTACAGGGATAATACACACAGTGATGTCACAGTACAGAGATAATACACACAGTGATGTCACAGTACAGAGATAATACAAACAGTGATGTCACAGTACAGAGATAATACACACAGCGATGTCACAGTACAGAGATAATACACACAGTGATGTCACAGTACAGAGATAATACACACAGTGATGTCACAGTACAGGGATAATACACACAGTGATGTCACAGTACAGGAATAATACACACAGTGATGTCACAGTACAGGGATAATACACACAGTGATGTCACAGTACAGAGATAATACACACAGTGATGTCACAGTACAGAGATAATACACACAGTGATGTCACAGTACAGGGATAATACACACAGTGATGTCACAGTACAGGGATAATACACATAGTGATGTCACAGTACAGAGATAATACACACAGTGATGTCACAGTACAGAAACACAAAAATAATACACACAGTGATGTCACAGTACAGGATAATACACATAGTGATGTCACAGTACAGGGATAATACACACAGTGATGTCACAGTACATGGATAATACACACAGTGATGTCACAGTACAGGATAATACACACAGTGATGTCACAGTTCAGGGATAATACACACAGTGATGTCACAGTACAGGGATAATACACACAGTGATGTCACAGTACAGGATAATACACACAGTGATGTCACAGTACAGGGATAATACACACAGTGATGTCACAGTACAGGATAATACACACAGTGATGTCACAATACAGAGATAATACACACAGCGATGTCACAGTACAGAGATAATACACACAGTGATGTCACAGTACAGAGATAATACACACAGTGATGTCACAGTACAGGGATAATACACACAGTGATGTCACAGTACAGGAATAATACACACAGTGATGTCACAGTACAGGGATAATACACACAGTGATGTCACAATACAGGATAATACATATAGTGATGTCACAGTACAGGGATAATACACACAGTGATGTCACAGTACATGGATAATACACACAGTGATGTCACAGTACAGGATAATACACACAGTGATGTCACAGTTCAGGGATAATACACACAGTGATGTCACAGTACAGGGATAATACACACAGTGATGTCACAGTACAGGATAATACACACAGTGATGTCACAGTACAGGGATAATACACACAGTGATGTCACAGTACAGGATAATACACACAGTGATGTCACAATACAGAGATAATACACACAGCGATGTCACAGTACAGAGATAATACACACAGTGATGTCACAGTACAGAGATAATACACACAGTGATGTCACAGTACAGGGATAATACACACAGTGATGTCACAGTACAGGAATAATACACACAGTGATGTCACAGTACAGGGATAATACACACAGTGATGTCACAATACAGGATAATACACACAGTGATGTCACAGTACAGGATAATACACACAGTGATGTCACCGTATAGAGATAATACACATAGTGATGTCACAGTACAGGGATAATACACACAGTGATGTCACAGTACAGGAATAATACACACAGTGATGTCACAGTACAGGATAATACACACAGTGATGTCACAGTACAGGGATAATACACACAGTGATGTCACAGTACAGGATAATACACACAGTGATGTCACAGTACAGGGATAATACACACAGTGATGTCACAGTACAGAGATAATACACACAGTGATGTCACAGTACAGGATAATACACACAGTGATGTCACAGTACAGGGATAATACACACAGTGATGTCACAGTACAGAAATAATACACACAGTGATGTCACAGTACAGGATAATACACACAGTGATGTCACAGTACAGAGATAATACACACAGTGATGTCACAGTACAGAGATAATACACGCAGTGATGTCACTGTATAGAGATAATACACACAGTGATGTCACAGTACAGAGATAATACACACAGTGATGTCACAGTACAGGGGTAATGACCAGACCCCTATGTCAGGTCACATTTCTGGACTGTCCTTCTTACATACTGTATAACCTATTACATGAATGCTGATACAAGCCGGTATCTAATGCATTTGTGTCACATGCAGTGGAGTCCAACCTGCACGGTAACCATAGTGTTTTCAGACAATTTCCAGGATTTGGCTGTCATCTGTATCTTTTCTGGTAATACTTTGCTTGATGGATGGATCTTTTGTTACTAAATCAATCAGAATTGTACAACCTTGTGATCCATCAAGACGTCTCCCGCTGCTCTCTAATTAAGCGGTGACATCACAATCTATATCTCCTGCTATTGGAAGTGACTGTATACTAATATGTTGGATTTCTCCTGCAGACAGCTGTGTCTTTATGTTGGATGCGGCATATTCATTATAAGCTCGGTAGTTCTCAAACCGAGAGATAGATGAGGATGAGGAGAATGAGCAGCTGCGCTGACAGTGAGCGATCGGGTGTCAACAATTACTGCCGATCAAAGACGCTCCGATGGGAAGACGCCTGGAAATAAAGGGAATAAAGCAGATGTCTAATTGTGGTCCGAAAAATGATATATGGGTCCCTACCTACAAGCAGTGCTTACCTGCTACTCAGTCTCTTGTGTGCTGGCTGCTTCCATAGTGCTGCTGACCTATCACTCCCCCATGCTTTACACTGCAGCACCAGTTACTATTGCACACCTATCAAAATGTTTGCAAGAAGGAACAATTCAATGAAAAATTTGGCTACATTTTAATTCATTTGGTGAATGAATTAAAACTTTTCTAGGAATTTCTGGGGCCTCAGACAATAGAATATTTTGGTTACCCCTATTGGAGATACCGGCACCAAGAAGAGAGTACACAACTTACTATGATCTTTGGACACTTTGGAAAAAGTCTTTAATAAATTAATAATCACATCCCTAGTGATACTGAAGATGAAAGACAATCATGTTAATAGCCCTGGGGGTGCAGGAGACTTAAAGAGTAAACAATGTTTCAGTTTTCTTTATGTAAACGAATAGTTTAGGTGAGTATAAGAAACTCTGTAATATATCTAGAGGAAAATGTTTCTATCTCCTGCTATCAGCTCCTCTTCGGCCTGCTAAACTGCTCAATTCACTGCTCTATCCTGTCCTCACTGAAAGCTCACAGACAGATCAGGTTATATAGAAATCTATGGAGAGGCGGGGAGTATGAGTAGGAGCCCAATGAAGGAGAATCAAAGACATAGCACAGTAAGTGGTAGCAGATTTCTAGCACTCTTATAGCAGATTTCCAGCACTCTTATAGCAGATTTCTAGCACTTTTATAGCAGATTTCCAGCACTTTTATAGCAGATTTCCAGCACTTTTATAGCAGATTTCCATCTCTCTTTATAGCAGATTTCTAGCACTTTTATAGCAGATTTCCAGCACTTTTATAGCAGATTTCCAGCACTTTTATAGCAGATTTCCATCTCTCTTATAGCAGATTTCCAACTCTCTTATAGCAGATTTCCAGCACTTTTATAGCAGATTTCCAGCTCTCTTATAGCAGATTTCCAGCTCTCTTATAGCAGATTTCCAGCACTTTTATAGCAGATTTCCAGCACTTTTATAGCAGATTTCTAGCACTTTTATAGCAGATTTCTAGCAGCTTTCCACCATGTTTTAGCAGGACTGAGCAGTATAGATGGGAATAAAGCATTGGTGAAAGATAAGTCTTACTATATCTGCTGCAGGAGGTCTGTGCCTGCGTCTTTTTGCTTCTGACTCACTCACTCCTCTTTCATCCTGCTCCCCTCTTCATAGACTTCCATGAACTGCCTCCTGTTTTCAGTAAAGATGGGACTGAGCAGTGAATTGAGCAATTTAGCAGGCAGGAAAGAAGGAGATAACAATTACTCTTTAAAGGGTTGATGCTAGCATATTTAGCAACCCTAGTCTAAATATTAAATGTGTTTGTGTTAGTATCCCTGGTGGTCTAGGGTACTAGTGATAGGTGTCTCTCACATCCAGTCTTCAGTGGGTAACTCTTTAGCTTCTAGCTTTAGCCCATTGAGTCTGACATTGAGCTGAGCACAACAAGTAGATTGCATTCAACATCTCCCTTGTGTTCTCCACTCATCATAGAGATCAGCTGGGGCTGATGGAGGTCACTCTGCGGGTAGGATAGCCACACAAGTCTCTGTGATTGTTCTCAGTTCTTTTACATCACCCCTAGTGGTCATGGGGGCTTCAAACCTAAGTTCCTGAGTTCCTCTGATGTGATTCTAGGCATGGACCCTCATTTTATGATGTCCAGAGTTGGGACCCATCTGCAGAACAAAGGCTTCATGCTGCTCAGGTCCTGTAACCCCTTTATATCTGCTGATTCTGGGAGTGTCAGGTCAAATCTTGAAGGTCTATCCTTAAGTGTGGCTATATTTTAGGGAATGAGACGGCTTACCGGAGCTCTCAGTTATCTCCTCTGTGACCTTGTTGTGGGGAGAGGAAATCCCATTGCCGCCCATTCATCAGCTGCTGAGTCTATCAGGTTTGGAAGAGATCAATAGAGTTTTAGCAACACGTCAATGGTGGGTCAGACAGGAGTTTGACTACAGACCCAAAGTCTGCTTTCTGAGAAAGTCAAGGATTAACTTTTACATTGATAAGACTGACGGGCAGATCTGTGTAGAGCTCTGTGGATGTTAGAGCTGCTGTACTGTATCGATCCGCCATCGCCACGTGTCTCCTGAGCGTCAGTTCTGACCACAACATTTACTGGATTTTACTGCAGTAGAAGACATTGAAAATTTATAATAAAAGTGGATGTGAATAATGAGGGCCCCGAAGAACAATTTCCACCTTTCCCCATGTATACGTGTGTATTTTATATATTTCTGAGTGCTGTGTGTAATGTGTGTGGAATATGCATGTGTGTATGTGTAATGTGTGTAATATGTATGTGTATATGTGTAATGAGTATGCAATGTGCATGTGTGTATGTGTAATGTGCATATGTATAATGTGTGTAATATGTATGTGTGTATGTGTAATGTGCATATGTATAATGTGTGTAATATGTATGTGTGTATGTGTAATGTGTGTGTAATATGTATGTGTGTACAGTATGTGTAATGAGTATGTAATATGCATGTGTGTATATGTAATGTGCATATGTGTAATGTGTGTGCAATATGTATGTGTGTATGTGTAATGTGCATATGTGTAATGTGTGTGTAATATGTATGTGTGTATGTGTAATGTGCATATGTATAATGTGTGTAATATGTATGTGTGTATGTGTAATGTGTGTGTAATATGTATGTGTGTACAGTATGTGTAATGAGTATGTAATATGCATGTGTGTATATGTAATGTGCATATGTGTAATGTGTGTGCAATATGTATGTGTGTATGTGTAATGTGTGTGTAATATGTATGTATGTACAGTATGTGTAATGAGTATGTAATATGCATGTGTGTATGTGTAATGTGCATATGTGTAATGTGTGTGTAATATGCATGTGTGTATGTGTAATGTGCATATGTATAATGTGTGTAATATGTATGTGTGTATGTGTAATGTGCATATGTATAATGTGTGTAATATGTATGTGTGTATGTGTAATGTGCATATGTGTAATGTGTGTAATATGTATGTGTGTATGTGTAATGTGCATATGTATAATGTGTGTAATATGTATGTGTGTATGTGTAATGTGCATATGTATAATGTGTGTAATATGTATGTGTGTATGTGTAATGTGTGTGTAATATGTATGTGTGTACAGTATGTGTAATGAGTATGTAATATGCATGTGTGTATATGTAATGTGCATATGTGTAATGTGTGTGCAATATGTATGTGTGTATGTGTAATGTGCATATGTGTAATGTGTGTGTAATATGCATGTGTGTATGTGTAATGTGCATATGTATAATGTGTGTAATATGCATGTGTGTATATGTAATGTGCATATGTGTAATGTGTGTTTATTGCTTATATATGTGCATAATTTGTGTGTGGTTTATGTATGTCTGTGCAATTTATATGTATTTGTGTGTACTACATATATGTGTGTATGTGGTATGTATGTGTATTGTGTGTAATGCATATCTATTTGTGTGCACTATATATACAAGTGTATGTGTGTGTTTTATGTACATTTGGCTTGTGTGTAATGTGTGTGTAATATGCATGTGTGTATGTATGTGTTTGTAATGTGTATCTGTGTGTGTGTATGTATGTATTTGTGTGCAATGTGTATGCATGTGTGTGCAATGTATATGATATGTATGCATGTGTAATGTGTATGTGCATGTATATATGTGTGCATGTGTAATGTGTATGTGTAATGTATATGATATGTATGCATGTGTAATGTGTATGTGTAATGTATATGATATGTATGCATGTGTAATGTGTATGTGTAATGTATATGATATGTATGCATGTGTAATGTGTATATGTGCAATGTGTGTTTATTGAGTATATACAGTTAACCCAAACTTCTGCAATTGATTAAACATATTATACTGTAGAAGACAACAAAAACAATGAAAAATCATTGAAAAATGTTTTTCTTGTGACTTTTCATTGTTTTTTGTGTAATAAGATATTACGCTGCATGAGTTTAACCAATGGTAGAAGTTCTGCTTAACTCTGCTATATATGTGTGCAATGTGTATGTATGGTATGTATGTTTGTGTAATGTATATGTATTTTTTCCTACATGCTGCACCCCTGTACAGTTGCGCTAAGTCTAGATTCCTCAGGGGAGGAGCTGTTCTATATCTGGCCCCCAAGCTTCCATTGTCTCCCAGCAGCAGCTTCTTCTGCCTCTATGACACAATTATCAGTGCAGTATTGGGATTCTGTTCATGCTCGTCCACCACAAGGTAATGGATAATTTGCAGCACGTATAAGTTCCAGCAGACTGTGCATTCTGTATATCAGACTCCTGCGCAGAGGTACAACTCGCACAATAGAGAACAGCAGTGCAACTTCTATACAGACACTGAGGAGGTTCTGTGCAATGAGACATTGTGAAGACTGAGACCTAACCAGAGTGGAGAATGCAGCTTTGGATGTCACTGGAGCATAGATAAAGTCTACAGAAGATGTTGGATAAAGTGGTTGTGTGGCAGAGATATCTAAGTGATATGAAAACCTTTTCACTCCTGCGCCGCAGTTCAGCACACAACATCTTGACATCGACCTTGGTGACAGAACTGTTTGTGCTGCTGTGACAGCAACACTCAGGAGTGCAGAGAATGGGAGAGGCGAGAATCTGAAATGTACAGCCACAAGGCCCCCATGCCTGGTACAATGCCCCCATGCCCGCCACTATATTTTCCTGCTGACAATATCCCTATTCTTGTCGCATATCCGGTCTGTTCTGGGGTCTGTATTACAAGGGTGGTGTTGATTTTGTATATGGAGGAGGATGGGATCTGGTTTGGAGTGTGTGTACAGGGCAGTGGGTCTGGTATATGGTATGTGGACAAGGGGGATCTGGCCTAGGGTCTGTGTATAGGGTGGGAGATTTGGTCTGGGGTCCCTGTACAGGGCAGTGGATCTGGTCTAGGGTCTGTGTACAGGACTAGGGTCGCCCCCCCTGCTTCTCCTTTACTGTTACGTACCGGATTCCTCCAGCAGGTAAAGGTCGCTATTTACTTATCTATCCCCACTCCTGCCCACGTCCGCTTCCACTTCCCCTTCAGCCTTCAGTAGGTCCCATGTGCCAGGAGGGCTGAAGGCTAAGGGGGGAAGCAGCGGCAACCATGGGCAGGAGTAGGGATAGGTAAGTAAATAGCAGCCTTTACTTTCTGGAGGAATCCAGCAGGTACAAGCCTAAAGTCATTATGGGGGGCACTTAATGTATGGGGGCCATTAAAGGGAGCACTTACTGCATGGGGGCCAGTAAAGGGGCAGTATATTGTGTGTGGGGGGCAGCAAGGGGGTATTTACTGTGTGGAGGCCAGTAAAGGAGGCAGTATACTGTATGGGGGCCAAGAAGGAGGCAATATACCATGTGGGGGGGTATATAAAGGGGTCTTCATTCTGTGTTGGGCCAGTAAAGGGGTCGCCAGTCTTCATAAATATCCCTCAATATTATTTAGGGGTCGGGTGTGATTTGTGGTGGTTCAAGACACCCCTTTCCACAAAATGGCCTTAGATGGGTGACTTTACTAGATCCTAACCTAAACGTCCGTAGTGTATCTGTGCTGGATGTGTGTTCTTGCTTTGTATGTTTTATTCTGCACTTCATGATGCGTATTGAGCTGTCCATCGTCTCTATGTTAGGAGAATATCAGATGATTCTCCTAAATGGCCAGAACCCAGTTGCACCGATCAGTACAGCGGACAGGCCACCCTTGGTGCAGCCTTCCCACACCACAGCCTGGTACCTTGTAGTCACGATAGGCAGGAAAGTCTCTCTATAAAATTAGATTTTTTGGGTCTTCCATCTGGAACTCCATTAGGACTGATGCAGTAGCCTGTGCGGAGCGTTCCTGCAGCAGTTCAGGGGTGGAAACTGGGCAATTGCTGTGTTGCTGCAGGACCGCCGCTGATCTCACACTCAGTAGGTTACTTTATGTTTTTACCACTGTCATGTACTGCTGAGACTGAGCAACTGCTCTTAAGCGCTTTTGTGCCAAACAGCTCCTATGTGAGTATTGATGATCTGGCTACTCTGCGTTTGGGTAGGGCGGTGTAAGGTGGACTTATCCACCAGACTATCGTACCCTTGGGGTCTCCACCTAACAAGGACAAACGCCTTAGCTTGACCTTGTAACATGTTATTGACATCACAGGAGTCCTTGAGAGGAGCATAATGAGCCAGGATGTAAGTACTTCAGAAATGTTAGAAGTGCTTGTGCACCTTTCAAGTGCATTAATTACACACCGCCCCCCTACCCTCTCCCCGGCACCTTCCCCTACCACTCCTCTCATGCACCCATTTCTCTCTATAGAAGATGTAAATCACAGGTTACTTATCCTACCCAAGGAATAAAGAATCATGTCAGAGTGGGGGAGGGGTGACACCTTCACCCCGGTGACTACCCTCAGTAACAATGTTGTATTGTCATCTTTCAGTGATTTGGTGAAGTCGTGTTAAACTGTTCCTATCAGGATCACTCGGCTTTCATCTCCGCGCCGTTGTCTCTGTATTTTATTGTTTCATTTTTGTGTGAATTGTCAGAGGCAACGAAGAATTTCAATTAAGCGTTAATTATTTCTGTGGAAGATTAAAAGATTGTACGGAGCAAACAAAGTAAAATTTAACAAAGAAATGTCTCCCAGCAGAAGATGTGCGGGTCTAGAGGAGGGGGCGCAGACTGATGATAAACTTTCCTGAGCAATGGATTACCTCTATGTTACTCCAATGTATCAGAAATGAAAACTGAATCCACTTTGCAAACAGATTACATTACAAATGTTCTGTGGTTTTGTGTCCGCAGCTGCCGTGCAGAACAATGTGTCGCCTGCTGCTGCAGGCACAATCTAACAAAGTAACATGTAACTTTCTGTCTCCTTATATGCAGTCTCTGACTCTTCCTGTGTTTGTGCTCCTGACTTCTACGCCCTCTAGTAAGTAGCTGTCTGAAGCCTATTGTTGTCAGCCATATTACATCACGTTGAGTTGCTTTATCGGTCACCTAATAAATGACTCCTCTCCTCCCCCTTTCACCTCTTCCTGGCAGCCCTCTCATCCCGACAACAACATTTTTGCCTCATTTTCTCCCGGCATAGTGTGACACATGATCTGATATTTTTGGCGCAGTTTGTATCCCTAAAGGTTTCATTGACTGGAGGGAAATCTGTCCAGTGGTGACATATCAGGGTGCACATTGCTGGCTTCTCCTCATTTTACAGATTCAATGCCCAGTTCCTTTTTCTAAAAAACAAGATAATTCTTTTCCTCCTGCTCTGCCTCCTGCCTTGCACTGTGGCCCTGCTGGTTGAGGCCAAGGATCTCCTGCTCTGACCGCACGGCAGCATCAAATTGCCAAGGGGATGGGCACCTGAAGATGGTGTCAGGCCTGACAACTGTCCTGCCAAACATTGCCTGGTAATTGAGCTTCATTCTTTCACTGGCTCTTGTTTCTGTGCATTGCTGTTGGTTATGGTGTTGTTCCTGACCTTAGCCTTGTTCCCATATACCTCTCCTGCCTCACCCTTGGGATTGTTTAAGTTGTGTCCACTATTCTACTTATAGCACTGACCACTGTGACATTATTGACTAGGTTTCATCCTCTAACTTGTCGCATCCTGACAACTCTTCTGGTGATGACCCTTGACTTGGGTCCTGACTATGCTACTCCTTTGCAGAACCTAGTGATGGCCGAACTTTGTGAGATTAATTTTGCAAATATTTGCTAGGTTCGCCAGCAATTCTTGGTCTGAACTGAAGGGTTATTATTATACGCCCAGTACCCTGAGACCTCATAGTATCATAAATGGAGGCAAGAGTGGGAAAAGAAAATACTGATACTCAGATCTCCTCTAACTCTCCGGGGCCCCTCCACAGCATCTGGTCCTCTTCTCTGGCCTTTTTATACCGTCGTGGGTGACGCCAACCAGGGTGGGAGAAAAAGACCAGATTCTATGATGATGAGAGAAGTGAGGAAAGGTGAATATCAGTGGGTTTTTCTATAAACTTCTTCTGGACCCCAGAGAATAATAATGATTTGTGGGTGGCGAAACCCATAAATTTAAAGTTCGGCAGAATCTGAAATTTTTTTGAAAATTCCTCAAGAATTCAACTTGCTACATTCTGGATCACCCCTCTCTAGCAGAGCTACGGCCATCACTGACGGACTATTCTGGAATCTCAGCCTAGCTAGCGGCACACTGACTGTGGGGTGTAAATCCCCCTATAGACTATAAATCCCACTTACAATACGTCACACAGAAGAGAGCACCTATTTTTGTCTTTATTGTAAGTGTTCTTCTTCCGATGTGTAAGAACTCTGCACATGACCCAGATCCCACAGATGAGACCTTTCCAGCGAGCTCTGCGCCTTTTAAGTTTTTATTGTGCGTTCTTCCCCAACATTTACACTTGGCGATTATCCAGCCATTTCATTGCTCCGCACGTACAGCTGCCATGTTTCCCATGCTAATGGTTCTTCTGTTTTAATGGAGGAAATTCAGTGGTGGTATTATCCGCACGCAAGTGATTAATGGATTCTGTTTCAAGGGCCAGATAATAGAGAAGCAATTAGGAAAGGAAAAAAAGCGATGATATATGGCACACTCGCAAATGAAATCACTCCGGTCGTGCAACATCCAGAAAAGTTTCAAATTGTATTTCAGGTCTGTAAACTCAGTCTTGGGGCAAAATATACAAAAATGCACTCAATATGTAAAAAATGGGATGAAATTTGCATAAAATCCAGCCTTTTTTTTTTGCTTTTGTGCCAAAGGCATAAGTAACCATGGGACTTCACAGTAAAGCTTGGAATGGGGACCATCTCTACTATGAACCCTTATATCAGCAAGTTCAGAAAATAAAAATCTTATGAAAATGTTGGTTCCATTAATACAGAGATAATACACAAATCAATGCATAATAGCAATAGAGGAACCAAGCACACAGTGATGTCACAGTACAGGAATAATACACACAGTGATGTCACAGTACTGGATAATACACACAGTGATGTCAGCGTACAGGAATAATAAACACAGTGATGTCACAGTACAGGATAATACACACAGTGATGTCACAGTACAGGGATAATAAACACAGTGATGTCACAGTACAGGATAATACACACAGTGATGTCACAGTACAGAGATAATACACACAGTGATGTCACAGTACAGGGATAATACACACAGTGATGTCACAGTACAGGGATAATAAACACAGTGATGTCACAGTACAGGATAATACACACAGTGATGTCACAGTACAGAGATAATACACACAGTGATGTCACAGTACAGGGATAATACACACAGTGATGTCACAGTACAGGGATAATACATACAGTGATGTCAAAGTACAGAGATAATACACACAGTGATGTCACTGTACAGAGATAATACACACAGTGATGTCACAGTACAGGGATAATACACACAGTGATGTCACAGTGCAGGGATAATACACACAGTGATGTCACAGTACAGAGATAATACACACAGTGATGTCACAGTACAGGGATAATACATACAGTGATGTCAAAGTACAGAGATAATACACACAGTGATGTCACTGTACAGAGATAATACACACAGTGATGTCACAGTACAGGGATAATACACAAAGTGATGTCACAGTACAGAGATAATACACACAGTGATGTCACAGTACAGGGATAATACACAAAGTGTTATCACAGTACAGAGATAATACACACAGTGATGTCACAGTACAGAGAAAATACAGTGATGTCACAGTACAGAGATAATACACACAGTGATGTCACAGTACAGGGATAATACACACAGTGATGTCACAGTACAGGGATAATACAAACAGTGATGTCACAGTACAGGATAATACACACAGTGATGTCACAGTACAGGGATAATACACACAGTGATGTCACAGTACAGAGATAATACAAACAGTGATGTCACAGTACAGGATAATACACACAGTGATGTCACAGTACAGGGATAATACACACAGTGATGTCACAGTACAGGGATAATACACACAGTGATGTCACAGTACAGAGATAATACGCACAGTGATGTCACAGTACAGGATAATACACACAGTGATGTCACAGTACAGGGATAATACAGACAGTGATGTCACAGTACAGAGATAATACACACAGTGATGTCACAGTACAGAGATAATACACACAGTGATGTCACAGTACAGGAAGAAGTTGGTGTAACATGTTGATGCCAATGTAGAATAGTCTATAATAAGGCATGAAGCATTCAATTCACTTCTTACAACAGATTAATACTTTCTTTAGTCTTCATTGTGAAATGTCCCAAGCATTGGAGGTGAAGCCCAGACGTTCTATATCTTATGGTTCCTGGCCCCAGTATAGATTCTGATTTGTTTTTTTTTTTTTTAGCTCTTGGTGTTGCTGCCGTCAGGCAATGGTACACACTGGAGTCTTTTGCTCAGTGCCCCGATGGTCTGCTGCCAGCGGCCACCACTGTGGATTGTATAAACATGATGGGAATATTTATTCAATGTGCTGGATGATCAGGATTTCTGCGACACTTTTGCTATTCGTGTGGTATATGATGGGCTGACCCTTTCTTCTTCTCTCCTATACTACATTAGGATTCCTCACTATTCATGTCTGTCCGCAGGCTGGGCAGCGATGAGTATGTGCGGCTATTCCAGCCCTCCCAGTATTATCAGAGCAGATGATTTCAGCTTTATTACAGGGATCCTGATGACTGTATTAGTTACATAATGTCCTCCAGTCTGGAGTAATGATAGCGAGGGCAGATAACAGAGAATGTGACAGCTCAGTCCAGACACAGAGAGCAGCAGCCACTTATTGTATCAGGCTCTGAAATCTTATTATCTCCAGAGTATAATGAACGCAGAGACAATGTGCAGAACAAACCGATGGCGGCGACTACAGCTGCAGAATCTCTATTGTGCAGAGTGTGCAGAGACTGAACTCGTGTCACAGCCAAAACATTACTACAAATTCACATGCTGCATTGCTTTTGCCAAATGTGATGACGTCTGAGACAGGGAATCCGGAGTCCGGGCAAATGGATGAGATGGGTACAGAGCCTTATGGGGGCTATTAGATAGCTGTAGGCCAGGACTTCCATACTCCTCCAAACACCTCTGTCCTCTCTAGACTCCTCTATACCCTGCAGACCCCATTGTTCCCTCCAGACATCTCTCTCTTCTTGAGATTTCTCTGCCCTCTCCACAGCGCTCTATCCTCTCCAGACTCCTTTGTCCCCACAAGGCTCCAACCTTCCCTCCAGACCCCTCTGTCTCCTCTAGACCCTTCCAGACCCATCTGTTCTCTCCAAGACTCCTTTATGGCCTCCAACCCTTTCTGTCCCCTTTAGACACCTCTGTCCCTCTCCAAACCCCTCTATACCCCTCCATTCTCCTCTGTCCCTCTCCAAACCCCTCTATACCCCTCCAGTCTCCTCTGTTCCTCTCTAAACCCCTCTGTACCCTTACAGACTCCTCAAGACACCTATATCCTACTCCAGACCCCTCTGTCTTCCTCAGGACTTCACTGTCCCCCTCCACACACCTGGATAGTGTTTTTACTTTCTAATAAATCAACATTTTTTGCCAACAATCTGTAAATGTAAGGATGGTTTGCAGCAGAGATCATGACTATGGTGGACTGTACTATCTGAGCACTGTCTATGTTCATGTGGAGCTTTACGAGAACAAGAACTTATTCACAGTCTGAAAATATACAAGTAGTCCATGAAATAAAGGAAAAAGTCTGATAATTTAGTAAACACTTTCCAATATGTATCACTATGATGTTGAGCTCTATGATGTTTTCTCTTCCCTTCGCACCCACAGTATCAATTAAAATTCTGTAGATAACTATTTCCAGAGCTCTGCTAATGCACCGCTCCTTTATAACTGCAAACCAGCAGGAAAAAAAAACTTAAGGGTAAGTTCACACAGCAGAAAATGAAGAGGAGTTACTCTTCATTTTCTGTCGACGTTTTCCGCTCTTGAGCTACCCGCAACAGGATGCAAATGCAGGGCATTGACTGATTAGACCCATACGGTGAATGCTGTAAAAAAATACAGTGCCTTGCGAAAGTATTCGGTCCCCTTGAACTTTTCAACCTTTTGCCACATTTCAGGCTTCAAACATAAGGATATAAAATTTTAATTTTTTGGTGAAGAATCAATAATAAGTGGGACACAATTGTGAAGTGGAACGAAATTTATTGGTTATTTTAAACTTTTGTAAAAAATAAAGAACTGAAAAGTGGGGCGTGCCATATTATTCGGCCCCTTTACTTTCAGTGCAGCAAACTCAGTCCAGAAGTTCAGTGAGGATCTCTGAATGATCCAATGTTGTCCTAAATGACTGATGATAAATATAATCCACCTGTGTGTAATCAAGTCTCCGTATAAATGCACCTGCTCTGTGATAGTCTCAGGGTTCTGTTTAAAGCGCAGAGAGCATCATGAAGACCAAGGAACACACCAGGCAGGTCCGTGATACTGTTGTGAAGAAGTTTAAAGCTGGATTTGGATACAAAAAGATTTCCCAAACTTTAAACATCCCAAGGAGCACTGTGCAAGCGATCATATTGAAATGGAAGGAGTATCAGACCACTGCAAATCTACCAAGACCCCGCCGTCCCTCTAAACTTTCATCTCAAGGAGAAGACTGATCAGGGATGCAGCCAAGAGGCCCATGATCACTCTGGATGAACTGCAGAGATCTACAGCTGAGGTGGGAGAGTCTGTCCATAGGACAACAATCAGTCGTACACTGCACAAATCTGGCCTTTATGGAAGAGTGGCAAGAAGAAAGCCATTTCTCAAAGATATCCATAAAAAGCCACCTGGGAGACACCAAACATGTGGAAGAAGGTGCTCTGCTCAGATGGAACCAAAATCCAACTTTTTGGCCACAATGCAAAACGATATGTTTGGCGTAAAAGCAACACAGCTCATCCCCCTGAACACACCATCCCCACTGTCACACATGGTGGTGGCAGCATCATGGTTTGGGCCTGCTTTTCTGCAGCAGGGACAGGGAAGATGGTTAAAATTGATGGGAAGATGGATGGAGCCAAATACAGGACCATTCTGGAAGAAAACCTGTTGGAGTCTGCAAAAGACCTGAGACCAGGACGGAGATTTATCTTCCAACAAGACAATGATCCCAAACATAAAGCAAAATCTACACTGGAATGGTTCACAAATAAACGTATCCAGGTGTTAGAATGGCCAAGTCAAAGTCCAGACCTGAATCCAATGGAGAATCTGTGGATAGAGCTGAAAACTGCTGTTCACAAACGCTCTTCATCCAACCTCACTGAGCTCCAGCTGTTTTCCAAGGAAGAATGGGCAAGAATTTCAGTCTCTCCATGTGCAAAACTGATAGAGACATACCCCAAGCGACTTGTAGCTGTAATCGCAGCAAAAGGTGGCGCTACAAAGTATTAACTTAAGGGGGCTGAATAATATTGCACGCCCCACTTTTCAGTTTTTTATTTTTTACAAAAGTTTAAAATAACCAATAAATTTCGTTCCACTTCACGATTGTGTCCCACTTGTTGATTCTTCACCAAAAAATTAAAATTTTATATCCTTATGTTTGAAGCCTGAAATGTGGCAAAAGGTTGAAAAGTTCAAGGGGGCCGAATACTTTCGCAAGGCACTGTATACCACAATGTGCAAATTAACAATTTTTTGTCACCAAAACAAATAGCAATAAAAAGTGATCAAAAAGCCATCAATACCAATCATTGCTACCAATAAAAACTACAACTTGCCCTGCAAATAAACAGCCCAGACATCACTGTCAGCAAAACAGTATAAAAGTTATAGACGTCAGAATACGGCGACCCCAGGAAAATTGCTCATTTTCAAAAACTGAAAAGAAGCAAAACATGATAAAACCGATATAAATACGGTATCGCCGTAATTGTAATGACAACGTTGCCATGGCATTTTTAATGCAGAGTGAACACAAAATACAAAATCTAATCCAAATAATGTATGTACCCCAAAATGGTGCAAAATGCAAATACAACTCGACATGCTAAGTCAACAGAAAAATTTAAAAGTTATGAATTTGGGAAGGCGGGGAAGGAAAATATGAAAAAAGTCGCCAAGCATGAACGTCCAAACTACCCTGCGCCCTTAAAGGGTTAAACAGAAATTCCACCACCTTGGGAATTAAGTGGAAATTCCATAACAAAGACATTCTGGTGAAACGAGGAGTCAAAAGTGACAACTGCGCCAACATTAATGATAGAACAACTTTGTAACTTCCCTAACATTCCGCGTTCTCCTTACAAATACTTTCATATTTACTACACTCGGAAATGCACCAAATAATATGCAAATTATAATTCTAGCTGTCAGAAATGTTTACAGGAGGAGGAAGCCAGAAAGCCTGTCAGGAGCTGACAAACTGACTAATGGGAGATGATGAACAAAGATTCGGAGGAGCCTTTGGGGCTAATAATTGCCATTTACAGGTTTGACGTCAAACAGTAAATTTCAGTATTGTTAGAAGCTTTAATCTCGGAAAGGTCTGAGATTATAAAATCCAAAAAGTGCAAAAAATAACAAAAGTTTTAGCTAAGTGGAAATTCTTATAATGTGATATTTGCTATAAAAGGTCAATGTCTTTATAACATACTCCTTAATATACAGGTCTGATGTTTACACGAATGGATCAGAGGCAGAAACATAAGCGGCAGAGAAATAATAGTAATAAAATGCTACAATGAAGAAATCTAAGGTTCAAGGTGAACAAAATACCCAGTACATACAGATGCACATAGACATATGCAGTGCTGTGCAGAAGTTTTAGGCAGGTGTGGAAAAGGTGAGATTGTTTTCAAAAATAGAAGGTTTAATAGTTTATTTTTGTCAATTACCAAAATGAAATGTAAATCCCATCAATATTTGGTGTGACCTTTGCCCTTTGGAGGAGGAGTCCTGGAAGTGATGATCCGGCCCCCACAGATATAGTCCTGATCTCATCATCATCCAGTCTGTCTGGGAAGACATTAAGAGACAGACGGATTGGAGCAAGCGACATCCACAGAAGATCTGTGCTTAGTTCTCCAAGATGGCGGCGGGAACAACCTCCCTGCCCAGTCCTGCCAAAAACTGTCTGCAAGTACCGAGAAGAACTGATGGAAAATTGTGGCAACTGTTGTGGGCTAGCGGACTGCAGATTGTCTCTGACTACCTTTCTTTTGTGCTTCTTGAATATCTGGACACATCTATGAATACAGAACTCAAACCAGCTCAGTTTTTAATTTCCGGTTTTACCGCAGCCGGGTTTGCTAATCACAGTAAATTTGCATCGGCTTCAAGGTGAGTTTTTTTTTCTTTGGTCCATGTAACAGGCCTATTTCAATAGCAGATCGATGCAGTGATGATTCTCCTCCTATCGGCCTGGACACCTTCCCGCTAGAACACGTCTATTAGACAGAACTAAACTGCATCATAAAGCCGACATGAATGGCATCCAGATCTGCTGTGTGTGAGCGAGCGGCTTAAAGTGCCTTTGTGCGGCAGAGCGGCTTTGTATCTAAATTGAGAATTATTTCTGGTCTCTTTGATGTTAAATAAATGTTCTCATATAACCAGACGACACTTGTGCAGCTCGGAACAGATCCTTCAAGGAGAGAGGAATAAATGTTCCAGCTCTTATAGCAATTGGGGGATTTTTTATTTGTACTCAAGAAATATAAGAACCCGTAAAACTGTAATAATAAACTATAGAGACTGATTAGGAAGACAAACACTAAAGAGTTA
This sequence comes from Leptodactylus fallax, assembly GCA_947044405.1. Classification (NCBI taxonomy): domain Eukaryota; kingdom Metazoa; phylum Chordata; class Amphibia; order Anura; family Leptodactylidae; genus Leptodactylus; species Leptodactylus fallax. The sequence goes on from CAMRHE010000584.1 coordinate 221,945, forward strand.
ATTATGCACTGATATCTGTCATCTACATATGGCGGCGCTATAAGTCCACCAATCACGAGGCACTAATGTGAGTGTGATATGTAGAGGGAATGATAGTAAATCCCTACTTATACCAGATGATTATATAAGGAGGATGCCCATGTTATACCAGCATGAACCATATCACTATATACAGTGCCTTGTGAAAGTATTTGGCCCCCTTGAACTTTTCAACCTTTTGCCACATTTCAGGCACTTCAAACATAAAGATATAAAATTTTAATTTTTTTGGTGAAGAATCAACAAGTGGGACACAATTGTGAAGTGGAACGAAATTTATTGGTTATTTTAAACTTTTTAAAAAAATAAAAAACTGAAAAGTGGGGCGTGCAATATTATTCGGCCCCTTTACTTTCAGTGCAGCAAACTCAGTCCAGAAGTTCAGTGAGGATCTCTGAATGATCCAATGTTGTCCTAAATGACTGATGATGATAAATATAATCCACCTGTGTGTACAAGTCTCCGTATAAATGCACCTGCTCTGTGATAGCCTCAGGGTTCTGTTTAAAGTGCAGAGAGCATCATGAAGACCAAGGAACACACCAGGCAGGTCCGTGATACTGTTGTGGAGAAGTTTAAAGCCGGATTTGGATACAAAAAGATTTCCCAAAGTTTAAACATTCCAAGGAGCTCTGTGCAAGCGATCATATTGTAATGGAAGGAGTATCAGACCACTGCAAATCTACCAAGACCCGGCCATCCCTCTAAACTTTCATCTCAAACAAGGAGAAGACTGATCAGAGATGCAGCCAAGAGGCCCATGATCACTCTGGATGAACTGCAGACATCTACAGCTGAGGTGGGAGAGTCTGTCCATAGGACAACAATCAGTCGTACACTGCACAAATCTGGCCTTTATGGAAGAGTGGCAAGAAGAAAGCCATTTCTCAAAGATAGCCATAAAAAGTCTCGTTTAAAGTTTGCCACAAGCCACTTGGGAGACACCAAACATGTGGAAGAAGGTGCTCTGGTCAGATGAAACTAAAATTCAACTTTTTGTCCACAATGCAAAACGATATGTTTGGCGTAAAAGCAACACAGCTCATCCCCCTGAACACACCATCCCCACTGTCACACATGGTGGTGGCAGCATCATGGTTTGGGCCTGCTTTTCTTCAGCAGGGACAGGGAAGATGGTTAAAATTGATGGGAAGATGGATGGAGCCAAATACAGGACCATTCTGGAAGAAAACCTGTTGGAGTCTGCAAAAGACCTGAGACTGGGACGGAGATTTATCTTCCAACAAGACAATGATCCCAAACATAAAGCCAAATCTACAATGGAATGGTTCACAAATAAACGTATCCAGGTGTTAGAATGGCCAAGTCAAAGTCCAGACCTGAATCCAATCGAGAATCTGTGGAAAGAGCTGAAAACTGCTGTTCACAAACGCTCTCCATCCAACCTCACTGAGCTCCAGCTGTTTTCCAAGGAAGAATGGGCAAGAATTTCAGTCTCTCCATGTGCAAAACTGATAGAGACATATCCCAAGCGACTTGCAGCTGTAATCGCAGCAAAAGGTGGCGCTACAAAGTATTAACTTAAGGGGGCCGAATAATATTGCACGCCCCACTTTTCAGTTTTTTATTTTTTACAAAAGTTTAAAATATCCAATAAATTTCGTTCCACTTCACAATTGTGTCCCACTTGTTGTTGATTCTTCACCAAAAAATTAAAATTTTATATCCTTATGTTTGAAGCCTGAAATGTGGCAAAAGATTGAAAAGTTCAAGGGGGCCGAATACTTTCGCAAGGCACTGTACAAGAAGATGTATAACTTATACCAGCTGTACATATATAATTATATACAGGAGATACCCAGGTTATAACAGCTGTAAATATAGAATTATATACAGGAGATACCCAGGTTATACCAGCTGTACATATAGAATTATATACAGGAGATACCCAGGTTATAACAGCTGTAAATATAGAATTATATACAGGAGATACCCAGGTTATACCAGCTGTACATATAGAATTATATACAGGAGATACCCAGGTTATACCAGCTGTACATATAGAATTATATACAGCAGATACCCAGGTTATACCAGCTGTACATATAGAATTATATACAGGAGATACCCAGGTTATACCAGCTGTACATATATAATTATATACAGGAGATACCCAGGTTATACCAGCTGTACATATATAATTATATACAGGAGATACCCAGGTTATACCAGCTGTACATATAGAATTATATACAGGAGATACCCAGGTTATACCAGCTGTACATATATAATTATATACAGCAGATACCCAGGTTATACCGGCTGTACATATAGAATTATATACAGGAGATCCCCAGGTTATACCCACTGTACATATATAATTATATACAGGAGATACCCAGGTTATACCAGCTGTACATATTTAATTATATACAGGAGATACCCAGGTTATACCAGCTGTACATATATAATTATATACAGGAGATACCCAGGTTATACCGGCTGTACATATAGAATTATATACAGGAGATCCCCAGGTTATACCAGCTGTACATATAGAATTATATACAGGAGATACCCAGGTTATACCAGCTGTACATATAGAAGTATTTACAGGTGATACCCAGGTTATACCAGCTGTACATATATAATTATATACAGGAGATACCCAGGTTACAGCGGCTGTACATATAGAATTATATACAGGAGATACCCAGGTTATACCAGCTGTACATATATAATTATATACAGGCGATACCCAGGTTATACCTGCTGTACATATACAATTATATACAGGAGATACTCAGGTTATACCAGCATGGTCCATATCACTATATACAAGAAGATATATAACGTATACCAGCTGTACATATATAATTATATACAGGAGATACCCAGGTTATACCGGCTGTACATATAGAATTATATACAGGAGATACCCAGGTTATACCAGCTGTACATATATAATTATATACAGGAGATACCCAGATTATACCGGCTGTACATATAGAATTATATACAGGAGATACCCAGGTTATACCAGCTGTACATATAGAATTATATACAGGAGATACCCAGGTTATACCAGCTGTACATATATAATTATATACAGGAGATACCCAGGTTATACCAGCTGTACATATAGAATTATATACAGGAGATACCCAGGTTATACCAGCTGTACATATAGAATTATATACAGGAGATACCCAGGTTATACCAGCTGTACATATATAATTATATACAGGAGATACCCAGGTTATACCAGCTGTACATATATAATTATATACAGGAGATACCCAGGTTATACCAGCTGTACATATATAATTATATACAGGAGATACCCAGGTTATACCAGCTGTACATATATAATTATATACAGCAGATACCCAGGTTATACCAGCTGTACATATAGAATTATATACAGGAGATCCCCAGGTTATACCCACTGTACATATATAATTATATACAGGAGATACCCAGGTTATACCGGCTGTACATATATAATTATATACAGGAGATACCCAGGTTATACCAGCTGTAGATATATAATTATATACAGGAGATACCCAGGTTATACCGGCTGTACATATATAATTATATACAGGAGATACCCAGGTTATACCGGCTGTACATATATAATTATATACAGGAGATACCCAGGTTATACCAGCTGTACATATATAATTATATACAGGAGATACCCAGGTTATACCAGCTGTACATATATAATTATATACAGGAGATACCCAGGTTATACCAGCTGTACATATATAATTATATACAGGAGATACCCAGGTTATACCGGCTGTACATATAGAATTATATACAGGAGATCCCCAGGTTATACCAGCTGTACATATAGAATTATATACAGGAGATACCCAGGTTATACCAGCTGTACATATAGAAGTATTTACAGGAGATACCCAGGTTATACCAGCTGTACATATATAATTATATACAGGAGATACCCAGGTTATAGCGGCTGTACATATAGAATTATATACAGGAGATACTCAGGTTATACCAGCATGGTCCATATCACTATATACAAGAAGATATATAACGTATACCAGCTGTACATATATAATTATATACAGGAGATACCCAGGTTATACCGGCTGTACATATATAATTATATACAGGAGATACCCAGGTTATACCAGCTGTACATATATAATTATATACAGGAGATACCCAGATTATACCGGCTGTACATATAGAATTATATACAGGAGATACCCAGGTTATACCAGCTGTACATATATAATTATATACAGGAGATACCCAGGTTATACCAGCTGTACATATAGAATTATATACAGGAGATACCCAGGTTATACCAGCTGTACATATATAATTATATACAGGAGATACCCAGGTTATACCAGCTGTACATATATAATTATATACAGGAGATACCCAGGTTATATCAGCTGTACATATATAATTATATACAGGAGATACCCAGGTTATACCGGCTGTACATATATAATTATATACAGGAGATACCCAGGTTAAAGCAGCTGTACATATATAGTTATATACAGGAGATACCCAGGTTATACCGGCTGTACATATAGAATTATATACAGGAGATACCCAGGTTATACCAGCTGTACATATAGAATTATATACAGGAGATACCCAGGTTATACCAGCTGTATATATATAATTATATACAGGAGATACCCAGGTTATACCAGCATGGTCCATAGCTCTATATGCAGTGATGTTTATGTGTTACTTTGCTCCTCAGTGTATATATTGGATGGTTTAGGGTGGGCTCAGCACATCTGTCAGCACATTTTGCTATTTCACCCCTATAGTCTACGACTTCCAGTCTTCAGTGACGACCTCTAAAGTCCTACATACATTCAAGTCCATTAGAGCCTTGGGCAAGGTGCTCGGCCTCGCTGAGTAATCCTTGTACATTTATGGATTTCATTATAGAATTATATTTTCCCATCACTCGTCTTGTCCACCAGACTTATCTCAGGGTATTTATTAACCATTCCAATAAGAAGAGGACAACCCTGTGATGGTCTATAGGACACCTAGTGATATCACCCTGTAATAGTCAGTGACAGGTACGGCTTGATATAGATAGTTATTACACTACAGTATAGATTTGCAGCCTGAGCCAGGAATCTTTTTCTTGATGGTTACTTTTTATTACAGATTCACCCCCTGTTTGACTTTTGTATTAAAAAATCCATAAAACGTGCAATGAAATATAATGTGAGACCACGGACGATTTTATCTCACGGATACAAGTTTTATTGTCAGCCTTGATGTTTCTTTAAGTCTTTGTGGTGATGTTTGCCAATGTTTTTGTTAGTGGCGAAAAGTGACTGGACGGGCTCTGAATTCCCTGTATTGTACAGGGGTTGTATATTACTGCGGTATATTACAGCGCTTTATAACCGGGGAGCAAATCACAAACCAGATGTGAGGGAATTATCTCATGTAGGCCAGTGAAGGGGTTAATGTCAATGCATCTGCTCTTCTATGGCAGTGAATGGGTTAATGAGGTCTAGGGCATTGATGATGTGGTTAATTTCATTCTAGGGTCTCTGGTGATCTAGGACAGTAAAGGATTCATTCTGGGGTCACTGGTGATTAGAGATGAGCGAATTTTTTAAAAAATTTGATTCGTCAGCTTCGCCAAATTTTCCGATACGATTCGATCCGAATTAATTTACGGTGAATCGTGTTAAAAAAAACAGCTATTTCCTGGCTGCAGAGAGCCTGTATAGTGGTGTAGATTCACTGGTTCAGCACTATAGACTGCAATACATGTGTATTGCAGTCTATAGAGGAAGTCAGCCTATGCAGACACATAGGCTGACTTCCTCACTTCTGGGCAGGATCAACCAGGTACTGGGGGCTACCAGCAGCCCGGGGTCACTGGCCAGACCCCGGGCTGCAGAAGATGCATATTGAGGGGGGGCATGTAGCATGGCGGAACCCCTTGGATGCCGCGGTCATGTTTGACTGCGGCATCCAAGGAGTTAAAACCTACAATCGGAGCTGTGCTCCGACCGGGGTTATGATGCAGGGTGTTAGCTGTCAGTTACAGTTAACAACCACTCCCAATGCCGTGGGCAGTCGCTAAGGGGGTTAAAGGGCTGTGACATCACAGGGCCGGCTGGCTGCTGATTAGCTGCATACATGGCATTGTGGGTGATCCCGCGTTCCCAGAGTTCCTTGCCCCATGTCCTAATGTGCAGCAGCCATTTTATGAAAAAATGCGATTCGTTACCACAAAGCATGAGGAAATCCAGATTCGATGCGAATCAAATTTTTCCTGAAATTCAGATCGAATTCCACTTAATCACCTCGATTCGCTCATCTCTATTGGTGATCTAGGACCACAAAGGATTCATTCTGGGGTCACTGGTGATCTAAGGCAGTGAAGGATTAATTTTAGGGTCCTTGGTGCTTTAGGGCAGTGAAGGGTAATGTCCAGATTTCTGGTGCTATAGGGAAGAAAAGAGACATTTTACGATCACTGGAGGTCTAGGCCAGTGAAGAATTAATTTTAGGTTCCCTGGTACAGAGCAGTGATTGGGCTAATATTTTACACCCTGGGTGTAGTCACCCACCTTCTCAGTATCCTCCATTGTTGGGGGGTTGATTGTTCCGCTTCCGGTCTCCTCCCTGTGTGGATCCTACAGATTATATGGGATACAGAGGACGGAGCAGATTGTACTGCTGTATATCTGCGCCATTCTTTCTTTGATTGGGCAGAGTGTTTCAGGAGCCATCTGCCTGATCATTACAGGGGGAGCTCATGGAGTCTGTATGGGGGCATAGTTTCCTTGAGTGGAGCAGCTTTTAAGCCCTGCAGCTTCATAGTATGTCCAAGCGCTGTACTCTGTGTCTCTTGTGCAGGTCTATAGAGAAGACTGGAGCAGGAGCATGCATGTATGATGTCCTGGGGAACACAGGACCCCACATTCTCCTTATTGGGGGGTTGTTGCATTCTACTGTGCATGTGTCCGAACCCCTGGAAACAAGTCTCCATATCATTTCATTTTATAAATATTGCAGAAACAGTCAGGGAGATATTGCCTGGTTGGGGACCCCAGTTGCAATGACACGCTGGTAGTCTAGGGACTCCCTTTAACACTAGTGTAAAATCCAGATCATTAGGGCATATGTTATAACAGGATTATTCACTATTGAGTGTGGCTCTATACTTTCTGTAATAACTGAAGGTGGGGCACAATGTACAGTGCAAGAGGCCGGGGATGACCAATGATGGCGAGAACCTCAGTGTTCCTGGTGGAACGGCTCTGGAGGATCTGAAAGTACAAGTCTATGGAAGAGTCGGAGGAGGGGAGGGGGTGTCTCACAGCAATGATGCTGAGCTATGACGAACGCCCTTCTGACATTGGGAAGATATCGGTACTGAAATTAACGGCATTGATATCTCCAGTATCGGGGCACACACTGGGAAAGCTGACACTGCGCTGAATTCAGTTGGCTTTCTAGCAGTATATAATACCGCAAATCTATGAGGACATAAAAGGTCCTCTTTAAAGCTGTATATGTTCTTGTTCTACATGGCAGATTACAGAGCTATAGGTGGTCCTGTCCTATATGAAAGATTATAGAGCTATAGGTGGTCTTGCCCTACATGTCAGATTATAGAGCTATAGGTGGTCTTGTCCTATATGACAGATGATAGAGCTATAGGTGGTCCTGTCCTATATGGCAGATTATAGTGCTATAGGTGGTCTTGTCCTATATGGCAGATGATAGAGCTATAGGTGGTCCTGTCCTATATGGCAGATTATAGAGCTATAGGTGGTCTTGTCCTATATGGCAGATGATAGAGCTATAGGTGGTCCTGTCCTATATGACAGATTATAGAGCTATAGGTGGTCCTGTCCTATATGGCAGATTATAGAGCTATATGTGGTCCTGTCCTATATGGCAGATTACAGAGCTATAGGTGGTCCTGTCCGATATGGCAGATATTAAAGCTATAGGTGGTCTTGTCCTATATGGCAGATTATAGAGCTATAGGTGGTCCTGTCCTATATGGCAGATTACAGAGCTATAGGTGGTCCTGTCCTATATGGCAGATATTAAAGCTATAGGTGGTCCTGTCCTATATGGAAGATTACAGAGCTATAGGTGGTCCTGTCCTATATGAAAGATGATAGAGCTATATGTGGTCCTGTCCTATATGGCAGATTATAGAGCTATATGTGGTCCTGTACTATATGGCAGATTACAGAGCTATAGGTGGTCCTGTCCTATATGGCAGATCATAGAGCTATAGGTGGTCCTGTCCTATATGGCAGATTATAGAGCTATAGGTGTTCTTGTCCTATATGGCAGATGATAGAGCTATAGGTGGTCCTGTCCTATATGACAGATTATAGAGCTATAGGTGGTCCTGTCCTATATGGCAGATTATAGAGCTATATGTGGTCCTGTCCTATATGGCAGATTACAGAGCTATAGGTGGTCCTGTCCGATATGGCAGATATTAAAGCTATAGGTGGTCTTGTCCTATATGGCAGATTATAGAGCTATAGGTGGTCCTGTCCTATATGGCAGATTACAGAGCTATAGGTGGTCCTGTCCTATATGGCAGATATTAAAGCTATAGGTGGTCCTGTCCTATATGGCAGATTACAGAGCTATAGGTGGTCCTGTCCTATATGAAAGATGATAGAGCTATATGTGGTCCTGTCCTATATGGCAGATTATAGAGCTATATGTGGTCCTGTACTATATGGCAGATTACAGAGCTATAGGTGGTCCTGTCCTATATGGCAGATCATAGAGCTATAGGTGGTCCTGTCCTATATGGCAGATTATAGAGCTATAGGTGGTCTTGTCCTATATGGCAGATGATAGAGCTATAGGTGGTCCTGTCCTATATGACAGATTATAGAGCTATAGGTGGTCCTGTCCTATATGGCAGATTATAGAGCTATATGTGGTCCTGTCCTATATGGCAGATTACAGAGCTATAGGTGGTCCTGTCCGATATGGCAGATATTAAAGCTATAGGTGGTCTTGTCCTATATGGCAGATTATAGAGCTATAGGTGGTCCTGTCCTATATGGCAGATTACAGAGCTATAGGTGGTCCTGTCCTATATGGCAGATATTAAAGCTATAGGTGGTCCTGTCCTATATGGCAGATTACAGAGCTATAGGTGATCCTGTCCTATATGAAAGATGATAGAGCTATATGTGGTCCTGTCCTATATGGCAGATTATAGAGCTATATGTGGTCCTGTCCTATATGGCAGATTATAGAGCTATAGGTGGTCCTGTCCTATATGGCAGATTATATCAGGATTTCACCTTGTGTATGTCCTTCGTATTCAGCTCCAGATCCGCTGGTTTGACCCTCATTAGGGTTGTCTTGGCCATTTTCGGATACAAGGTTCTGAACAGAGGAAATATATTTATTGTGAAAAACCTCTTTTGACACAGAGCCCGTCGGGAGTCACTTTTCGCCTCGGTAAATATCTGCTAATTCTGTGTGGATTTCTTGTTTTTCTGCCCTTCTCTCCGCACTTCTTATCCTCTACAAGAGCAGAATTCTTTGCCTTAATCTGAAGGGATACAGTTGTGTTATTTAGAGATCCCCCCCGAGTCCTTTGTCTTGACCTTCAATATATTTGCTCACTTTATTTTCATCAGACACTTCACTCGTTTCTGAGACTGAGGACTATAAAGCCAGGACGTGCGCGCTCCGCCAGCACTCTGATCTCCGCTCAATCGGCGTTTGATGAATTTTGATAAATAAAACCTGTCCTGGCATTTATAACCAATCCCTGGTTAATGGGCAGATATGGAGCCGGATGATGCCGGAAAAATGTTGTGTCCACATTAAATTAGAGGATATTGTTGGAGCCGAGAAAGAAGGTGGACTGTGAAATGAAAGATAAAGTTATCCTATCAATCACATTGTCATCTCCGCTGTCATCAATTCTGTGCTCGGACACATTAAGGAAACACATAACGGTGTCTGCACTGTGAAGAGCAATGTCAAGGTCTGTACTTCATACTTCTACCTATAGGTGGAGCTGTAGTGTACTGCATGTCACATGTATGACTGAAATGGCTAATGTGCTAGTTCTTTTTTGAACTAGTCTTCCTGTAAACAGCAATCCCAGTGGCCAGGAGTGGTATTACAAGTAAACATACTGAAAGGTCCAACACAGAGCATGGGACTGCTGTTGTTGGGAAAAAGATGCTGCCAAAGAAGACTGGATGCTGTGTTGGAGCCCGTATAGGTAAGGAAAGTTGAGTATGAGAGTTTTCTTTTTTTCCCTGCACCTTCCCTGGACCTCCAGTTATTATCCTCTGATGATTTATGGGTCGTAAACACCAAAAATTTCCAGTTTGGTCAGATCAGAAAGATGAGCTATACGGAGATGATTTAAAGGGGCTTACTTTTTTTACAGCCTATCCTCAGGATAGGACATAAATATATGATTAATAGGGGGACACCCGGCCCCCAGACCGATCAGTTGTACAGCTCCCTCCCTGTAAGCAATATGGGACCAGAAGAAAAAAGCTCCATCCAATGTATGTGGCCTGGTGCCTTCACTGCAGCTTCCCTCTCTCCCACTGACTTCAATGGTAGCGAGAGGAGCTGCAGTGAAGGTGCCAGGCTACAAGACAATGGATCGAGACAATGGATGCTTCTGACTCCGTATTGTGTACTGGACGGGCGCTGGAAGCGGCTCCATACAGATAATTGGTCGATCATATATTTATGGCCTATCCTGAGGATAGGCCATTAAAAATAAATAAGCTCGGACAACCCCTTTAATGTCATGGCATGTGATACTATATTTCTCCAGTAGTGGCCACTAGATGTATGACTGGCCATATCCTGTCCCGGTGATCACAGCTAATGAGACACAACTCCCCCTTTAATTTGTCTTGTACTTTTCAGTCCGTTGATTGTACCTGAACCTGTATTATCTATTGTACAAATCCCTGACTACAGCCGCGCAGCCAAAACTGCAGAGTAGTCACAAATATTAAATTTTGCCTAAGAAAAAAAAAAAAAGAAGGACATAGAAGAAAGAGACCAAATATTTAATTGGCTCCTTTATTGTTGTGAAGTGTTAATAGACATTTTCCCATTTCGTCTTATCCTCTCCACCGCACAGAAACCCTTGAAGCTTAAGTTTTATGAAAAGTCCATTTATGTTGAAGTTAAGAAGAAATCGAAAAGAAAAAAAAAAATTATCATATCAGGAGCCAAGATGAATGCCGGCGTCTCCAGAAGAAGAGTCCGTGGCACCGAGGCTCCGCGCCCTGCGACGGGATAATCGCTGCATTTGAAATTTTAGAACATTTACATAGAGATTTCCTCCCTTTCAAATGCTAAGTAATGTCGTATTTACTGCTCGCAGATGGAGATTTCCACTGCTTACTAATATTTTTGACGACTGCAGGTATAAATTTATCTATGCTTGAAATAGAATGTCCATGGACTACAATGGGCGGCCGGGAAGTTATTCCACCAGATATCTGCAGACGGGGAGATTATTAGATGGACCTTCTATTGTAGCTTTCAAAAAAGATGAAAATTAAAAGGAACTAACAAGGAAATGCTGGACTGAGGCAACTCACACATGGAAGATCAACCAATTAGGAACTTCTCTTATGTCTTTTACAGGCTTCAGAGCTGAAGTCACTCAGCATCACTCATCCTCCAGCAGAATAATGAATGCAGCTCTGCAGTACAATACATGATGTAACTCAGGATAAGTACAGGATAAGTAATGTAATGTATGTACACAGTGACTGCACCAGCAGAATAGTGAGTGCAGCTCTGGAGTATAATACAGGATGTAACTCAGGATAAGTACAGGATAAGTAATGTAATGTATGTACACAGTGACTGCACCAGCAGAATAGTGAGCGCAGCTCTGGAGTATAATACAGGATGTAACTCAGGATCAGTACAGGATAAGTAATGTAATGTATGTACACAGTGACTGTACCAGCAGAATAGTGAGCGCAGCTCTGGAGTATAATACAGGATGTAACTCAGGATCAGTACAGGATAAGTAATGTAATGTATGTACACAGTGACTGTACCAGCAGAATAGTGAGCGCAGCTCTGCAGTACAATACATGATGTAACTCAGGATAAGTACAGGATAAGTAATGTAATGTATGTACACAGTGACTGCACCAGCAGACTAGTGAGTGCAGCTCTGGAGTATAATACAGGATGTAACTCAGGATCAGTACAGGATAAGTAATGTAATGTATGTACACAGTGACTGTACCAGCAGAATAGTGAGTGCAGCTCTGGAGTATAATACAGGATGTAACTCAGGATCAGTACAGGATAAGTAATGTAATGTATGTACACAGTGACTGTACCAGGAGAATAGTGAGCGCAGCTCTGGAGTATAATACAGGATGTAACTCAGGATCAGTACAGGATAAGTAATGTAATGTATGTACACAGTCACTGCACCAGCAGAATAGTGAGCGCAGCTCTGGAGTATAATACAGGATAAGTAATGTAATGTATGTACACAGTGACTGTACCAGCAGAATAGTGAGCGCAGCTCTGGAGTATAATACAGGATGTAACTCAGGATCAGTACAGGATAAGTAATGTAATGTATGTACACAGTGACTGTACCAGTAGAATAGTGAGTGCAGCTCTGGAGTATAATACAGGATGTAACTCAGGATAAGTGCAGGATAAGTAATGTAATGTATGTACACAGTGACTGTATGTGATGAGCCGACCCTCAGTTGTATATCTTTCTTAGAAATATATTTTAACTTGCTCATATCAGTCCTCCCCCTACTTGTAGGAATGTTGTGCTTAAGTTGGGTTTATGCTGCTGGATGATACGCTTCAGTGGTTTTATGTGTGTACCAGGGGAGATGGTCTACTCTAGTCAGCCAGTTTTATTATCCCTGTACAGATGACTATGGGGGAGAGAAGGCCAGTGACCTTACGTTCACCCACAGACACACATCTCTCCCAGCACCTAGGAAGGTACCCATCTCCGCAAGGGTTCTGCAAAGGAGAGAGAAGGGGGGCTGCCTGCGGAGGAGGTGTGAGTGGGGCACTAGCCATATGCTGAAGGGAGAGAGAGATTCTTGGTGATTCAGCAAAGAGGCAGCAAGGCGTTCTTATCTTGGAGAAGATGAGAGAGCATTTCATGCTGTGGAGTGCAGCATGGGCCTAGCATTGAGGCCTGAAGCCTTTCCCTTTATTCTGGATAGCATGTAGAAGACATGTTTCTGTAACTCACTGAAGAAAGCTCTCTAGTTCCTAGAAACTGCTGTGGCCTAGAGAAACGGACTACAAGCCTGTGCCGGTATTTTTTCTATCTTTTATTTCCCTTTTTATTTTGTGTACTGTATTTTACCTTTATCCATAATCTGCTTGATATATATTTCTGTATATGTTAATGCTTAGTACCGACCCACTTGAGTTAATAAATATATAACATTTAAAAAGCTCGTCTTTGTTTTCTCCTATTGGCCCGGAACACTCACTGGAGGTGGGTGTGAGGTAATTGAAGTGATCTCAGGTGTGTTGAACGTGGGTTCAGCAGGACGGGATCCTTCACACTGTACCAGCAGAATAGTGAGTGCAGCTCTGGAGTATAATACAGGATGTAACTCAGGATCAGTACAGGATAAGTAATGTAATGTATGTACACAGTGACTGTACCAGCAGAATAGTGAGCGCAGCTCTGGAGTATAATACAAGATGTAGCTCAGAATCAGTACAGGATAAGTAATGTAATATATGTACACAGTGACTGTACCAGCAGAATAGTGAGTGCAGCTCTGGAGTATAATACAGGATGTAACTCAGGATCAGTGCAGGATAAGTAATGTAATGTATGTACACAGTGACTGTACCAGCAGAATAGTGAGTGCAGCTCTGGAGTATAATACAGGATAAGTAATGTAATGTATGTACACAGTGACTGCACCAGCAGAATAGTGAGCGCAGCTCTGGAGTATAATACAGGATGTAACTCAGGATCAGTACAAGATAAGTAATGTAATGTATGTACACAGTGACTGTACCAGCAGAATAGTGAGCGCAGCTCTGGAGTATAATACAGGATGTAACTCAGAATCAGTACAGGATAAGTAATGTAATGTATGTACACATTGACTGTACCAGCAGAATAGTGATTGCAGCTCTGGAGTATAATACAGGATGTAACTCAGGATCAGTACAGGATAAGTAATGTAATGTATGTACACAGTGACTGTACCAGTAGAATAGTGAGTGCAGCTCTGGAGTATAATACAGGATGTAACTCAGGATCAGTACAGGATAAGTAATGTAATGTATGTACACAGTGACTGCACCAGCAGAATAGTGAGCGCAGCTCTGGAGTATAATACCGGATGTAACTCAGGATCAGTACAGGATAAGTAATGTAATGTATGTACACAGTGACTGTACCAGCAGAATAGCAGAATAGTGAGTGCAGCTCTGGAGTATAATACAGGATGTAACTCAGGATCAGTATAGGATAAGTAATGTAATGTATGTACACAGTGACTGTACCAGCAGAATAGTGAGCGCAGCTCTGGAGTATAATACAGGATAAGTAATGTAATGTATGTACACAGTGACTGTACCAGCAGAATAGTGAGCGCAGCTCTGGAGTATAATACAGGATAAGTAATGTAATGTATGTACACAGTGACTGCACCAGCAGAATAGTGAGTGCAGCTCTGGAGTATAATACAGGATGTAACTCAGGATCAGTACAGGATAAGTAATGTATGTACACAATGACTGTACCAGCAGAATAGTGAGCGCAGCTCTGGAGTATAAGGGCTGGTTCACATCTGCGTTCGGTTTCCATTCAAGGAGTCCGCTTGGGGACCCCCGAACGGAAACCTATACGCATAGAAAAGCAGCACTTTCCTCTCCGCATGTTTCGTCTCAAAGCTGACTCCCCGACCCGAAACCGAACACAGATGTGAACCAGCCCTAATACAGGATATAGTTCAGGATCAGTAATGTGATTTATGTATCAGTAGTTCAGATAAACAATCACTTTGAAGATCATATTGACAATGATAACCAATTGAAGTACAACTTTGAGAGTGAGAGGTTTCATCTGAGTTCACACCATACATTTCACATGGCTCACAAACTGCAGTACATAGGATATAGATTAGGTTTTCATGGTTTGCAGTGTTGGGTTCAGTATAGCGCTCTGAACATCCTGTCCATATAGGGTAGTGTCTGTATGGACTCTCCATGCTTCCCCCTGGACTTGTGTAGGAGCAGTGAGTATACTCGGTGTACAACGCTTTGGTATATGTCAGCTCTATATAAGTAATGAGTAATGGAGGGATCTGTACCTTATATTCTACAATGTGATCCTTTATCTAGAACATTTGGATAAACTGATTTGCATTTTGGTTTGTGTCCATCAGATGAGACGTTGGATATTTATTTATGGAATTCTCTGTGTGAAAATAAATGAAATGCGCGATGTTTCCGTATCTCAGGAGGAAGAGTTTCACATTTTTTGACACAG
>CAMRHE010000585.1:600000-878426 GCA_947044405.1 Leptodactylus fallax
CTATGCAGTCAGACAGGTAACATTCTCCTGGCATTCACCAAACCTAGTCTGGTCTATCTGACCGCCAGATAGAGAAGTGTGATTGGTCACACGTTGCCACCCCTCCGGACATAATGTAAAGAGACAGTACTTGCCCAGCAGACGTCCGCTGTTGCTCTGGTTCAGACACTGTTTGGGTCTCTGCTGCCCTTCACTTCTGACAGACACACAGAAAATGCAATCTCTAGCAGAGGTGAGTCCCTACTACTTGGGTCAGTGATTGGCTGAATGGTCATCTGCAAGTGTGTCCTGTGTGTAAAGAGACACCAGGTAATGGAAAACAAGGACCTGAGCAGCCTAAGAAGGAGTGGCAAAGATTACTGATAAGTACATACCGCTTTTTATGTTAGGGACCCCATGGACATGGTGACTCAAAAAGAATTTTGCTAAATTATAACAGAGAGAATATATCATAAACGTATTACTATGAGATGATATGTTCCATTGTTCGATGTGAGTTCCATTGGTGGCTCGACAGATCTTCTGTCCAGACGCGTGCCAGCTTGTCCTCGGATATGGACTCCATTGTTTCAGTAATGTGTTGTCTCTGGTCATTCAGATCCTCTGTTGTGGGGGCAAATAGACTGAGTCCGTGATGACGCCCCCGAGAAAGAAGTTGCGAGGTGTTAGATCTGGCGTTTGGGGAGGCCAGCGTGCCATCAGTTTACATCCATATGGAAATTTCGAGGTTCACCATCCTGCTGATAGAGAAGGATCTGCCAAACTAGTCCATCTGTGGCGTAAATCATTCCTTTAACATGTCCAGGTGGTAGTGGCCAGTGACGGTATCCTCGGCCCAAAGGAATGGACTGTAGAATTTGTGCCTTCACTGCACAGAACACGTTTATTTAGGATGAGTCCCTCATGCTCCATAAAGGCACATGGTTTTTCTGAGCCTCTAAGTGGCGAATTGTGGCGAATGACCTTCCCACTGAGGTGAAAGGAATCCTCATCGCTGAACAGAACGCCAGACAAAGTGAATTTGTCCTCTTCCAATCGACCCTGCAAGTTGATGCAAAATTCACAACATTTTGGTTTGTTGTCCGGCTTTACCTCCAGAGGATGCCATGTGTATGGCTTACAACACAGATGTTGCCATACCGTGTTTGTGGCACCTGTAATTCCATACTAGTCAGCCTGGTCCACTTTCTAGGACTACGCTTGTACATGGCTCGAATCCTGTTTACTGAAATCTTTGGGCCGCTCTAACTTTACCCATGACATAAACATCCAGTGGTTTCGAATCGCTTCACCCCATGCAAGATGCAGTTTCCACGTGGATCACATTTATCAAATTTATTCTGAAAGCTTCACTGTTCTGTTGCAACAGATCCCGTTCTTACAAAATGCCAACACCCAAAAAGCTTTTTCTTGCTTTGATGTCCTACCATGTAAGCACAACGCAAATGTCATCAGAAGTAAAAGCTGTGCTGCTATGGACAACTAAGCCAGTTATGCTTATGCACTGATGTTACTTTGTCTACATGCCTCCCTTTATTACCTCTTTTAATTCATTTCATTCACACGTGAGATTTTACATTGTCTCATCTTCTTTCCATTCAGATTTCAGAAATATAGAACCCTCTCAGCTGATGTCTCTTATATAAAAGAATATTCCCGATTGACCCATCAAGAATGGAAAAGAACAGGAAGAAGATGGCGGAAAGTATATTAAATCTCACCTTAGAGATCATCTACCAGCTTACTGGAGAGGTGAGAGATTCTGATGATGTCACATTACATCATTCTTATCTATAGTAATAACAGATGATATGACTGGAGAGGTGATGGACTCTGGACATGTATGTAGTGATATTTATTAATGTGTCTCCCCATAACCAGGATTACACAGTAGTGAAGAAGACCTCTAGTGGGCGCTGTCAGGCTCCTGTGTATGAAGGATATGGAGGAACCCTGAGCCCAATCCCGGGGCCTCCACCTCACCCCCTGATACAGGAGGAGATCAATGACCAGAAGATCCTAGAACTCACCAACAAGATGCTGGAGCTGCTGACTGGAGAGGTGACACTGCTGGGAATGCTGGGACATTATACAGTAACTGGAGGGGTCTGGGTGATGACTGTATCATTGTGTTGTCAGGTTCCTATAAGGTGTCAGGATGTCGCTGTCTATTTCTCCATGGAGGAGTGGGAGTATTTAGAAGGACACAAGGATCTGTACAAGGAGGTGATGATGGAGGACCACCAGCCCCTCACATCACCAGGTAATAGACATGACTATATACACATGGACTTCCATTATTTGTATGTACAGAATGAATTCAGTCCCTGTCTGTGTTTCCTACAGGTAGATCCAGTAAGAGGACAACACCGGAGAGATGTCCCAGTCCTCTTCTTCCACAGGATGATCAGGTAGATGGAGATATTCCCTATGATGTGAAATCCTTGTCCAATTATGTTTCTTCCTTCTTCATCCATCCATTGACTTTTACAATATTTTTTTTCTCAGCTTTTCTATCCGGAAGGAGATTTGAAAGATATTGATGCTGTAGCCATAATGATAAAAGAAGAATATATGAGTGGTGATGAGGAGTGTGAGGAGGACATTCCTACAGGTAACCGCCCAGGTGAGGAGTCATCTAGTCATGGTGGTGTTCTTGTGGGTGATTGACAGTCACATTATATGGAGGGAAAGTATTTGGACACCTCCACATTTCACCTACAACAGGGCTCCACATGGTGACTAAAATGGTCAGTCTTGGTGCCATTTGCAACTAGCCCCACTGTGTCTAAGGTAAAGCTGACAGACACGGCACATGCATGTAAGAAAATATATGCATACGTCACTGTCAACACTGCGTCCTCAAGATGCAGACAGAGTTGAATAGAATGGTGAAGCAGATGGAGAAGGTTTCTATTTTGTGGTGGGATTAGAAAGGACTGAATGGATGGGGAAGTGTTATGTCTGGTTGGAAGAAGCGGAGAAGATTTACTTTTATTTTAATTGATAGAGAGAGATAGGAAACTGAATGAGAGAAGTGTGCCTGTCACAACACTGATAGACCAGCCAGCAGGGCATTGCAGCACAGGCTGTGTGTATGACAGCCACCAAGTAATCTGTGTCTGACTGTTATGTCCTACAGCAGTTGCATCAATATAATTCAGTCTGTAATGTACAATGGGGAAAAAAAGTATTTAGTCAGCCACCAATTGTGCAAGTTCTCCCACTTAATAAGATGAGGCCGGCCTGTAATTGTCATCATAGGTAGACCTCAACTATGAGAGACAAAATGAGAAAACAAATCCAGAAAATCACATTGTCTGATTTTTTAAGAATTTATTTGCAAATTATGGTGGAAAATAACTATTTGGTCAATAAGAAAAGCTCATCTCAATACTTTGTTCTGTATCCTTTGTTGGCAATGACAGAGGTCAAACGTTTTCTGTAAGTCTTCACAAGGTTGGCACACACTGTTGCTGGTATGTTGGCCCATTCCTCCATGCAGATCTCCTCTAGAGCAGGGATGTTTTGGGGCTGTCGCTGGGCAACACGGACTTTCAACTCCCTCCAAAGGTTTTCTATGGGGTTGAGATCTGGAGACTGGCTAGGCCACTCCAGGACCTTGAAATGCTTCTTACGAAGCCGCTCCTTCGTTGCCCTGGCGGTGTGCTTGGGATCATTGTCATGCTGAAAGACCCAGCCACGTTTCATCTTCAATGCCCTTGCTGATGGAAGGAGGTTTGCACTCAAATTCTCACCATACATGGCCCCATTCATTCTTTCATGTACACGGATCAGTCGTCTTGGACCCTTTGCAGAGAAACAGCCCCAAAGCATGATGTTGCCCCCCCATGCGTCACAGTAGATATGGTGTTCTTTGGATACAACTCAGCATTCACTCTCCTCCAAACACGACGAGTTGTGTTTCTACCAAACAGTTCTACTTTGGTTTCATCTGACCATATGACATTCTCCCAATACTCTTCTGGAACATCCAAATGCTCTCTAGCAAACTTCAGACGGGCCCGGATATGTACTGGCTTAAGCAGGGGGACACGTCTGGCACTGCAGGATCTGAGTCCCTGGCGGCGTAGTGTGTTACTGACGGTAGCCTTCGTTACGTTAGTCCCAGCTTTCTGCAGGTCATTCACTAGGTCCCCCCGTGTGGTTCTGGGATTTTTGCTCACCGTTCTTGTGATCATTTTGACCCCACGGGGTGAGATCTTGCGTGGAGCCCCTGATGGAGGGAGATTATCAGTGGTCTTGTATGTCTTCCATTTTCTAATTATTGCTCCCACAGGTGATTTCTTCACACCAAGCTGCTTGCCTATTGCAGATTCAGTCTTCCCAGCCTGGTGCAGGGCTACAATTTTGTTTCTGGTGTCCTTTCACAGCTCTTTGACAGTAGTAAGACCATGTACTAAACAGGGGTTAGAACAAGCCCGAGGAACCATAGCGTCAGTGATGACTTTTTAAACCAACTTACTGTCCTGGAACTTATTGTCCAAAATGGCCAAATCTGAAACCCAACGACTCTTGAATCTTTCACTCATTTGTACTGTAATGGTGGCCTTCGTTGTATGATTTATTTTTTTTTCTTAACACTATACTTTCCCTAAGGCCATGAAAGGCATTTGGCATCCGCTTTCCCATATCAGAATAGCGTGTTTCAATGTGCAGTGTGAGATTTCCTTGACCTGCAGACAGAACAACTCTCGGACCTGCATTATTTTTTTTCTTATCTTGGATGCACAAGGAAAGACAAAAACATTAACTGTCTAAATGAAGCCTAACACTTCCATGCCTTGCAAGTTATGAAATATGAGGAAATGTATGTAAAATAATAAATTTTGTTTTATTATTGACAGATGACTTTACCGGGAGCTCAGGCGAACATCTGATAGCTACAGAGCTTACCAGATATGATCATGGTATCAAACATGATCCATATGAAGAACATGTCATTGCCCCAAATATACCCTCAGCATTTCAAGATCTATCATTTGATCCTATTATACACATGCTGTCTACTGACTTTTCACAGACTCTTCCGCAAAATAAATTTTACAGAAGAGGAGAACATCCAAGACCTTACACCAGAAGGAAACCATATTCATGCTTAGAATGTGGGAAGTGTTTTTCTCAGAAATCGGTGCTTGTTCAACATCACAGAATTCACACAGGGGAGAAGCCATTTGTATGTTCAGAATGTGGATACTCTTTCAATCAGAAATCAAGTCTCGTTCAGCATCTGAGAACTCACACAGGGGAGAAGCCTTTTTTATGTGCAGAATGTGGGGCATGTTTTATGTATAAAGTACAGCTTGATAAACATCTGAGACTTCACACAGGGGAGAAGCCATTTTCATGTACAGAATGTGGCAAATGTTTTAGCCTGAAAGCAGATCTTGCGACACATCAGAGAACTCACACAGGGGAGAAGCCATTTACATGTTTAGAATGTGGTAAAGGTTTTGCTCGGAAATCACGTCTTGTAGAACATCATAGAATTCACACGGGAGTGAAGCCATTCTCATGTTTAGAATGTGGGAAAAGTTTCTCAAGGAAGGAACATCTTGTTGGACATGAGAGAATTCACACAGGGGAGAAGCCATATTCATGTACCATATGTGCAAAGAGGTTTAATTACAAGTCATCTCTAATTACACATCAACAAACTCACTTAGGGAAGTAGCCATTTTTTTTCTAACTTGAAATATATGAAGGGAAGGTGTCAACATTTTTTTTTTATTTATGAAACCAGATAGTGAAATGCCTTTTTCTAATATTGTTTTGATTTTCTGATTGTAGATTTTTTGATTTTCTATACATGATTATGGGGGCGGCCATCTTGCCTGTGCTTCTCTTCTGGTCTGTTAACAGCATTTAGTGATATGCTTTACAGCAGTCTCATGGCCATGGCCAGCAATACTCTAGAATCAATTTATTGAAGTCTATGGGTGAATTTTCTGGACATACTCTGTACAAGGAAAGGGAGTAGATAAACTGCGACAACATCGATATTTACTAAGCACAGTGCCGTATATTGCATAGCAGCTATGCTTGGTATTGCAGCTCTGCCCCTTCTCATGAATAGGACTTAGATAGCTAGTCAATACTTTAGTCCCGGAAAATCTCTTTTGTTGTAATATCTTAAAAGCTATATATTATGTGTTAACATATGAGGGCTTGTTTTCTGTGTGGTGAGTCTACATTTCTATTGCATCATTTTTGGAAACATGGCCTATTGATTAAAATATACTAACTCTTTTTGAGTTCTGCTTTGTGCGGCAGAAATAACATTACCTTTATTCTGCAGGTCAATATGGTTATAGCAATACCATATATAGAGAGTCTCTAACATTGTTATACTTTGTATAATAAAAACTTATTTGCTAAAACTCATTTATTTTAGAGCCATAACTTTTTATTATTCCATTGATGGAGCTGTTTCAGGACTTGTGTTTTGCGGGATGAGCTGTAGTTTCTATTGGTACCATTTTGGGTAATGTGACCTGTTGATTAGTTTCTATAAAAAAAAAAAATTTCTAGGCAGTGTCACCAATTAATGGCAATTCTGCCTTTGTTTTTTTTTTTTGCCACTCTCCTTGTAAACCTAGAAACATAGAAGATTGATGGCAGTAAGAGACCATCTAAGTCTAGGATGGTCTTTTACTGGTCCATGTAGTCCAGTGATGGCGAAACTATGACGTGTGTCACAGGTGACACGCTAAGACATTTAAGGTGACACACATTGGCAGCTGTTATTGTGTTATTGCAATAAGCAGCTGCCACTAATTTTTACTCCCCTGTCCTGGCTGCCCTCTGCTGCCTCCTTTAGGTGGCATTACAACTAACGTCACACCGCTGAAGAACCTCAGGAGCTACTTGCAGCGTCCCGGCATTCTTCAGCGTCGGCTACAGCGCACCCTGGAGGCGGCAGCAGAGGGCGACCAGGACTGGAGCAAAATGGACATGTGAGTAAAAAGTATCGTCCACTACTCTGTGTGGAGGTGGGGGTATAAAAATGGGTCAATATACTGGGGGTGGGCTTCAAAAAAGGGTCACAAACTGTGTGGGGGCCATAAATAAGTGTATCATATGCTGTGTGGAGGGGTTAAAAAAGTGTCATATACTGTGTGGGGTCATTAAAAGGGGTCATATTGTGGGGTGGGTCATATACTGTGGGGGGGGGCAAAAAAAGGAAGTCATATACCGTGTGATGGGCCAGAAAAAGAGGGTCATATACAGAGTGATGGGCCAAAAAAAAGGGGGTCATATACTGTGTCATGGGCCAGAAAAAGGGGGGTTATATACTGTGTGATGGGACAGAAAAGAGGGTCATATACCGTGTGATGGACCTGGAAAAGGGGGTCATATACCGTGTGATGGGCAAGAAATACATATGATACAAATACATATATCAAAAATATAACTTTTTTTTTTTTTTTTAATAAAGCTTCAAATATCACAAAATTATGGATATTTCTAGATGTGACACGGCACCCGTGTTAAACTAGGTTTTTTTTTTTTACGAATTTTGACACACCGAGCTTAAAAGTTTAGCCATCATTGATCTAGTCTGACCTTATATTATTTCATTTTTATCTTAGGATTAGACATATCTTTATCCCATGGAGGTTTCTCTAGAAACCTAAGTATCGATAAGTACCAATTCTACTTTGCCAAAATCACCATTCATGGCAGCACCACAGGAGACTACCTGATAAAGAGTCTTTATGGAGGAACCACAGCACGGAGAAAGTTTCCACCGATCTCTGCGGAAAGTCCAGTCTTGGAACAAGTCTAGCCAAAGAGCATGTTGCAGTCTTGTAAATTTGCTTCACAGTTGCGCTTCCTTTTTCAGATCATGTTTTAGCCATGGTGGTTCTCAGCTGACCCCAAACCTCGACTTCTGATATACTGTTGGGTCTATTGGTTAAAACGAGGTCTAGACGTACCCCCGCTCTCATATCCAGCCCTTCACTAGTTGGGAAAGATCATTGTCATTCCCAAAAACCAGTTTCCTTTCTTGGATGTGTAGGTTTCTGTTTCCCAATTTCTATCAGGATAGGTGAAGTTCCCCATATTAGTGACCTTATTATTCTTTATGTATTCCATTAGTAACTGTTCTGCTTCCTCCATTATACTTGGAGACATATAACAAACCCCTATTAATATTTTATTTTTCCCTCCGATTTTCATTTTCCTCACAGATGTTGTCTTGCACCACCGGGCTCAGACAGGATTTTACATCAAAGCAAACCCTTTCCTCTTTTATTTATCTGATCTTTTCAGCATAGACTGTACCCCTGTATATCTACAGTCCAGTCATTGTTGTCATCCAGCCATGTCTTGCTTATCCCCGTTATGTCATTTCTCTCTTCCAATATTGTCACTTCTAATTCTTCGGTCTTGTTGAGTCTTCGGCCTTTAGTATACATGCACTTTAAGCATTTTACTTCATCTCTATTCTGCACTCACTTATTAACCCCTCTCACTGCTTCCATTATTTCTTCCTCAGCCCCATCACTATTTACACTATTCTCCCCTTTAAAACTATTTATGCCCTCCTCCAGTACCTAGTTTAAACACTTCAAGCTTGTAGCCATCTTCCCTCTCCCCATTGGGGTGCAGACCATCCCTACTGAAGAGCTTGTAGCCAACACAGAAATCGGCCCAGTCCTCTAAGAATCCAAACCCTCCTTCCTACACCAGCTCTTGAGCTTCTCTTGTGTGGCTTGTTGTACTGAAAGGATTTCAGAAAATAAATACCTTTGAGGTCCTTGCCCTAAAAAGGTTGTAAAGGCGATGTCTTTTTTTTTAATTAGGCCAGGGGAGGTGAAAAAAAAACAAAACATACTCCCATATCCCCGATGCCCTCCAGGCATGGTCCGGTCTTCACCAATCTTCTTTTGCGGACGTCCTCTTCGGCTGTGACGTCCCGTGTCCCTTCTCGTGCATCGGAAACTTCCGTCGGAAGAAAACAACATGGCTGCAGGACCATACCACTAGGGAAGGTATTATTTTTTATATGAATTTCACCTTCCCTGGCCTAATAAAAAAAAAAAAAAATTAGCCTGGACAACCCCTTTAAGCTTTCTGCCACAGTTTCTAAAATAATTTTTTAGTACCTTCCACCTAACTTCACTATGACCACTATGAATCCTCCCCAGGCCCTCCCAGTAATGTCAGCCCAATCCACGATATACTGAAACACCTGGAAGACAACTAACTGTTCATTATTTCCTGGTCTTTGTGACAGATTGCCTCATCTGTGCCCCTAATAATTGAATCCCCTGCTACCAGCGCCTGTCTGGTCTTTTCTTTGCTCCCATTCTCCTTTTTGCTGGAGCAGACCTTACCCTGGTTGCTAGAGGAAGCGACCTGCTACACACTGCCCTTAAACGGATGTCCCACTCATCTGCCAACTGGTTCTCGTAGTATCAGGTAGAACAGCTGCTCTGGAGGCAATTCTAGCAGATTCAGTCGAAGCATCAGCCTCGAGTATTTCTATAGTAATATAATAGAAGATAAGATGTCTTCTCTGGAGGTACCTTCTATGAGGTGAAACTCAAATTAATCTTCCTTAGTCATCTGAGCATGGATCTACCTATGCACATAGGTAGAAGTCTCTAATGATTTTTTTTAAGATTGTCAGCTCTCCTGTCTGGAAGTTCTTTCAAAAGTCTTCACACAGAAGGGTGGTCTTCTTTCCCTTCTTGACCACTTGAATGTCAATGTTAAGAACATCAATCTATCCTTTGATTTTTTTTTCCTCCTCAATGGGAAATCTGTCTTTTATTCCAGTCGAGAGTGAGAGTTGTTTTTCTCTGGGGACTTCCATTTGTCTATGAGTCCACGTAAATTTCCATGGATAGGAACCACTGGTTTCTTATTGGCTTTAAGCCTGTAAACATCTCCTCCTGTATTGTGCAGGTTTCTTGTAGTGGATCTTACAGAAGAAAGTAAATCCTGAGGAAATTATGAGGAGAAATAATGTTTGCACATATTGCAAAATGTATTAATGACACAAATACTGCCAGAAAATCAAAAGTTGTCTGAAAGTTTAAACTATGAACTAAGTTAAAGAATAAAAGTGATTTTTTTTAATTTCTAAGTGCGCTACAAGCAATTCGAAGATGGCAACTGAAGAAGAGCATGAATTTGCATAAACTACTATGATATGATATGATAAAGGACACTTGCTAATATGAAACCTTATGTTAGAGTAAGATCAGCTGCTCACATTAGTTCAATCGGCCATTCTGGGTTATGTGAAGTGCGAAAAGTAACCAATGAGAATAAGACTTTTGAAGTGTGTTAACCAATTAAGTGATACTTTGAGACGTTACCCCTAATTGTAACCCTATCAATAAAGGGGCTTGACCCACCCACAGTGGGAATCTTGCTGACAGCCAAACCTACTAGTGGACTCCTTTATACCAGCACATCCACTGGCTACATGTGACTGTGATTTCCCCAAGTGGCAAGGCCACAAAATTCTAAATTTGTAATTTCTAGAATGATGTAACCTTACAATGTCATAAACTCATCCAAGGTCCTCCAAGAAGGCTGATTGTTCACGAAAGAGAAATGCAAGAGAGGACAAAGCAATGCAGAGAATCTCAATGGGCAATCGGCTCAACACTGCAGCTGGAATTGCTCGCCAGCTCAGCACAGAACTGAGTAAGGATCTGTCTCGTCATATACACACGTGGACAAAATTGTTGGTCCCCCTCGTTTATTGAAAGAAAAACCCAAAGTGGTCACAGAAATAACTTGAATCTGACAAAAGTAATAATATATAAAAATTCTATGAAAATGAACAAATGAAAGTCGGACATTGCTTTTCAATCAGGCTTCAACAGAATTTGTTAAAAAAGAAATCTCATGAAACAGGCCTGGACAGAAATGATGGTTCCCTTAACTTAATATTTTGTTGCACAACCTTTTGAGGCAATCCCTGCAATCAAACGATTCCTGTAACTGTCAATGAGACTTCTGCACCTCTCAGCAGGTATTTTGGCCACTCCTCATGAGCAAACTGCTCCAGTTGTCTCGGGTTTGAAGGGTGCCTTTTCCAGACGGCATGTTTCAGCTCCTTCCAAAGATGCTCAATAGGATTTAGGTCAGGGCTCATAGAAGGCCACTTCAGAATAGTCCAATGTTTTCCTCTTAGCCATTCTTGGGTGTTTTTAGCTGTGTGTTTTGGGTCATTATCCTGTTGCAAGACCCATGACCTGCGACTGAGACCAAGCTTTCTGACACTGGGCAGCACATTTCTCTCTTTTGACTCCCTGAGCACACTATTTAATATTCCACATAGCCAATTTTATAGATTCCTTTAGATCATGCATGCCTTGTCCATGCAGTTCCCCTACATATCCTCGTACTTAGGTCTCAAGGTCCACGAGGTCTTATCTTGGGCTTATATGCTCATATCATGCAGGTCAAAGCTTGTTGACCCCTGCACATCTCCATAAAATGGGACGCGTGCAACATACCGGGTGTCTATGGTTTCATGTACTCTGATTTTTGGCATATGATCTGGGAATGCCCTATAGTTGAAGGTTTTTGGACTGAGGTTGTAGACCTCCTATCAGACATATTTAAGCACCCCTATTCCACTCTCCCCTGAAATATGCTTATTTGGTATCCTCGACAAGGAAATGTGGCCGCACCATTCTCATATCTTTCTGCGCGCTATTGCCTTACATTGGATGGCTCACTGCCCACCCTCCCTGTCTATGTGGAGAAAATTAGTGAACTCTGTCTTGACATATAATCAAATAGTATATAAAGGTAGGGGTTGCCCTCAAAAGTTCCAAAAAGTTTGGTGATCTTGGTGTAATTCACCGCTGACTTTGTACACAGCCCCATCTTTTCGTACAGCTCTTCATACATTCCTTGTTTTACTGTTGGGAAGCTAATGAGAGTGCCCATAACCCTACTTTTAGACCTTCACATTATCTCACAGACCATTTATGGTTACAGTATATAGAACTGTGTATTTGTACTGTTCTTATTTGTTCTCACCCTCTACAGGTTAAATTGGTTTGTGTCTTTTTCTCAGCTCCCCGACCTGGATTTTCCTCTAGATTAATTCCGCCTCGTACTTTGCACCTCCTAAGGACTTTGCGGCACTGTTTTGGTTGTTTGTTTTTATTTTGTCCAGTTTTTGGATATATTGTACAGTATACAGATTGTAACTGCTCTGTAATCTATTTGTACTACTTTTCTCCATTGTATAATATGTTATACAATTTTCAATAAAGCGAGCTTAAAAAAAAAAAAAAAAAATCAATCACAAATCCCCCCATAGCGCAGCGCCCCCCTATATCTCCTCTCTCGTCACTGTCTACAGCCCTAACCGTCCTCTCCGTTCTGCCAATGACCTTAGACTTGCATCCCTTGTTATCTGATCATCCCACTCCCGTCTCCAAGACTTTTCTCGAGCTACACCGGGGCTCTGGAATGTTCTAGCCCGGACAATCCGATTAATACCCAACTACAGCAGCTTCAAAACTGCCCTAAAATCACATCTGTTTATACAGGTTTATCCCATGAGGGTGGGTTCACACTTGTAGCGGCACTCCGTCCGCCGCGAATCTGACCTAAATGTCGGAAAACTGGATAGTCACTGGACACGGAAAGGTTTGTGACGCTTTGTTTAAAACCCCATTCACTTGAATGAGTTTTTAGTTTCAATAATTTTTATTAAAGGTTTTACAGATATAAAAGAACAAGGACAATAGCATAAATGAGTAACACAATCTGGGTACACAGCATACTAGGGATAAATAGTGTATCCTCAATCGTAGTACAAAGGCGCATGCTGCCTTTACCCATTAAAATAAAATCAAAGTGCAAAGGTCTAACAATGAAACACTAGGCATTGAACAGTAAACAATTAAACATTAGAGGCACCCTAATCGAGACTTCAGCGAGAAGGTATCTCAAACGCGTAAAGCGCACACACAATAACATCATATATCTGGCTATGGAGAAATACATAAGTCTTAATGAGTTAGATAAGCAGAGTTAAGGGAAGTTAAAAATCGGGATACTAAAACTAAATGTGTGTGTATCTAAGGACAAGATAAGAAAGGAACAAAGCCAAGGGGAATAACAAAAATAAAAGAGAACAAGAATAAGGCCCAAAAGATCCTATGTCCGACAGACTATGAACCTGCATTCACCAACATATCTAGAGTGGATCCAGCAATCCCAAATGTTCACAAACGAATTATATGAATGGTTAATTTTTTCATAAGCAAAAGTATTGTTAATAGCAGATCGTAAAGCCGAAAGGGGTGGGGGAGCGGTCGATTTCCATCTCTGGACCAGCATCAACTTGGTGATAGTCAAAATCTTACACAAGAGTGTTTTATGCGAATTTAATATTGTAGGAACTCTAAGCAGCAAAACAGCCAAGTGTGGAGTATACCGTATCTGGAGGCCGAACAGCTCTGAAAGCATGTCGAATACTTCTGTCCAGTATCCCTGGATAATCGGACACTGTCCCAAAATATGAAGCAAAGTTCCCCTCCCCCCTCATTCTCTCCAGCATACTCCGGAAACAGAAGGGTAGGCCAACTGCAAAACTGAGCGGGTACGATACCAACGCAACATAATTTTAATTTCCGTTTCAACATGTGTGCTGCATTTCAAGGAGGTATGTACCAATTTAATTGCACATTGCCATTCATTGGGGGTAAAGCTCATTCCCAGATCTCTTTCCCAATACCGAAACAGGGCAGACTTGATATAGGAAGAGGTATCATCCATCAAATCATACAAAAACCTCAGGCCTCTCACTTTTTTTTTATATCCATGTGAAGATCGTGCCATTATGAGGAGTAGGGATGGAGGAGTTTTTAGACAAAAAGTGCAGTATTCTAAAATGTGTGTAGAAATTTCTCAGGGATTCCAAACTTTTGCTGAAGTGCCGTAAATGATAGGACTGTCTCCCTTTCAGAGTATAGCTGTGAGACCTGGGTAATCCCCTTGGCTTCCCAACCTGAAATATCCAAGTCCTTGACTGCCCAAGATAAGAGGGATAAAGGCATATCCAAGATATTAAAATGCCTTGTAGGGGTTGCTTTCCCATGAAGCATCACCCATGCTTGAATGGGTTTTTAAAGCAATGCGCGGGTGTGCGCTTACACCCTCTGCGCCTTGAAGCCGTTTTTTTTTTCGTCGGACGCAAAGTCCTGCATGTCCGACTTTGTTTCCGACGAAAAAACCGGCTTCGCGGCGCAGAGGGTGTAAGTGCACACCCGCGCATTGCTTTAAAAACCCATTCAAGTGAATGGGGTTTTAAGCAAAGCGTCACAAACCTTTCCCTATCCAGTTTTCCGACATTTAGGTCGGATTCGCGGCGGACAGAGTGCCGGTGCAAGTGTGAACCCACCCTAAACTGATCACATTGTTCTCTGCACGCTACATTAACATTCCTTATCCTAAGCTCTCCTTCCTCCTCTATTCCTCAGATCCTGACCCCTCCATCTAGAAGTTTCCCTGCACTTAGTATCTGTATATTCCCAGATACCGGCTGGTGACGGCTCAGACAGCTTCAGTTATATGACCTTATTTATTAATAGATGGCTGAATCATGGTACCAAACAAGCCCTCTGACCTCGTGTGTCCTCCTATCTCCTCATAGATTGTAAGCTCTTGTGCCCGGGCCCTCACTCCTATTGTTTGATATGTTAATTCTTTGTCACATTGTAATGTGAAATATTGTCTTCTCATGTAGTCTCTGACTTGTAAAGTGCTGCAGACTATGTTGGCGCTATATAAAGTTATTATTAATATGATCACACCAGAGCAGCGAGAGAGACTGTTGTAACCTTCAGAACATGTAGTTGCCATCTTCCTTTGTGCTACAGTCATTTCTGTTCTCCAACTTTGATCATTGTGTTTTCTGCGAAATGAAGGTCTACCAGGTCATTAATAAACATATTAAAAACAAGAGGAGACAATGCTGACCCCCTGTTGTACCCCATGACTGTGATCCAATCTGAGTACTTACCATTAACCCCTTCCCACCACAGGCAGTTTTCAATTTTAGTATTTGACTCCATTCACAGAGCCATATGAAAGCTAAATTTTTGCAATTTTTGCAGAGGTCAGATGTACTTTTTATTTAAACCAATTTAGGAAATGTCTATTGCTTTGATCTCTTTTTATCCAAATTTTTATAGGCGGTGAAACAGCGAAAAAAACAGTTTTCTCTGTATGAGAAACAATTTTCTAAGGTTGTAGAGCGCCGGCATGCCTCATGTACATGTGTTTCACTTTATGTACTTTTATATGTGTTCTAGGGAAAGGCAAGGGATTAGAATTGTTATTACTTTAACTGTAATTCTTATGCTAGGTTCACACCTGCGTTTGGGTTTCCGTTCGCGGTGTCCGCATGGAGACCCCATGAGCAGAAGCCTAAATTGCTTAAAAAAGCGGTTACGTGCAGAAACCCACAGAATCCATAGGCTATTATGGGGTCCCCAAAAATGCAGAGAAAAAAGCGCTGCAAGCAGGAATGGGAGGAGTTTGTATGTTCTCCCCGTGTTTGCGTGGGTTTCCTCCGGGTACTCCAGTTTCCTCCCATACTCCAAAGACATACTGATAGGGAATATAGATTGTGAGCCCTATATGGGACAGTGACTGTCAATGTCTGTAAAGCGCTGCGGAATATGATGGCGCTATATAAGTAAGCATAATAAATAAATAAATAATATACAGAATCCCCAAGTGGAGGTCAGTCGCAGGTGTGACCATAGCCTTAGACTCCCTAGGGGTCTCATCACTAATACAATGTGGTAAAATAACAGAACTTGTATGACAGCCTACAATAGGCTCCTGGGTGTCATGGAACCTCTTCTATAGCTCCGCCCACACCGGAGTCCGATCACATGATCATGACGTCATTGCAGGTCCTTTAGCTCACTAGTAAATGGGATCTATTACATTGAGCCGTCTGTGTAAGCCCCGCCCCTTCCTGTCGGATCATGTGACCTCCTCCAGGTGCTCTCATTACAGGAAGCAGCGGCAGTGCGATAGTCTCCATGTGTGTATTGTGCTGAAGAGAGAAGAGCCAGGGGTGCAGGGTAAGAGGGGGAGGGGTTTACATGGGACTGCATGCGAGGAGGATGAAGGGAGGGGAGTGATGTATTTACATGGGACTGCATGTGAGGAGGATGAAGGGAGGGAGTGATGTATTTACATGGGACTGCATGTGAGGAGGATGAAGGGAGGGAGTGATGTATTTACATGGGACTGCATGTGAGAAGGATGAAGGGAGGGAGTGATGTATTTACATGGGACTGTATGTGAGGGGGAGGGAGTGATGTATTTACATAGGACTGTATGTTGGAGGATGAAGAGAGGGAGTGATGTATTTACATGGGACTGTATGTGAGGAGGGTGAAGGGAGAGAGTGATGTATTTACATGGGACTGTATGTTGGAGGATGAAGAGAGGGAGTGATGTATTTACATGGGACTGTATGTGAGGAGGGTGAAGGGAGGGAGTGATGTATTTACATGGGACTGCATGTGAGGAGGATGAAGGGAGGGAGTGATGTATTTACATGGGACTGTATGTGAGGAGATGAAAGGCGGAGTTATGTATTTACATGGGACTGTATGTGAGGAGATGAAGGGGGAAGTGATGCATTTACATGGGACTGCATGCGAGGAGGATGGAGGGAGTGATGTATTTACATGGGACTGCATGTGAGGAGGATGAAGGGAGGGAGAGATGTATTTACATGGGACTGCATGTGAGGAGGATGAAGGGAGGGAGTGATGTATTTACATGGGACTGTATGAGGAGGATGAAGGGAGGGAGTGATGTATTTACATGGGACTGTATGTTGGAGGATGAAGAGAGGGAGTGATGTATTTACATGGGACTGTATGTGAGGAGGATGAAGGGAGGGAGTGATGTATTTACATGGGACTGCATGTGAGGAGATGAAAGGGGGAGTGATGTATTTACATGGGACTGTATGTGAGGAGATGAAGGGGGAAGTGATGCATTTACATGGGACTGCATGCGAGGAGGGTGAAGGGAGGGAGTTATGTATTTACATGGGACTGCATGTGAGGAGGGTGAAGGGAGGGAGTGATGTATTTACATGGGACTGTATGTTGGAGGATGAAGAGAGGGAGTGATGTATTTACATGGGACTGTATGTGAGGAGGATGAAGGGAGGGAGAGATGCATTTACATGGGACTGTATGTGAGGAGGATGAAGGGAGGGAGTGATGTATTTACATGGGACTGTATGTGAGGAGGATGAAGGGAGGGAGAGATGCATTTACATGGGACTGTATGTGAGGAGGATGAAGGGAGGGAGTGATGTATTTACATGGGACTGCATGTGAGGATATGAAAGGGGGAGTGATGCATTTACATGGGACTGCATGCGAGGAGGATGGAGGGAGTGATGTATTTACATGGGACTGCATGTGAGGAGGATGAAGGGAGGGAGTGATGTATTTACATGGGACTGTATGTTGGAGGATGAAGAGAGGGAGTGATGTATTTACATGGGACTGTATGTGAGGAGGATGAAGGGAGGGGAGTGATGTATTTACATGGGACTGTATGTGAGGAGATGAAGGGGGAAGTGATGCATTTACATGGGACTGCATGCGAGGAGGATGGAGGGAGGGAGTGATGTATTTACATGGGACTGTATGTGAGGAGGATGAAGGGAGGGAGTGATGTATTTACATGGGACTGTATGTTGGAGGATGAAGAGAGGGAGAGATGTATTTACATGGGACTGCATGTGAGGAGGATGAAGGGAGGGAGAGATGTATTTACATGGGACTGCATGTGAGGAGGATGAAGGGAGGGAGAGATGTATTTACATGGGACTGCATGTGAGGAGGCTGACGGGAGGGGAGTGATGTATTTACATGGGACTGCATGTGAGGAGGTGAAGGGAGGGGAGTGATGTATTTACATGGGACTGTATATCGGTGGGAAGTGAAGTCCCGGGAACAGTTTTAGGCCCCTTGAACATTAAAATCAATGGAGGACAGAAGGTAATTCAGTGCCATCCGAGTGCCCTCCATTAAAAAATCAGGACTCCCTCATCTGTGCACCCCAGGAGGTTTTATTCTGTCCTTTTATCTCCAGGACCACAGAACTAATGGAGAATTGGTCACGTGCAGTATTAATATCTCTCTTTGCAGCCTGAGTGTCCCGGTACCAGGTGTTAGAGCCCTACCGATCTTATCACGGGGCACAATAACGCCTGTGAAAGTATTTTTACATATTGAAAAAAGTCTCAGGCATTTTAATAGACTATTAGAATATTATTAAACTTTTCCCCAGAATTTGAACACCTAAGCTCCGCTGAGCACAGCAGAGACCTGGCGCTAATGCCCTTCTGGGCATTTAGTACATCTGAAGCCCCCCAATTGCTCCTTCAGATCAAGCACTGATGCCTTGCAGCACTGGAGTTCTGGGTTCGAATCCTGCCAAGGACAACATCTGCAAGGAGTTTGTATGTTCTCCCCATGTTTGGTGGGTTTCCTCCCCGCTCCGGTTTCCTCCCACACTCCAAAGACCTACTAATAGGGAATGTAGATTGGGAGCTGTGTATGAGACATTGTTGACAGTATCTGTAAAGCGCTGCGGTATATGATGGCGCTATATAATTAAGCAAAATAAATAAATAAATACGCCCCCTCCTAGTGACTTAATATATGTTTCCGGTACGGTTTCCACATGGCAAGATTGCGAGAGTGTGCCGGTGTCTATAAGCCTTTCCGAAGACTCCCAGGCCTGTCATAGGACAATAGCTATTCAGGCCTCAATATTTATGTAGTAAATATCCCATAGACTGCAGTAAGGTTGTATAGCGCTCTCTGGGACGAGTGATCTAAAACATAAAATTTTTAAATAAATATATATACAAAATTCACTATATTCATAGA
The DNA here is from genome assembly GCA_947044405.1 of Leptodactylus fallax. Taxonomy (NCBI): domain Eukaryota; kingdom Metazoa; phylum Chordata; class Amphibia; order Anura; family Leptodactylidae; genus Leptodactylus; species Leptodactylus fallax. The sequence goes on from CAMRHE010000585.1 coordinate 618,960, forward strand.
TTTCCATAGACCCCAAAAATAAACAAATTAAGCATCTGCGCGCCCGCAAATGCATATAAATATTTATCCCATATGGTAGAAAAAGGTGAAAATATTCGAATCGGTGTTTGTACTCCCAAAGGTATTGAAGAAAAAGTGATAAAAACATTGCCTTGGTGTAATAGTAAGATTTCAGATAGAAATGGAGATATCAGGGTTAGGTCGGTTAGTAGATGGAGGGAACACAAGAAGTTCAGTTTTTGAAAGATTCAATTTCATATAAAGAGAAGACATGATGTTAGAGACAGCAGAGAGACAGTCACTGGTGTTCTGTATTAGTGCAGGGGTGATGTCACGGGATGACGTATATAATTGGGTGTCATCTGCATAAAGATGGTACCGGAAGCCAAATCTGGTGATGGTTTGTCCAATGGGGGCTGTGTAGAGGGAGAAGAGCAGGGGACCTAGGACCGAGCCCTGAGGAACATCAAGAAGAGATAGGAAGAAAACCAGGAGAGCGCAACGTCCCTGAGGCCAATAGAGTGGAGTATAGTGAGGAGGAGTTTGTGGTCTACAGTGTCAAATACTGCTGAGACATCCAGAAGAATAAGTAGTGAATAGATCCCTTTAGATTTAGCCGTCAAGAGATGTTTTTTGGGGGGGGTTTTTTTGTTTTTTTTAAATCAGTTTTGGTATAAAAAGCAAGAAAAAACAGCGAAAAAAAAAAACACTAATCAAGTTATACCTTTATTATAGTGTATTTTATTTACATAGGATTTTTTTTTTCGTGATCTTTACATTGTCTTATCTTCTTTCTACTCAGGTGCATACAATATAGAATCCTCTCAGTTGGTTTCTCATATATAGCTGATCTTGCCCAATTAACCCTTCAAGGATGGATAAAGACAAGAGCAAGATGGCGGAGAGTATACTAAATCTCACCCTAGAGATCATCTACCAGCTTACTGGAGAGGTGAGAGATTCTGATGATGTCACATTACATCATTCTTATCTATAGTAATAACAGATGATATGACTGGAGAGGTGATGGACTCTGGACATGTACAGTGGGGAAAAAAAGTATTTAGTCAGCCACCAATTGTGCAAGTTCTCCCACTTAAAAAGATGAGGCCGGCCTGTAATTGTCATCATAGGTAGACCTCAACTATGAGAGACAAAATGAGAAAACAAAGGTTGGCACACACTGTTGCTGGTATGTTGGCCCATTCCTCCATGCAGATCTCCTCTAGAGCAGGGATGTTTTGGGACTGTCACTGGGCAACACGAACTTTCAACTCCCTCCAAAGGTTTTCTATGGGATTGAGATCTGGAGACTGGCTAGGCCACTCCAGGACCTTGAAATGCTTCTTACGAAGCCACTCCTTCGTTGCCCTGGCGGTGTGCTTGGGATCATTGTCATGCTGAAAGAAGGAGGTTTGCACTCAAAATCTCACCATACATGGCCCCTTTCATTCTTTCATGTACGCGGATCAGTCGTCCTAGTCCCTTTGCAGAGAAACACCCCCAAAGCATGATATTGCCCCCCCCCATGCTTCACAGTAAGTATGGTGTTCTTTGGATGCAACTCAGCATTCACTCTCCTCCAAACACCACGAGTTGTGTTTCTAACAAACAGTTCTACTTTGGTTTCATCTGACCATATGACATTCTCCCAATACTCTTCTGGAACATCCAAATGCTCTCTAGCAAACTTCAGACGGGCCCGGATATGTACTGGCTTAAGCAGGGGGACACGTCTGGCACTGCAGGATCTGAGTCCCTGGCGGCGTAGTGTGTTACTGACGGTAGCCTTTGTTACGTTAGTCCCAGCTTTCTGCAGGTCATTCACTAGGTCCCCCGTGTGGTTCTGGGAGTTTTGCTCACCGTTCTTGTGATCATTTTGACCCCACAGGGTGAGATCTTGCGTGGAGCCCCTGATGGAGGGAGATTATCAGTGGTCTTGTATGTCTTCCATTTTCTAATTATTGCTCCCACAGTGGATTTCTTCACACCAAGCTGCTTGCCTATTGCAGATTCAGTCTTCCCAGCCTGGTGCAGGGCTACCATTTTGTTTCTGGTGTCCTTCCACAGCTCTTTGGTCTTCACCATAGTGGAGTTTGGAGTGTGACTGTTTGAGGTTGTGGACAGGAGTCTTTTATACTGATAACAATGTCACACAGGAGCCATTACTACAGGTAATGAGTGGAGGACAGAGGAGCCTCTTAAAGAAGAAGTTACAGGTCTGCGAGAGCCAGAAATCTTACTTGTTTGTAGATGACCAAATACTTATTTTCCACCATAATTTGCAAATAAATTCTTAAAAAATCAGACAATGTGATTTTCTAGATATGTTTTCTCATTTTGTCTCTCATAGTTGAGGTCTACCTATGATGACAATTACAGGCCGGCCTCATCTTTTTAAGTGGGAGAATTTGCACAATTGGTGGCTGACTAAATACTTTTTTTCCCCACTGTATGTAGTGATATTTATTAATGTGTCTCCCCATAACCAGGATTACACAGTAGTGAAGAAGGCCCCTAGCGGGCGCCGTCGACCTCCAGTATCTGAAGGATATGGAGGAACCCGGAACTCAATCCCAGGGCCTCCACCTCACCCCCCGATACAGGAAGAAATCAATGACCAGAAGATCCTAGAACTCACCAACAAGATGCTGGAGCTGCTGACTGGAGAGGTGACACTGCTGGGAATGCTGGGACATTATACAGTAACTGGAGGGGTCTGGGTGATGACTGTATCATTGTGTTGTCAGGTTCCTATAAGGTGTCAGGATGTCGCTGTCTATTTCTCCATGGAGGAGTGGGAGTATTTAGAAGGACACAAGGATCTGTACAAGGAGGTGATGATGGAGGACCAGCAGCCCCTCACATCACCAGGTAATAGACATGACTATATACACATGGACTTCCATTATTTGTATGTACAGAATGAATTCAGTCCCTGTCTGTGTTTCCTACAGGTAGATCCAGTAAGAGGACAACACCGGAGAGATGTCCCAGTCCTCTTCCTCCACAGGATGATCAGGTAGATGGAGATATTCCCTATCGTGTAGATGGACTGTGAAGTCCTTGTGGTCAGACTTGTTTCTTCCTTCTCCATCCATCTACTGATTTTTACAATATTTGTTTCACAACTTTTCCATCAGGATGATGATCTGAGGGATCTTAATATTATATCCATAACGATAAAAGAGGAACCATATGACAGTTTTGATGAGGAGTGTGAGGAGGACATTCCTGCAGGTAACCGCTCAGGTACGTAGTAACCACTAAATAAAGCAGAGATGAGCCTTTTAGTGATATCAGCTACAGTTGTGAGAAAGACAAAGTCCATATTTGACTTTGGAATACTGTAGTATACAGAGAAGATCATGGTGGACTCAATGACAGCGAGGTATCCAGGTCCTTTGGTCCCAAAACCAACTTGTTGGTGAATCTCATGAATATTCTCGAAACAAATCTTGCGAGGTTCGTCCATCACTAGTAAACACATAGCTGAATTCTCCAAACCAGAAAACTGCCAAAATTTAGATGTGGTCAGTTGATCAAGAGCAATTGATAAGTAGCACTTGGCTGCTACATACCCTCTAAATTCCTATAGAAGTAGTATGGGTATACCTAATTTTTCACACAGTACTTCCATGTTTTGGCCTAATTTTTAATAAATAATGACACGGTGGCATCTGTTGTGTCTTGTTCTTCTGAGGTTGTTCAGATGTTTTTATTATGTCATGATACATAAATGAATAGAATTCAAAGAGGGTGGACTTTGTGTATCTCATGACTGTATATATGTACAGGGGGGGTTCAATAAATTATCTACCTCCAGTATGTTCTGTCAGTGTTAGAAAGCTGAGCTTCTCTATACAGGCTGAGACATGTCTAGCCATACAACACACACAGTAGCTGTTCAGTCTGATGAAAGCACTGGAAGTGACAGGATGGCGAGCGCAGTACAGTGTGGAGCTACAGTGAAATCGAGGGATTTGGAGTGTCATTCTGTGATTAAATTCCTTACAAAGGAAGAAAAGAAGCCTAAAGAAATCCATGAAAGGATGATCGCTTTATAAGGTGTATATTTCTAGATGATCTCTATATATGGTGTATATTTCAACATGATTTGAATTTCAAGAAATCTTCGATTCTCCACGATTCCAGATTTCCTGATACTTCGTGGTAACGAATATTTAGTAAGGACCTTTGTGACATCAGACGGTCACAAGATATTCTCTAGTGATGTGATTGGGTAGGCGTGTCTTTGCTTGTTAGCAGATCCTTCACCATGAATAAAAGTTGTCCGTGCTGAAGAGAGAGAGAGAAACATGACCGCGGCATCCAAGGGCTTCCGCCATTTTGCCGCCCACCCCGGCTCTTTGTAGCCCAGAAATAGCTGTTTATTCGTCGCGAAGTAATTCGGATCGAAGCAAATTTTTTTTGAACTTCGAATCGAACTGCTGAATCGAACTTTTGAGAAATTTGCTCATCTCTAATCACTGTATATGGTGATGATCCACCTTCTTATTACCAAATAAAGTTTTGGGCCAAGCAGTTTAAATGGGGTAGGAGGTTCAGTGAAGATGACCACCATTCAGGGCGTCCTGTCGAAGCATCTTCAGAGGAAATGTGGCATAAAGTGGAGGCCGTGATTTTGGAAGATCCTCAGGTAAAGTCAGTGTTATATCTAATGATGTTTTGATGATGTCAAAGGTCAGTTTCTAGTAGGGGCCACAAATGTTGACACTAGGGCAAAAAACATGTCACCAGAAATTTAACCAAGAGAATTTAGACATGCTTATAGAAAATCCAGGAGACTTCTATTCTCAGGTTGTTATGGGTGATGAAACCCGGGTCCATTATTATGATCATGAGACCAAACAAAAGTCCATGTAATGGAAGCACAAGGGGTCACCAACTCCGAAGATATTTTGTGTGCAGCATCAGCTGAAAAGGTCATGGCAACAGTTTTGGAATACAGGTGTTTTATTACTAGAATTCACTCAAGACAACAATGACTGGAGACAATTAGGTTTTGACAATGAAGGCGTTACGCGAGGCAATCAAAGAGAAACATTGCGGGAAGTTGTCGGCAGGTGTGTTGCTCCTTCACGACAATGCGCCAGCTCACAAGTCTCAAAGATCACAAGCTGCTATCGGGGGATGCGGATTCATGGAGCTTCATTATCTACTCTACAGTCCTCTACTTTCTCTTTCGTACTCTGAAATAATTCATGAGATAATGTAGTCAAAGAGGTGGTCACAGGTATCCTGCATCAGCAAGAAGTCTCCTATTCTGAGGGCATCCAATCATTGGAGGTGAAGTGGAAGAATTGTGCTGAAGTCAAGGGGGATTACATTTAAAGTAGAAAGTTCAATTTTTTTAGAAAATTTTGCTTTCATATTCAGGTAGATATCTTATTGAACACCCCTCGTATGTGTATATAGTTCATACTTCGGAAAATGAAGAGGAATTTGATGCTCCTTCCTCTTCATTTTTTGGCTCCCCGTAGTGGAATGTTGAAGCAGATGATCAGCTGCGGTTTTTGTGTAAAGATAATAACTCCAAAAAGAAACTCCAAGCACTGGTTGTACACGAACGGGTTGCCATCATTCAGGATTTGGCCCAGAGACTGATATCCAGCATGTCAGGGCGAATTGCTGAGGTCTTGGAAAATAAGAGTCAGCACTAGAAATATTAAATCTTTATAAAAACTTGTTGGATTTGTCACTAAAAATGTATGAAGTACTTAAAAGTGTACTTAAGTAACCACAGAAACCTCTTACTAAAACACTGAAAACCAAGATTTGTGTTAGTCTCAAAACTTTGGACATGATAGTATAGTTTTAAAGGGAGTCTATCACTGGGGAAACGTGTTTTTAACTGAAGCAATGTTGGAATAGCCTTTATAAAGGCTATTCTACTCCTACCTTTACTTTTCTTCTCCTCGCCGTTGTTTGTCCAAAAAAACATTTTATTCTCCTATGTAAATTCTGCTCAGGGAGCACTGGGGATGTTCCCCCTGTGCTCCGAGCACCCCCGCGTCATTGCCGCAACCCGCCTCCAGCATGCTCAGTCGACTCTGCCTGAACTCAAAGTGGCTCCGGCGGCCATTTTTTTTCTCGGAGCACTGGGGGAACGCCCCGGTGCTCCCTGAGCATAATTTACTTATGAGAATAAAATGTTTTTTTGGACAAACGGTGGCGAGGAGAAGAAAAGTAAAGGTAGGAGAAGAATAGCCTTTATAAAGGCTGTTCCAACATTGCTTCAGTTAAAAACATGTTTCCCCAATGATAGAATCCCTTTAAGGCACTGATGACGCAGCTAGAAGCTGTGGTTCGGGTTAGTAGTGACTTTTTTGTGGATTTTTTTTTTTTTGGTCTTTATTTTTTTGGGTTTCTCTTTTTTTGGTTTTTATTTTGGTATCCACTCCTTACTTTATAATTTTATATTGAATATTGTATATTCTCATCCAACCTTAGAGTCCATTCAGATGACCAGGTGTTCAGGCTCACACCCGTTATGCTACCCAAATCTGACGGACTGCACAAGACTAGATCAGTTTAGCACAGAAATGTGCAATTTGAGATTTATTTGACCTGCACACTAAACACAGCCCTCAGATTTGCCTCGCTTCTTCCTTATCCGAGAGGCACAACAAATGCTGCCCTAACACTTGCTGGCTTCTACTGTATTCTCTGTACTAAAGTCCATGTAGGTGTCAGGGAGTGTGTGAGACGGACACCACCTAATAGCACTGACTCACAGGATCCTTTATGATTCTACACTGAACATTTCACTAGAAAAGAGTGGTGACCGGCACACCGCAACATGGACCGATGAAGATGCTGGCCTCACCACACAAGTGGGAAACTGGAGAACAGCCTGGTGGCCGAACATCATGATCTACTGGTCCGTGCTCCGAGGTCTACTACTAGATTATCATGTGTTTTGATATGTTGTCGTAGTCAGAAGAAATTTTTGAAAATTCAATTTTGCAATGTGCCCTACAGTTTGCGTTGAAATGTTTGTATAGAAATGTTATCCAACATGAATATAATTTTAATGTCATTATGTAATATATAATATATTTGGATTTATTCTTGGCAGATGACTATACCAGGAGCTCAAGGAGACATCGGATATCTACCCCAGATACACCTTCGACCCTTCAGAAGAAAGATGCATCTTCTCATCCTATTAGAGTCTTATCTTCTGGTTCATCACACACTGTGAAGGAAAATCAAAGTCACAGAAGGGGAGAACCTCAAAAAGCTAACAAGAGAGAGAAGACCTTTTCATGCTCCGATTGTGGCAAATATTTTAACTATAAATCAGAATGGTATAGACATCAGAGAGCCCACACAGGGGAGAAGCCATTCTCATGCTCAGAATGTGGGAAACGTTTTACTCAAAAATCAAATCTGGTTCAGCATCAGAGAATTCACACGGAGAAGCCACGTTCATGCAACACATCTGGAAAGTGTTTTAACCAAAGGTCTGCTCTAACCTCACATCAAAGACTTGGCACAGAAAAAATGTTTTCATGTCCGGAATGTGGAAAATATTTTACTCAAAGAAAATATCTTCTTCATCATCAACGACGTCACACGGGGGTGAAGCCATATTCGTGTTCAGACTGTGGGAAATGCTTTATGCAGAAATCAGATCTTACTAGACACGAAAGAATTCACACAGGAGAGAAGCCATATTCATGTTCAGAATGTGGGAAGTATTTCTCAAGGAAAAGTCATCTTATTAGACATCAGAGCATTCACACAGGGAGAAACCATTTTCGTGTAGTCTACGTGGATAGTGCTGACACTACAGATTAGTTCTAACTGCTCATCACTGGCGTAACTAAAGGGGTCTCTGTGGGTCCGTCGGGCTCAGAAGCTGAGGGGGCCACAGGTCACCCTCAACACACTAGAACTGGATACATTTATTTGTCTGATTTCTGGCAGTTTGTGTGTAGTAAATTTGCACTGGTGTTAGAAGATTTATAATACACAACCTTCCACTGCCAGAAAGGTGGAAATTAACCCTAAAATAGAAGTTGGTCAGCAGCGTAGAGTCAAAGAGGGATTATATAAAATAGACTGGAATAAAAGGGGGCAAAATTACTGTGTAGGGGGAATTGACAGGGGGGAAGTTTGTGTGTACAACTGTGTTGTGAATAAGTCTTCTTCATGGTGGTCTGGGCCAGATAGAGAAGAAAAGGGAAATGTAGCTGCTAATAAAATGGATGGATGAGACGCAACTGACAATTTTGAGGAGGGGGGCCCAGCATGAGCTATTGGACTAGGACTCATAAGCTGCACATCAAAGAACACAAGACTATAGCCATTTACTTTTACAAATAGTACGAAAAAAATCCAACAATTACAGTGAAAATAAAGTCACCGAGAAACGGAAAAGTGATTTAAATAGAAAATGATGACTAGCAAGTGTATACAATTACCAATAAATGTTCCCAAAAAGCAAATCCAAATAGGTCCTGTATATCGGTCATGTGCATAGAATATTTCACATCTATACAATGGTTTCCGAAAATGTTACTAATTGTTAACTATTTAAAGGGGTTGTCTTTATGATAGGCTATAAACATCTGATCAGTGTGGGGCCGACAGCTGGCCAGCTGTTCAGAGCTGTGTCCGATCCCTGTACAATACAGTACACAGAGTCAGAAACAGATGGCTCCATATACCGTATAATGCAGTAACGGTGGCCGGGTCGCTATACGGGGCATGGAGTTATCTGCCTCCTGCGGCACTCTCGTGTGAATTAACCTACCAACTTCATCCAGAAGAAGGCAAAAAAACACCAATTGTCCCATCAGAGGAAAAAAATTCCCAACATCCTATATCAAAATAAGACCAATAGGGGTCCAGAACCCCCACTGATGAGATGTTTGAGAAGACAGGCACGACGCTGTGTGTTGTCCATTGGCTGAGCTACCACTACGTTCTATCCGTATCCGTTACAACATGGTTCAAAGCAAAATACTGATCGAGACTGTAGGAGAAATTTGGTGTGAAACGGCCACTTGGCTCATTTTGTCTAAATTTCCATGTAAATCCAGAATTGTTCTACAAATTGTAGTTCAGAAATCTGTTACTTTCCTCAACATGTTTATGTTTTGTTTTGTTTTGTTTTATTCGTTTTAATGCTTGTTGGTGACCGTAACCTCCCATTTCTTTTAGAAATCTTTACTTTCAGACAAACCAACGTAAAATGTGATTTTCTGCTTTTAACTCATGAAGTGACGTCATTACAATTATATCCGTTAACCCTTACGTGACGCAGACATTTTTCATTTTTGTGTTTTCGATTTTTACTCCCTGCATTCCGAAAGTCATAACGTTCTCATTTTTCCATTTGCGTAGTTATAGGAGGCCTTGATTTTTGTGTGACAAGTCGTACTTCAAAATGGTACCATTGATTATTCTGTACAATAGACTGCAGTACCGCCATTTTCTTACGGGTTTTGTTTTTACAGCTTCCGCTTTGCAGTAGAAATGCTGTGTCAGCTTTATTCTCCGGGTCAGTACATTCACGTGATACCATATTTATATGTTTTCTTCATTTTTTTTTCCCCCATGTTTTAATAGGTACAAAAATTCAAAATTTGGAAGAAAAAACGTTCTTTGATCACCGTATTCTGACACCTGTAACTTTTTTATATTTTAGGGTACAGAGCTCTGTAAGGTGTGTTTTTTTTTTTTGTGGGACGATATGTAGTTTTTATTGATACCAAGTTGGGGAATGTATGTTCACTTTTTATTCAATTTTTTTTTTTTTTTTATGGAGGCAAACTGGCCAAAAAAACGCCAATTCAGCCATTTTGATTTTTTTTTTCCTGCTACAGTTAGTCACGTGCACCAGGACGTACCTGTATAGATAAATTGGTGTCACCAGAACCAGCATATCACCCCAGCCCTGCAGATAGATAGGTTAGTGACACCACAACCAGCATATCACCCCAGCCCTGCAGATAGATAGGTTAGTGTCACCAGACCCAGCATATCACCCCAGCCCTGCAGATAGATAGGTTAGTGTCACCAGAACCAGCATATCACCCCAGTCCTGCAGATAGGTTAGTGTCACCAGAGCCAGCATATCACCCCATCCCTGCAGATAGATAGGTTAGTGTCACCAGAACCAGCATATCACCCCAGCCCTGCAGATAGATAGGTTAGTGTCACCAGACCCCAGCATATCACCCCAGCCCTGCAGATAGATAGGTTAGTGTCACCAGACCCAGCATATCACCCCAGCCCTGCAGATAGATAGGTTAGTGTCACCAGAACCGGGATATCACCCCAGCCCTGCAGATAGATAGGTTAGTGTCACCAGAGCCCAGCATATCACCCCAGCCCTGCAGATAGATAGGTTAGTGTCACCAGACCCAGCATATCACCCCAGCCCTGCAGATAGATAGGTTAGTGTCACCAGAACCGGGATATCACCCCAGCCCTGCAGATAGATAGGTTAGTGTCACCAGAACCAGCATATCACCCCAGCCCTGCAGATAGATAGGTTAGTGTCACCAGAACCGGCATATCACCCCAGCCCTGCAGATAGATAGGTTAGTGTCACCAGAACCGGGATATCACCCCAGCCCTGCAGATAGATAGGTTAGTGTCACCAGACCCAGCATATCACCCCAGCCCTGCAGATAGATAGGTTAGTGTCACCAGACCCAGCATATCACACCAGTCCTGCAGATAGATAGGTTAGTGTCACCAGACCCAGCATATCACCCCAGCCCTGCAGATAGATAGGTTAGTGTCACCAGAACCAGCATATCACCCCAGCCCTGCAGATAGATAGGTTAGTGACACCACAACCAGCATATCACCCCAGCCCTGCAGATAGATAGGTTAGTATCACCAGACCCCAGTATATCACCCCAGCCCTGCAGATAGATAGGTTAGTGTCACCAGAACCGGGATATCACCCCAGCCCTGCAGATAGATAGGTTAGTGACACCACAACCAGCATATCACCCCAGCCCTGCAGATAGATAGGTTAGTATCACCAGACCCCAGTATATCACCCCAGCCCGCAGTGTAGGTTAGTGTCACCAGAACCAGCATATCACCCCAGCCCTGCAGATAGATAGGTTAGTGTCCCCAGACCCCAGTATATCACCCCAGCCCTGCAGATAGATAGGTTAGTGTCACCAGAGCCAGCATATCACCCCAGCCCTGCAGATAGATAGGTTAGTGTCAGCAGAACCAGCTTATCACCCCAGCCCTGCAGATAGAGAGGTTAGTGTCACCAGACCCCAGCATATCACCCCAGCCCTGCAGATAGATAGGTTAGTGTCACCAGACCCCAGCATATCACCCCAGCCCTGCAGATAGATAGGTTAGTGTCACCAGAACCAGCATATCACCCCAGCCCTGCAGATAGATAGGTTAGGGTTACCAGAACCAGCATATCACCCCAGCCCTGCAGATAGATTGGTTAGTGTCACCAGACCCCAGCATATCACCCCAGCCCTGCAGATAGATAGGTTAGTGTCACCAGAACCAGCATATCACCCCAGCCCTGCAGATAGATAGGTTATTCCCCTTGTGAATCGGTATCACCATTGCCAAGAAATCGCTGTTTTTGTCAATATGCAAATGCTCTCCTTGAAGCAGGACCCTGCCATTTCTCCAAGGAAGTAACCAATAACACGCTTGTTGCGCTAAAGAGCTAATTTGCATATTGACAAAAACAGCGATGTCTCAGCAACAGAGGCAGGGATTCTCAAGGGGTGAACACCGTATGATTCAGATGACCTGCAGGGCTGGGGTGATATCTCGTGTTTTGGACACCCTTTAATCATTATTGGTTTAAGGGGTTTCCTGGTCATCAATTGAAGAACCAAACCTTTGGTGATTTGTATGTAAAACTTGAGGAGGAAGAAGAGAGCAGCTGCATGACATGATCTTTAAACCAATCAGGCTTTCCCATAATTCCTTGCATCAGTCACTTTTTCTTTTACATTCTGTAGTCTCTTCAGGCATCAGAGTGTAATAACCGAAAGCAAGAGATCACTCGATGAACAAGGTTATCACATGAGCCTTTGTTCCCAATAACTGGCCATAAATCACTCTGTCTAATAGGGTTTCCTTATACTGGTGACTGTTATTTAGATTTATCCATTTCATTGCTACAGGCAAACCTCAACAGCTCTATTCGCTTTCATATGGCTTCCGTGATCTTGCTATGTAGGAGCTGCCCTGCACTTGGAAAGGTACTGGGATGGGGGGCACTGGATGGTGGATTGGGGGACATATGATAAAATGGCCGCGGTCAGAGAGAACTCTGATCACGGGCATTACTGCCATGGTGGTTATGGTGCTTGCTCTGCATGTGGACGAGCGTCATATTTAAAGACCCGACCCGGGTTTTCCAAGACTTCTTAAGTGATGACATATCCTTAGGACTTCAGTTGAAGATCAGTGAGGGTCTGACACTTGGGGCAGCTGTTTGAAGTGGCCGTTTCAGAGTGCCCCTTCCATTTCTAAGGCCATGTGACATCACGTTAATCTGTCACATGTCCTACTCTACAAATGTACAGCAATGTGCTTGGTAAATAACCTCTTTAACTCTTTCCCGACATCTGCTGTACTATTACAGTGGATGTTGGGTAATTAAATATGGTGGCTGCCGTAGCCTTCGGGACTTTGCTGTATTTTAAAAAAACAAAAGTGCCAAACCGTTTTTTTCTCACTGATAAAAATTTTAATAAAAAGTGATCAAAGCAATAGACATTCCCCAAAATGGTATAACTAAAACATACACCTGGCCCCACAAAAAAAGACACCTTATGCATCCCCGTACATGGAAGTATAAAAAAAAGTTATGGGTGTCAGAATACGGCAACTTAAAGAAAAAAAAATATTTTTTGCAAAGTTTTGGATTTTTCTTAAAGGGTTAAATTGTAAATAAAACGATATAAATTCGATATCACCAGAATCGTACCGAAACATAGAATACAGGTGACATGTCATTTTGGCTGCAGAGTGAACGCCGTAAAAACGGAGCCTGTAAGAATGCAGTTATACTCCAATTCCCGCCCCCCATTCTGAATTTTTTTCCAGCTTCCCAGTACATTGTACAGAATAATAAATGGTACCATTATGAAGAACAATTTGTCCTGCAAACATTAAGCCCTCATAGGGCTCTGTGAACGGAAAAATAAAAAAGTTATGGGGTTCGGAAGAAGGGGAGTGAAAAACGGAAATCGAAAAAACAGCTGATTGATGACTTACCCTACGTAAGGATATCAATCAATCAGCGATATCAATTACTAAGCTTGGTAAACTCCTTAGACTTCACTATATTTCACACCATGGCCTGGTTAAAACTGTGGGTTTTTTCAAATTTTTTACACTTTGAAGCAAAATTGTGGAATTATTTATTTCTGTAGTGTCATTATTTCCATGGTGCTGTATATCTGTGAGGGGGTTTACATATATAGTACAAATATACATAATACAAAAGGTGTGCTTTTTAGTTATACCATTTTGGGGATTGTCTATTGCTTTGATCACTTTTTGTTTAAAATTTTTATCAGAGGCGAAACAGTGAAAAAACAGCAGTTTGGCAATTTTGATATTTTTTTTTTCCTGCTACGGCGTTCACCTTATGGAAAAAATATTTTTATAAGTTTGTGGACCGGATGTTTTTGGACACAGGGATATTTAATGTGTATGTGTTTCAAAGTAATTTTTTTTGTTTTATATGTATTCTAGGGAAAGGGGGGGATTTGAACTTTTCATTTTTTTTTTTTTTTTTTTTTTTTTAAGGCTAAGGCATTTTGGAAATTGCAGCGTGTCCGCTGTGTGTATTTTTCCGTAATGTGTGGATGGGATTCGCCGTGGATTTTGCCTGGCCTAAAACTTTTTTTTTTTTTTTTTAATTTGCGCCTCTAGGGGGCTTGAATCTGCAATTCATTACAATACATTACTATGACCAGCCTGAATTGTAATATGCCTATGACAAACCTGGGAGCCTTCAGCAGGCTCCTGGCTGTCAAAGGAACAGGTCGGCTCCCGCGATCTCGCCGCATGGGAGCTGGCCTGCAACAACAAAGATAAGAGATGAGATAATCCTTTCATAGTCCCACCATGGGGAAATTCAGTTTGTTACAGCAGCATAGATAATAGAAATACATAAGCTCCAAGCTAGAGGCATTACAGTGACAGCAGGTACAGATAAAAAGGTAATGGTAAAAAATAGTAGAAGGGATATCACAACTTAAAGATCTTTCAGTTCTCTGTATGTAATGATCTCCGCTTAGGTCGGTGTTGGTTGTACAGCCTGACTGCAGCGGTGAGGAAAGACTTCCGATAGCGCTCCTTCTCACACCTAGGGTGGAGCAGTCGGTCACTGACAGTACTGCCCAGCGCTATCACAGTCTCATTCACGGCATAGGAGTTATTCTCCCGCATGGAGCTCACCACGGACAGTTTCCTTCTGTCACCCACCACCTGCACTGGGTCCAGTGGGCTCCCCAGGACAGAGCTGGCCCTTCTAATCAGCTTGTTGAGTCTATTTCTATCCCTGGTTGATATACTGCTCCCCCAGCAGGCCACTCCAAAGAAGATGGCTGATGCCACTACCGAGTTGAAGAAAGTCCTAAGAAGTGCCCCCCGGATTCCAAAGGCTCTCAGCCTCCTAAGCAGGTAGAGCCTGCTGTGGCCCTTCCTGTACAGTGCATCCAAGTGATCTGCCCAGTCCAGATTATTATTGAGGAGCACAACCAGGTACTTATAGGTGTTCACAATCTCGATGCCTGTTCCCTAGATGTCCACTGGTTTAGGAGGGCATCTGCAGTTATGGAAATCCACCACCATCTCCTTGGTCTTCCCAGCATTAATCCTAAGGTGGTTCCGCTGGCACCAGTCCACAAAATCCCGGTTCAGTTTCCTGTACTTCCTGTCATCTTCGTCTGTGATGAGGCCTACTATTGTAGAGTCGTCAGAATACTTCTGTAGGTAGCAGCTAGATGAGTTGCACCTAAAATCAGCAGTGTACAGTATGAAGAGGAAAGGGGCGAGAACTGTACCCTGAGGTGTTAAAAGCACTGGAGAGATCAAATAACATTATTCTCACCGTGTTCCCTGGTTTCTCCAGGTGAGAAAGAGCCCTGTGTAGAAGGTGGATGATGGCATCATCTACCCCAATGCCCAGCTGAGAGAGGGGCCATAGCTGAGCTCACTAGAAGGCGGAGATGTGTGAGAACCAGTCTCTCTAAGACCTTCATCAAGTGGGATGTCAATGCTACAGGTCTGTAGCCGTTAAGGTCCATCAGATGAGGTGTCTTTGAAACTGGTACCACGCATGATGATTTCCACAGTTGTGGTACCATTTTCTCCAAGTATCAGAATTTTACTAATCCGGATCAGTAGCAGCAAGGTTTTGGTCCATTTAGGACCGTTTTTTCAGGGAATCACATCTGGGAACATTTCACATCTGGGAACATACACAAGACCGCACAGACATTTAATGAGGTATACCACAAATGAAGAGTCAGAGGAGAAGTCGCCCTTAATGGTGAATCTTTTTCCTTTTATGATAGAAGAGCAGTGGATACGAGAGACACCAGGGAATGTACCATATTTAGATGTTGCTAGGAAGGTCTGCCTTGAAACCCTAGAGAAGCTACTTATATCTGTTTGTATTAAAAAATCCCTAATGCTTCTCTTCTGTTTGTAACACATAAGTGGTGATATGTTGAATTCCTCGACCTCAGGATACGCCTTACAGAATAAAGGCCAGCATTTTGTCACTATATGGGATCCTGTTATTGTTGGGTTTCCATGTATGTGGCACAGGACTACCTACATTATTATATCACTAAAGTTTGGTGTTTATTTTATTACTTTAATTATAGACAGAGAAGTAAGATGACCTACAAAAGTTTTATGGCCCATGTTCACATCTACTTCTATCTCCGCATCCTAGTAAAATAAGTAGATGAGGTTGGATGAAGACACAGGTCCATCAAGTCCTACCTATAACCCTACAGTGTTGATCCAGAGGAAGGCAAAAACTGCCGTGAGGCTGATGCCAATTGCCCCATGTCAGAGGAAAAAAATCCTTCCTGACTCCCAATTTGACACTCAATCAGTATAAAACCTTAGATCAACTTGTCATCTCAGAAAATCTAATACCTATAACCTTTAATATGTTTGCATTGAAGAAAGACATCCAGGTCCTCTTTGAACTTGTACAATGAATCCATCATCATTACATGCTGTGGTAGTCAGTTCCATCGTCTCACTGCTCTTACAGTAAAGAATCCACATCTATGATGCTGGCAAAATGTTCTCTCCTCTAGGTGTAGAGGACGTCCCCTTGTCACTGTCACCGGTCTAGGGGTAGGGGATGTCTCCTTGTCACTGTCAGCGGCCTAGGTGTAGAGGACGTCCCCTTGTCACTGTCAGCGGCCTAGATGTAGAGGACGTCCCCTTGTCACTATCACCGGTCTAGGGGTAGAGGACGTCCCCTTGTCACTGGTCTAGGGGTAGAGGATGTCTCCTTGTCACTGTCAGCGGCCTAGGTGTAGAGGATGTTCCCTTGTCACTGTCACCGGCCTAGGAGTAGAGGACGTCCCCTTGTCACTGGCCTAGGTGTAGAGGACGTCCCCTTGTCACTGGTCTAGGTGTAGAGGACGTCCCCTTGTCACTGTCACTGTCCTAGGTGTAGAGGATGTCCCCTTGTCACTGTCACTGTCCTAGGTGTAGAGGATGTCCCCTTGTCACTGGCCTAGGTGTAGAGGATGTCCCCTTGTCACTGGTCTAGGTGTAGAGGATGTCCCCTTATCACTGTCACTGGCCTAGGTGTAGAGGACGTCCCCTTATCACTGTCACCGGCCTGGGTGTAGAGGATTTCCCCTTGTCACTGGCCTAGGTGTAGAGGATGTCCCCTTGTCACTGGCCTAGGTGTAGAGGATGTCCCCTTGTCACTGGCCTAGGTGTAGAGGATGTCCCCTTGTCACTGTCCTAGGTGTAGAGGATGTCCCCTTGTCACTGTCCTAGATGTAGAGGACGTCCCCTTGTCACTGTCACCGGCCTGGGTGTAGAGGATGTCCCCTTGTCACGGTCACCGGCCTGGGTGTAGAGGATGTCCCCTTGTCACTGTCACCGGCCTGGGTGTAGAGGATGTCCCCTTGTCACTGTCCTAGATGTAGAGGACGTCCCCTTGTCACTGTCACCGGCCTGGGTGTAGAGGATGTCCCCTTGTCACTGTCCTAGGTTTAGAGGATGTCCCCTTGTCACTGGCCTAGGCGTAGATGTTGTCCCTTTGTCACTGTCACCGGCCTAGGAGTAAAAATATAATTAGAAAGTTCTTTGTGCTGTCCCTTCATGTATTTGTACATTGTTATTAGATCTCCCTGTAAACGTCTTTTTTATAAACTGAATAACCCATTCCCCTAATAATTTTGTTCACCCTTCTTTGCACTCTTTCTAGTTCGGTTATGTCTTTCTTGTATACTGGAGCCCAAAATTGTGCACAATATTCTAAGTGTGGCCGTACCATTGATTTGTATAGAGACATAACTATGTTCTTGTCATGACTGTCTCGGCCTCTTTTGATGCATCCCATAATTTTATTTGCCTTGGCAGCAGCTGCCTGGCACTGGTTGCTGAAGACAATACACAGTGCTTTTCTGATAAGGCCAATGAATACCCGGGTTATAATCCTTACAGAGATGAACCAGTAGCGTTCATAGTGTTGAAATGACTTCTTAAAGGGGTTGTCCAGGATTTGGAGGCAGCTGGGGTGGGTTTAAAAGAAAAGCAAAAAAGGCATATTCACCTGACCCTGGGCTTTGTTGTCCGCTTCCAGTCCCCTTTTCATCACACACCAGGGCTTGCAGTGCTAGAGGCCATGAAGCTCATGTAACCAAACAGTGGCCTCATCGATCACTGGTAAGGAATGGGTGACGTCCAAATCCAACCCCTTTAAATGTACCCTCTCTCGCTTACAAAGCCTCCGAAACTATAACAGTGCATTGTAGGTGACAAAATCTGTGGACACCAAGCAAGGCAAGTGTAATGTTTATTTTCTGTCTATGTTAATAAGACTGCACGCGAGGTTCAAGTGACAGTGCACGGAACGTTTTCTTACAGACAGTATGTTATGCCAATATAAATCACCTTTTTTAACAAGTGTTTTTATTCTTTTAAGTTTTTTATCCTTGAAGAGAATTTTACAAACATCTGTCATAACGGGAAAAGGGGTGCGAATACGAAGACAGAAAAAAAAAAAAAAAAAAAGGGGGAGATGTGATGGATACGGGGTTGGAGATTGAAACCGTTAACCATAATGACAAGGGCCGCCATGACAGTATCATTTCGAGGAGTATACAGAACAGTGTACAATGTCTATAGTCAGGTTGCTACTAGAAGGCGAGAGTCCACGTATCGGGAAATCAGTAACGAAAATTCTCCAGTATTACCGAAAGTCGATGTAAATCACTTCGAACCAAACGTTGTTCGTTGTCCAGGTCGATGCCAGAGCATGGCGCACTTGTAGCGTGATCAGGATGTCCAGAATACGATTATGTCTGCCTCACTTTTGTTGGTGGGTTCCCAATTGTATTGTAATACTCTTTACGAAGCAAGCCTTGCAGTACAAACGTAGTTTTTGGATTCCATTTTGAATGGACAGATTCCCTTTAAATTTACGATGTACGTAAATTCATGTGCGGTCAGTGTTACCTCCCTGGCACCTTGATATAATGTTATCCATTTTCATTGCTTTGCAGCTGTGCTTATATGGATTATTATAACAATGTGAATGCTTACTTATGGAAAAAGAGATTACATGGACATTGCCCAAGTGCCCAGTCTGTAAGGCTGCGTTCACACTAACTATCCGTATTGCACACTATAACAAAAAAAAAAAAAATCATACACCCTAGTGTATTAATAAATAAAAAAAAAATTCTGAACCCCAAAAAATTGGATTTAGGCAAGCTACACTTTTTAGACCAATTAGCCTTTTGGTGTTAGATGCTAGACATGTTATATTGACCCCCCGACCCCCGTAGATTGCTTATTTACATTGGTTCTCATGTATGTGTTTTTAGCAGGCCACTTTCTCCTTTATATCGCCCCCTCATTTCTACACAATGGGGTGGAGTAAAGGATAAACTTACTAGTTGTGTTATCCGGCAGATATATTGCCCTTCACTGCCTCACGTGACCTGCTGTAGGGAGCCATCTTATTTTCTGAGGAGGAACGCAAAGTTCCAGTTCTATCAGTAAGACAGCGACTTCTAACTACTCAGAAGCAGATCATGTGAAGCGGCGCAGGGCAACATATCTGTCAGATAACACAACTAGTAAGTTTAACCTTTACACCGCCAATATAGAAGCATGGTGGTGGGATAAGAAAAGTGACTGCTTTTTAAAAAATGATGCAAATAATTTTTAAATTATTATGGTTGGCAAAAAGTTGATTCGGTTATCATTGGACGGAACTATCTTACGCAACCAAGTCAAGAAGAGGCAGTCTATTTTTTCATCTACTTAAACCGATACAAACAACAGTCAAACAACAAAAGAACACAAGTGTCTCCTCCAAAATGTCTGCACACTTATCGTAAAGTGGTTTCCCCCGAACATAGACATTGATTTTCCACTATGGAAACAGAAAAATTCAGTCAGATAAACCATCTTAGACAACTCCAAGTTGACGTAGATCAGGGGTCATCAACTCAAAACACTCCAGCTGTTGTAAAACTACAACTCCCAGCATGCATACTTGCTCTGCTGTTCTTGGAATTCCCATGGAAGTGAATGGAACATGTTGGGAGTTGTGGTTTCACAGCCGTTGGAGTGCTGGAGGCTACTAACTAGAGATGGGTGTACTGGTTGGTAACAAGCTGGGTTTGTTAAAAAATTGCAAAATAATCTTGAGTTTTGCCAAACCCAATATTTTGGGGGTTCGCCCAACCATAGGCTCGGTGGAGGTGCGGAAAGAAAACCCGAAACACGGATACTCATCTTTCCTTACCTTTTTGGCAGTCCGCTTTAGCATACAGTCCTCTCTCGCATCGTCTTCCAGTCTCCTGGGTAACGTCAATGGCACCGGGTCACTGCTGATGCCCATGATTGGGCTTTAGCGGTGATGTGGGATGCGTCACGATGTTGACGTGTCCCACGTGACTACTGACATCCAATCACAGTCCTCAGCATTGACCTGATGCCAGTGATGTCATTCCAGCAGTCCAGAAGACAATGCGAGAAAGAACCAAACACCATGGTGGAGCCTCAGAGAAGTGAGAAAAGAAGAACGTTAGTATTTTGGTTTTGTTTTGCACCTCCCTTAGGCCTCTTAAGGGATCTGAAGAGACCTTAGAATACAATAATACCAACTGTTTTGACTGAACAAGTTCTCTTCTAACCAAAAATTGTTGGCAAACCTCACAAATATTCACGATACGAGTCTTGTAAAGTTCACCCGTCATTATTGATGACCCCGGACGAAGAAAAAGAAAACGACTATGTTCTACAGCCTCGACCTCCGCTTCTGAAGATGTTGGGGGCAGCAGGTAGAGGATCCTTTTCAGCGTAAATTGGCGAAAGTGAAGCTATGCCAGGAAAAAAAATAAAAATTCAGGCTCCATTTGCTCCAAAAATTCAGCTTTTTACATGGGGCCTTTGTTTTCAGTGGCGACGATAAAATATTCCTGATTTCCATCGACTATCGAATGTTGGGGTCTATAGGGGACAAGAGAAATGGAAAAGTTTGGCAATGTCCCGCTGTAGACGGTATTCGGAAACCTGTTGTTGCAGTTGACACTGAGTTGAGTCTCTTTCAGACTTACTACCGAATTACACAAGTTGAAGTCCGTTTGGGTGCCGATACTGCAAAACCCCGGGATCGAAAAATCCATTTCTGGTTCCCATTCCGGTTCTTCTTTTATGACAACAGTTTGAACAGTTGCCCGTGGTTGTCCCATAGATTCCGGTATTTTTTGTCGCCCTCGGCGGTGTACTTTTTTTAAGGTTTCCTCGATTATACTTTCTCCTATTAGTACTTCGGGGAAAATAGACGGAATAGCGTCTGATCTCAACACGCGTTTGCTCGGGTTATAAATGTATTGATCACGAGTGAAGTGGCATGAACATAGGAAATATTTTTTTTGTTTTTGCCCTTCCGCTATCCTCTCCGCTAGTAAATCGATGTTCATGAACTGTTGTCCGGTCTGCTGCAGCCAAGCTCTGATCCTCGTCACATCGGTCGGGAACTTATGTAATATGATCTCTTCGCTTTGGCCCTTTCGACCAGACTTACTGAGACAATGATTTACCAGACAGGAAGGCATTGTTGTTTTCTTTTTTTCGTGGGTTTTAGTCGTCTAGAATAAAAAATAGTTAAAAATGAATTAGAAAATATTTGAAATGTAAACTTTGAATAAAGAGGATTATTAGGTGCCAGCATTCATGACATGAAGATAAAATTTTCGCATTTGTGAGTTTTTCCTCTGAAACTATTTTCAGTCGCCCATAGTGATGGGCCATGCAGTGCTCAGACACATCAGTTTGGATATCTCAAGCAACAGCGTATCATTGTTACTTCTGACGAAAAAAAAAAAAATCTCAGGGATTTTCATTCATTGTATTAAAGGACTGACAATAGTTTGTCATGTATATATACAATCCTCTGCTAATGGCTGCTAACAGAGAACAACAGTGAGTGAATGCTGTATACATATACAATCCTCTGCTAATGGCTGGTAACAGAGAACAACAGTGAGCGAATGCTGTATACATATGCAATCCTCTGCTAATGGCTGGTAACAGAGAAAAACAGTGAGCGAATTCTGTATACATATGCAATCCTCTGCTAATGGCTGGTAACAGAGAACAACAGTGAGCGAATGCTGTATACATATGCAATCCTCTGCTAATGGCTGGTAACAGAGAACAACAGTGAGCGAATGCTGTATACATATGCAATCCTCTGCTAATGGCTGGTAACAGAGAACAACAGTGAGCAAATGCTGTATACATATGCAAT
This sequence comes from Leptodactylus fallax, assembly GCA_947044405.1. Classification (NCBI taxonomy): domain Eukaryota; kingdom Metazoa; phylum Chordata; class Amphibia; order Anura; family Leptodactylidae; genus Leptodactylus; species Leptodactylus fallax. The sequence continues at coordinate 640,993 of CAMRHE010000585.1, forward strand.
CCTCTGCTAATGGCTGCTAACAGAGAACAACAGTGAGTGAATGCTGTATACATATGCAATCCTCTGCTAATGGCTGGTAACAGAGAATAACAGTGAGCGAATGCTGTATACATATACAATCCTCTGCTAATGGCTGGTAAGAGAGAACAACAGTGAGCGAATGCTGTATACATATACAATCCTCTGCTAATGGCTGCTAACAGAGAACAACAGTGAGCGAATGCTGTATACATATACAATCCTCTGCTAATGGCTGCTAACAGAGAACAACAGTGAGCAAATGCTGTATACATATACAATCCTCTGCTAATGGCTGGTAACAGAGAACAACAGTGAGTGAGTACAGTATATATACAACCCTCTTCTAAAGGAAGATAATAGAGGACAATAGTGTGTGTGTGTGTGTGTGTTATATATATATATATATATATATATATATATATATTACACACATACTATCCTCTGCCAAGAGCGAGTGCTGTATATATACAATTCTCTGCCGATGGCTGATAACAGAGAACAATAGTGAGTGATTGTTGTATATATACAATCCTTGGCTGATAACAGAGAACAAGAGTGAGAAAATGCAATAGCTATCTGTCTATACACCCCTGCTAATGGCTGATAACACAGAATGAGAGTGAGCCAGTGCTGTATATATGTATATATATATATATATATATATATACGCACAGTCCTCTGCTAATGGCAGATAACAATAGTCGGTAAGTGTTGTGTATATATATATATATATATATATATATATATATATATATACACACACACACACACATATATATATACACATACACACACATATATCACACACAGCACTTGCTGACTACTGTTCTCTGTTATCAGCCTCCTGGTTGTCATGACAACCCTCAGAAACCTCCAATCTGACCATAGGGAAAGGGGGGGGGGGCTGAGAGGTAACTAGCCATATGCCATATTTGCTATTGATCACGGCATCTGAGGGGTTAATCTGCTAATGTCGGAACATTTTGCGGTTCCTTCAGCTGTGAAGTGATAAGTGATGTATCAGGGCCGGCTATTCCAGCGCTGATAGATAACTATACACTCAGTGTGACATAATAGTACAGCAAAGAACGTTAAGGGGTTAATGCTGCTCCGACCAGGCCTCCTGGGCAAATCCCGTGAGCACACGACCTGACGGACACTTTACACCCGGTCAGCGGCAGAGACTGTCTCTAGTAGTTCACCTAGTGAAACGTTACTGACACAGTGAAGCGCAGCCATCCCCTGTGTACAGCTCACACAGGCGTATACTGAATTGTCCGCCACACACACAGGGTTAATCTAACTCACTGATCAGGATCACCGGCCTTCAGAGTGACCGCGCGGACGATGTCACTGTGATGTCTGACTAACAGGTATCCAAGATGTCAATAGTCAGCCCCGACCAGCTCATACTAGGCAGCCATCGCCAGCTCCAGTGTTTCTCGGCTGTACAGGAAGCTGCCAGTTGCCATCACAAGGGGCGTGTCTTACAGTGTCAGGTTCTTCCCCTCAGCACATGTGACCTAACTGCTGGAAACTCTGAACGCCATATTGTTTAAGGGCATGCCATTTAATAATGGGATCAAACACCCTCTATTGGTCACATGGTAAACAGCAACCACAGTGTTTATTGCAATCAGAATCTGGGAAAGGTGAGTTGCAAACAAGCAAAATGGTGTCCACCTATAACCGGGTAATCTCTGCGGGAGTTTATCTCCTTTATGAGGGAGCCAGCGACTCGGTGGGCTCCTTCTATGACCTCTGAGCTCTAGTTCCTTCCATAGATTTTCTATTGGATTCAGGTCCGGGGATCGGCTCAGCCATTCTAGTAGCTTTATTTTCTTTCTTCCTTGGCTGTGTGTTTGGGATCATTGTCTTGCCCTTGTTTCATCTTCATCTTCCTGGTAGTTGCAGCAGATTTTTTATTAAGAACGTCTCGGTATATTTGTCCATTCATCCTTCCTTCGATTCTATGACGTTTGCCAGTGCTGTATGCTGAAAAACAGCCCCACGCCATGATGTTCCCGCCACCAAACTTCACTGTTGGTTCGGTGTTTTTGGAATCATATGCAGCGCCTTTTGGCCTCCAAACATGGTGTGTATTATGGCATCCAAAGAGTTCAATGTTGGTCTCATCTGACCAGACTATATTCTCCCAGGATGTCACAAGCTTGTCTTGAACAAGTCTTGTGTGGTGAGCGTGCGTACAGGCCAAGGAGGGTGAGGACATTACTTCTTGTACCTGTTGATTCCAGGTCTTTCTGTCGCTCTCCACAGCTGGTCCTTGGCTCTTGGACAACTCTTCTGATAATAATTTTCTCTCCTCTGTGTGAAATCTTGCAGGGAGCTCCTGGTCATGGCCGGTTTATGGTGAAATGATGTTCTTTCCACTTCCGGATTATGGCCCCAACAGTGCTCACTAGAACCTTCAGTAGCTGTAGCTAGCTAACACCTTCTGTAACCAAGGCCATCAGTATAAGGTTGTGAAGGTCTTGAGACTGCTCACTGGTTTTACTCATCATGAGATGTCTCTTGTGTGGTCCCTTAGTAATGAGACACCTTTTTATAGGCCATAACAATAATAATAACTTTATTTATATAGCGCCAACATATTCTGTAGCACTTTACAAATCAGAGGACACATGAACAGACAATGTGAGACATTACAATGTGACAAAGAAATAAACATATCAGACAATAGGAGTGAGGGCCCTGCTCACAAGAGCTTACACTCTATGAGGAGATAGGAGGGGACACAAGAGGTCAGAGGGCTTGTTTGCTACCCTGGTCCAGCCATCTTTTAATAGAAAAGGTTGTGTAACTGAAGCTGTCTGAGCCGTCACCAGCCGGTATCTGTGAATAAACAGATAATAAGTGCAAGGAGTGCAGGGAAACTTCTAGATGGAGAGGACAGGATCTGAGGAACAGAGGGGGAAGGATAAAAGGTGTTATTGTTGTACACCTCCGCACACTACACTGTGATCAAGACACGTGATAAGCCTGACCATACAGATGTGATTTTAGGGCAGTTTTGAAGCTGCTGTAGTTGGGGATTAATCGGATTGTCCGGGGTAAAGCATTCCAGAGCACCAGTGCAGCTCGAGAAAAGTCTTGGAGACAGGAGTGGGATGATCGGATAACAAGGGATGCAAGTCTAAGGTCATTGGCAGAACGGAGAGGATGGTTAGGGCGGTAGACAGTGACGAGAGAGGAGATATAGGGGGGCGCAGCGCTATGGATGGATTTGTGGGTCAGTGTGATAATTTTATATTGTATTCTGTGATGGATGGGCAACCAATACAGTGACTGACAAAAGGTAAATGCGTCTGTGTACCAGTGGGACAGAAAGATGAGTCTGGCGGCCGCATTCAGGACAGATTGTAGTGGGGAGAGTTTAGTAAGAGGAAGAACAATTAGAAGAGAATTACAATAGTGAAGACGAGAGAAAATCAGAGAGACAATGACGGTTTTTGATGTTTCCACGGTGAGAAAAGGGCGAATTCTTGAGATGTTTTTAAGGTGCAGGTGGCAAGAGCGTGCAAGTGTCTGAATATGTGGGGTAAAGGTGAGATCTGAATCAATTACAACCCCCAGATAGCGGGCATGCCGCCTCGGGGTAATAGTAAGGCCACAGACAGAAATGGAGATATCAGGGTTAGGTCGGTTAGTAGATGGAGGGAACACAAGAAGTTCAGTTTTTGAAAGATTCAATTTCAGATAAAGAGAAGACATGATGTTAGAGACAGCAGAGAGACAGTCACTGGTGTTCTGTAGTAGTGCAGGGGTGATGTCACGGGATGAGGTATATAGTTGGGTATAATCTGCATAAGGATGGTATTGAAAGCCAAATTTGTGAACGGTTTGTCCAACTGGGGCTGTATACAGAGAGAAGAGGAGGGGACCTAGGACCGAGCCTTGAGGAACCCCAACTGCAAGGGGCAGAGGAGAAGAAATAGCACCAGAGAATGAAACACTAAATGAGCGGTCAGAGAGATAGGAAGAAAACCAAGAGAGAGCGGTATCCCTGAGGCCAATAGAACGGAGCATAGTGAGGAGGAGTTTGTGGTCTACAGTGTCAAATGCTGAACTGAACTGAGGAGTAAATCACAGCCGTGTGAAAATTCTGAATATACCATAATGGCGATAATAGACACAATAATTGTCCCAGACACAGACTGACCGTATGTAAGAATTAATCTGTATGGTCTAAAATCCAAATCTAATGGCTGCTAACAGAGAACAACAGTGAGTGAATGCCTATTCTGTGTTTTTCTCTGCCGGTGTGGATGAGATTCCTTAATATCTCATATACTGAACCAATATTGTGACATGCTGCAAACTATTATTGTGCAGAAATTCTATGTATGATTTCTGCAGCATTTATTTTCTATGGAACATCCCCATACATGTGCACATAACAGCTCTGCTACAAACACGTCACACACACACGGCTCCGCTACATACACGTCACACACAGACGGCTCTGCTACAAACACGTCACACACACACGGCTCCGCTACATACACGTCACACACAGACGGCTCCACTACATACACGTCAAACACAGACAGCTCCGCTACATACACGTCACACACAGACAGCTCTACTACATACACGTCACACACAGACGGCTCCACTACATACACATCACACACAGACAGCTCCGCTACATACACGTCACACACAGACAGCTCCGCTACATACACGTCACACACAGACAGCTCCGCTACATACACATCACACACAGACGGCTCCGCTACATACACGTCACACACAGACGGCTCCGCTACATACACGTCACACACAGACGGCTCCGCTACATACACGTCACACACAGACAGCTCCGCTACATACACGTCACACACAGACAGCTCCGCTACATACACGTCACACACAGACGGCTCTGCTACATACACGTCACACACAGACGGCTCCGCTACATACAGGTCACACACAGACAGCACCGCTACATACACGTCACACAGACGGCTCTGCTACATACACGTCACACAGAGACAGCTCCGCTACATACACGTCACACACAGACGGCTCTACTACATACACGTCACACACAGACGGCTCCACTACATACACGTCACACACAGACGGCTCCGCTACATACACATCATACACAGACAGCCCCGCTACATACACGTCACACACAGACAGCTCCGCTACATACACGTCACACACAGACAGCTCCGCTACATACACGTCACACACAGACAGCTCTGCTACATATTCTTGGTCCAGACACTCATCCAGCAGAGCTCAGTAACAACTGGTCAGGTGACTCCTTGACTCCTCCCACCAGGTCACTGATCACATGACTATGACATCATACAGCTCCTGTAACCCCTCGCTTACTGTACAGTATGAGGTATGTTCATGTTTTGTAGCCAGGTTTATTCTGTAGCTCTCATTCTTGTGTATAATATATAATATGATATGTCGGACCTCACAGATCTGTTACCTTTGCGCACAGCAGTATGAAAACCCCTTCAGACCTCCGGCACACGACCATAGCATCTATCCACAATTGTGGGTACGGATACCTTCATCTCTATGATCCCATACATATGGCATACTGAAGAGCTGCAAAGTACTGAGCGGGTCCTATATATGTCCTATACACATACCTTCCAACCTTCAAAGAACAGAAAGAGGAACGGAATGTGAGGCGCACACTGCGCATTGATGCAGATTTAGCCCCACCCACTTCTACTTTGACTCCACCCATTCCCATCCATTTCTCTTTGTGCCCCCACAGTATAATGCCCCTAGAGTCACCCTAACAAGATATGCCCCCACTGTTTAATGTTCCCCTTCATCTCACCCCCCAGTTTAATATCTTCCTCCTAGTAACAAAACAAACATAAAAATCACTGATACTCCCCTCTCCTCGCTTACCTGCTGTCTCTTCTCCCGGAGTCTTCAGGGAGCTGCTGGCGCGATGTAAGTGACGTCATCACATCGCCCCTACAGCTCCTGGAGACGGAGTACGCAGGGTGCACAGTGGTTGAAAGCGGGACAGGACCTGGAATCCGGGACTGTCCCTCTGAAACCGGGACGGTTGGGAGATACGCCTATACCTGTCCTATATCTGTCTGTATTTACGATTCGGTCCATACATTTCAACATATGGATCAATAAAAACCACAGATGACAGGCAGATACCAATCTACAGTGGGTACGGAAAGTCTTCAGACCCCTTTAAATTTTTCACTCTTTGTTTCATTGCAGCCATTTGCTAAAAGCAAAAAAGTTCATTTTATTTCTCATTAATGTACACTCAGCTCCCCATCTTGACAGAAAAAAACAGAAATGTAGATATTTTTGCAAATTTATTAAAAAAGAAAAACTGCAATCCCCCATGGCCATAAGTATTCAGAGCCTTTGCTCAGTATTGAGTAGAAGCCGCTTCCTTCTGAGCTAGTACAGCCACGAGTCTTCTTGGGAATGATGCAACAAGTTTCTCACATCTGGATTTGGGGATCCTCGGCCATTCTTCCTTGCAGATCCTCTCCAGTTCCGTCAGGTTGGATGGTGAACGTTGGTGGAGCCATTTTCAGGTCTCTCCAGAGATGCTCAGTTGGGTTGAGGTCAGGGCTGTGGCTGGGCCAGTCAGGAATGGTCACAGAGTTGTTCCGAAGCTGCTCCTTTGTTATTTTAGCTGTGTGCTTAGGGTCATTGTCTTGTTGGAAGGTGAACCTTCGGCCCATTCTGAGGTCCAGAGCACTCTTGAAGAGGTTTTCTTGCAGGATATCTCTGTACTTGGCCGCATTCATCTTTCCTTCAGTTGCAACCAGTCGTCCTGTCCCCCATAGCATGATGCTGCCACCACCATGTCTCACTGTTGGGATTGTATTGGGCAGGTGATGAGCAGTGCCTGGTTTTCTCCACACATACTGCTTAGAATTAACGCCAAAAAGTTCAATCTTCATCTCATCAGACCAGAGCATCTTATTTCTCATAGTCTGGGAGTCCTTCATGTGTTTTTTGGCAAACTCTATGCGGCTTTCATATGTCTTGCACTGAGGAGAGGCTTCCTTCGGGCCCCTCTGCCATAAAGCCCCGACTGGTGGAGGCTGCAGGGATAGTGACTTTGTGGACCTTTCTCCCATCTCCCTACTGCATCTCTGGAGCTCAGCCACAGTGATCTTTGGGTTCTTCTTTACCTCTCACCAAGGCTTTTCTCCCACCATTGCTCAGTTTGGCTGGGCGGCCAGGTCTAGGAAGAGTTCTGGTCGTCCCAAACTTCTTCCATTTAAGGATTATGGAGGCCGCTGTGCTCTTAGGAACCTTGAGTGCTGCAGAAATTCTTTTGTAACCTTGGCCAGATCTGTGCCTTGCCACAATTCTGTCTCTGAGCTCCTTGGGCAGTTCCTTTGACCTCATGATTCTCATTTGCTCTGACATGCAGTGTGAGCTGTGAAGTCTTATATAGACAGGTGCGCGCCTTTCCTAATCAAGTCCAATCAGTTTCATTAAACACAGCTGGACCCCAATGAAGGAGTAGAACCATCTCAAGGAAGATCAGAAGGAAATGGACATCATGTGAGTTATATATGAGGGTCACGGCAAAGGCTCTGAATACTTATGACCATGTGATATTTCAGTTTTTCTTTTTTAATAAATTTGCAAAAATATCTACATTTCTGTTTTTTTCTGTCAAGATGGGGAGCTGAGTGTACATTACTGAGAAATAAAATGAACTTTTTGGCTTTTAGCAAATGGCTGCAATGAAACAAAGAGTGAAAAATTGAAAGGAGTCTGAATACTTTCCGTACCCCCTGTATATATATATAAAATCTAAATACATTTAAAACTGGAATATCCCTTAATAGCTGTCCCATGGACACAGACTGAACTTTAATATAATCAAAGGGAGTCTGTCACCAGACCCAGCATATCACCCCAGCCCTGCACATAGATAGGTTAGTGCAGCGGTCCCCAACCTTTTCTCCACCACAGCCCAGCAGGGAAAGGGAGGCGGGGCAGGTGGTTTAGGGGCGGGGCTTTGGTCATATGGGGGTGGGTTTATACACTAAACAGCAATGCAGACCCGGGGGTGCTGGCGGGACCTTGGTAGACCAGGTTCCCGCCATTAGCTATGCCAAGAGCCACTACACTGTGGCCAGATCGCCGTCCCGCCCCACATAATGTCCCGGGAGCCGCTTCTACTGAGGCCAGCCCGCCACCCCGCAGACCGGCAAAAGACCCCCAACGGTCAGTTCTGGTCCGCGGACTGGTGGTTGGGGACCCCTGGGTTAGTGTCACCAGAACCAGCATATCACCCCAGCCCTGCAGACAGCTATACTACATACACATCCCACACAGACAGCTCTACTACATACACATCCCACACAGACAGCTCCGCTACATACACATCCCACACAGACAGCTCTACTACATACACATCCCACACAGACAGCTCCTCTACATACACGTCGCACACAGACAGCTCCGCTACATACACGTCACACACAGACAGCTCCGCTACATACACGTCACACACAGACAGCTCTGCTACATACACGTCACACACAGACAGCTCCGCTACATACACGTCACACACAGACAGCTCCGCTACATACACGTCACACACAGACAGCTCCGCTACATACACGTCACACACAGACAGCACCGCTACATACACGTCACACACAGACAGCTCCGCTACATACACGTCACACACAGACAGCTCCGCTACATACACGTCACACACAGACAGCTCCGCTACATACACGTCACACACAGACAGCTCTGCTACATACACATCACACACAGACAGCTCCGCTACATACATGTCACACACAGACGGCTCCGCTACATACACGTCACACACAGACAGCTCCGCTACATACACGTCACACACAGACAGCTCCGCTACATACACGTCACACACAGACAGCTCCGCTACATACACGTCAAACACAGACAGCTCCGCTACATACACGTCACATACAGACAGCTCTACTACATACACGTCACACACAGACGGCTCCGCTACATACACGTCACACACAGACGGCTCCGCTACATACACGTCATACACAGACAGCTCCGCTACATACACATCACACACAGACAGCTCCGCTACATACACGTCACACACAGACAGCTCCGCTACATACACGTCACACACAGACGGCTCCTCTACATACACATCACACACAGACAGCTCCGCTACATACACATCACACACAGACAGCTCCGCTACATACACGTCACACACAGACAGCTCTGCTACATACACGTCACACACAGACAGCTCCGCTACATACACGTCACACACAGACAGCTCCGCTACATACACGTCACACACAGACAGCTCCGCTACATACACGTCACACACAGACAGCTCTGCTACATACACGTCACACACAGACAGCTCCGCTACATACACATCACACACAGACGGCTCCTCCAGTATAGTGCGGTGATGCCACAAGAGCTGGTTCACTGTAAAGAGCCAAACTTCCCATCACTAGTACAGAGACCTGTAGCACCTGATCATGTGACTTTTTACTCCTCCCACATGTGACATCATCAGAGGTCCTGTAACCACGGCTGCTGTACAGGAGGAGGTAGGTGGTCGCTCACAGTCCTGGCAGGATTATTATGGGGCTCTTCACTACTATCTGACACCTCGTCTGGGATCTTCTGGATCTTTTGTGTGCGGCCCCGGGGGTTTTAGTATTTGGTGACATCTCCTCCATTATACTATTACTGTATATCACAGCGGGTCAGTCACCAGCAAGTGCCCCAGAGACTGACCTGCTGCGTGTATGTACCATGTGTATAGTTATATTCACACTGCAGTGAATAATGGCCGTGTGACATCGGTATCTTTAATGGACATCACATGGCGGCATTACATTGTGTGTGAATGGGGGCTGGTCACGGGGTTCGCTGTAACGTACCGTCAAAATATAGGTCATGTTCTATTTTTGTCCGTTTTCCTGGGTCCCCCCATACACTGATAAGGGGGATCTGTAAAAACGGGTGCAAGATGGCCGTATAAAATGGAGGTTTTTTCACGTCCATTTTGCGCCCGGGTCATGTGACTGTAGCCTTATAATATTATTCCCATGTAAACAATTATAACTTGTATTGTCTCACGCGCAGAATTATAAAATCTACAAATACCTCACATTTTTGTATTTTCCAGTTCTTGTATAATCTCTCCTGATCCCTTATCTTATTTACATTTGGTTTCCATTGGATACCGCCATGCTCAGCGCCATAGAGATGAATAGGATGGTACCTAAGACTAGGGTCACATCTACGTCAGAGTCGACTCCTGCCGAAAAACGCTGAAAAGTCCTGTACGGAGAACTTCATCTCTCCGATGATATACTCACATTATTTAAATCGTTTTCCCTCGGCCTTACGGTAATTTTTATGAAGGCGACACATGTTGTATTGCCAAGGGGCGGGGCTAGTGATGTGGTACTGATGTCATTTTTTTTTTTTTTCCGTTTATTTATTTTTTGTATACATTGTGCCCCCCATAAGTTTATAATAGACCATAATAATCCGCCGATTTCACTGACTGAGAGGAGCCACATCATGGCCGTCCCCATAGCTGTGTACACAGGGCAGAGTTAAAGGGGTTGTCCTGGACAATCCCTTTAAGCATGGACCACCCAAACGTAAATAGTCAAAGGGTGTTCAAAACTGGTTAAAGTGGACCTTTCACCACCCCTTACAACTCTTTGCATCCTTCAAAAGTGTAGATAAATGAGTCTGCCTGGACAGACTGTGCTATACTAGTATGCTGGAGTGACTGACCCCCGATCTACACTGCAATTATATTTTATTTACATGGGATTTTGTGTCGATTTTATTTCGTCTTATCTTCTCTCCATTCAGATTCCTATAAGATAGGATCAATATATAAAGAATCTTTCCAACTGACTCCTCAAGGATGGAAAGAGACAGAAACAAGATGGCGGAAAGTCTATTAAATCTCACCCTAGAGATCATCTACCAGCTTACTGGAGAGGTGAGAGATTCTGATGATGTCACATTACATCATTCTTATCTATAGTAATAACAGATGATATGACTGGAGAGGTGATGGACTCTGGACATGTATGTAGTGATATTTATTAATGTGTCTCCCCATAACCAGGATTACACAGTAGTGAAGAAGACCTCTAGTGGGCGCTGTCAGGCTCCTGTGTATGAAGGATATGGAGGAACCCTGAGCCCAATCCTGGGGCCTCCACCTCACCCCCTGATACAGGAGGAGATCAATGGACAGAAGATCCTGGAACTCACCAACAAGATGCTGGAGCTGCTGACTGGAGAGGTGACACTGCTGGGAATGCTGGGACATTATACAGTAACTGGAGGGGTCTGGGTGATGACTGTATCATTGTGTTGTCAGGTTCCTATAAGGTGTCAGGATGTCGCTGTCTATTTCTCCATGGAGGAGTGGGAGTATTTAGAAGGACACAAGGATCTGTACAAGGAGGTGATGATGGAGGACCACCAGCCCCTCACATCACCAGGTAATAGACATGACTATATACACATGGACTTCCATTATTTGTATGTACAGAATGAATTCAGTCCCTGTCTGTGTTTCCTACAGGTAGATCCAGTAAGAGGACAACACCGGAGAGATGTCCCAGTCCTCTTCTTCCACAGGATGATCAGGTAGATGGAGATATTCCCTATGATGTGTAGACGGGCTGTGAAGTCCTTGTATCTCTTTCCCTCGTTGCTGACTTACAATATTTATTTCACAGCCTCAGGATAAAGATCTGAACAATGTTATGGCCACAGCAATAAAGGAAGATCCCTATGTGAGTGGTGATGAGGAGTGTGAGGAGGACATTCCTACAGGGAACCGCCCAGGTGAGGAGTCACCACTGAATATACCACAGATTATTCTGGTAGTCGCTGCTTTGTGTAGAATTGTTAGTTCTTTGCTCTATATATAGTAGTGATATATAAATGCACATTTAACACCGGCCAGGAATGTGAATAAAAATTTATTTGAAAATTTCTTTAGGACAAAGACTGAAGTATAATACCACAGTGAATAATAGCTCGCTTGCAGCAGAAAATTCACCAATTTTTGGTTGATTTGGTTTGATTTTTTTTTTACAAACAACATGACATCACCACCAACAGACATGTTACAGATTACCTAACAGTAGAGATAGAGACCTGTATATACACAATAAAGTGGTTGAATATAAATTTGTCGGTGTAAAAATGCTAAATTGCCACAAGAGATGACGTGAAGTTACTGGCAGTGTAAAAACAAAAAAACCCATTTATCAAGTGTTCTAGACTTGTACAACAAAGAGCGTGGTCTAAACCTGGCTCAGTTGAGGATTGTCTAGACACTATTGGTAAATCTGCCCCACTAACTTGCAACAAGAAATATGGTAATGGAAATTATGGGCTTTATGTATTGACATAGGGAACTGAAGTGTAAAAAATGCAGGAAATACAGTCATGGTGCCGACATGTGTCAGTTTTTGGTCACTTGACTTGGACAAGGACTGATTTACTATGTAAGAGTTGTGATGCAGCAAACCAAGCAATGGCTGCCGCCTGGCACTGCCTAAGGCAGTGGCCCTCATGTACTATTGTATTTCTGCCAGAATTCTGGCGGAAACTTATGTCATGTGTCGCATCTCTACTCTGCATCCCGTGTGACGTGACATGATATGTGACGCACGGGCCCCCCTGGAGGGCGAAGGGAAAGCGGATGAGGCCGTGAGCAGGTATGAAGATTGGAAAGCAAGGCCGCGGGAAACTGAAGCTGCTATTGTTATACTCGGGGGTCTCTTCAGACCTCTGAGTATAATGATCGGAGGCAAGCGAATATATAAAAAAAACAAAACACTGTTACTTACCTCTCCTGGGCTCCGGCATTACTCTCTGTTCTCTTCGGGTCTCTTTAGTGACGTAACAGACGTCACATGGGTCAGGCCAGCATCATGATACATAAGGATGCTGGTGTAACTCAGATGTGTGACTTCAGTGAAGAGGAGTCATGCCAGAGCCAAGGAGAGGTGAGTAACACTGGTTTTTATGTTTGCTTACTCTATAGCCATGGCTTCTTTTTACATAGTTACCAGCCTGGTGAACAGATTGTCATTTGTTTTATCACCACTATTTTAGTTAATAGCTGAATTTTGCTACATGGCTTACAATATGTATGGTTTTTTTTTATATAGAAATGTTAGTATAATTTTTTAAATGATCTAAAAATAGTAAATTCAGTTTTCTTTTTGGCAGATGACTGTACCGTGAGCTCAGAGGGACGTCTGATATCTACAGATTATAAAGCAGAGGATCATGGTATGACACAAGATCCATATGATGAACATGTCATTACCCCAGATATACCCTCAGCCCTTCACAGCAAAGATCTATCATCTGATCCTATTATACACGTCCAATCTTCTGATTCATCACAGACTGAAAATCAAACAAGGGATCTTGAACACCATAATACTCGCACAGGGGAAAAGCAATTTATATGTTTAGAATGGAAGAAATGTTTTAACCAGAAATCAGATCTTACTAGACATAAGAGAAGCCACACAAGGGAAAAGCCATATTCATGTTCAGAATGTGGGAAATGTTTTTCTCAGAAGTCAAGTTTTGTTAACCATAAAAACAGTCACGCAGAAGAAAAGTCATATTCGTGTTCAGAATGTGGAAAACATTTTAGCACTAAACCAGTTCTTATTAAACATCAGAGAATTCACACAGGGGAGAAGCCATTTTCATGTACAGAATGTGGGCAATATTTTTCTCAGAATTCAACTCTTGTTAAACACCTGAGAATACACACAGGAGAGAAGCCATATTCATGTTCAGAATGTGGGAAATGTTTTCGCGCTAAATCAACTCTTGTTGAGCATAAGAGAAGCCACACAGGGGAGAAGCCATATTCATGTTCAGAATGTGGGAAAAGTTTTAGTTGGAAATCAAATCTTATTGAACATCAAAAAGCTCACACAGGAGAGAAGTCATATTCATGTTCAGAATGTGGGAAAAGTTTTGTCCATAGATCAGATCTTGTTAGACATCGGAGAATTCACACAGGAGAGAAGCCATATTCATGTTCAGAATGTGGGAAAAGTTATACTCGGAAATCAAGTCTTGTTGACCATAGTAGCACTCATGCAGGAGAGAAGCCATTTTCAAGGCCAGAATATAAGTAATGACATTTTTTTTCATTTATATGTGCAATTATCAATAAAATTCTGTCGTTCAAAAAGCAAATGGTCTCCAGATAACACAGCTACAGTATTTATCAGTCATGTGCTGTAATAGTACGGTGCACCTGTCAAGGTCTTATTAGAAACTGCCGGTATCAGTTGTAACATATAGCTGGTACACAGCTATAAACCTACCAAGTTGATCCAGGGGAAGACACGAGGTTGATGCCGATTGCCCCATCAGAGGAAGAAATTCCTTCGCAACTTCAGATATTGGACTAGATACCATGCAGCATCTAAAGAGTTTTGCAAGCTGTCCCTAATCTGATTGGTCCCTCGTCCCACCCACTGTTCCTACTCACCAGAACTGTCCCCTCTTGCTCAGATAGAACTGGAAATGAAATTATTATACTCTGGGGTTTCCTCAGATCCCAGAGCATAATAGGTGGAGGCCCAGCGTCATGACGTTGATGCACCCCATGTGACCGATGAGGCCCAATCACAGATCTCAGCCGTGATCCTGGGGCACATCACGTCACCCAGGAGGCCAGAAAAGGACAGAGAGTGTTCCCACTCCTATCACCATAGGCTTCCTCAGGAGTGTACAATAGATTATCCTGATGGTCCGGATTACCATTATTCTGAAGGTGGGGTCAGTATGTGCTCCCTTGAGTGTTAAACCAGAGATCAGGTAAGTTGGACAAGTATTCAGTGTTCTTGGTCTGAGAGTGAATTATTGCAGAGGGACCCTACAGCAGGCCCAGGCATTAAAGGAAATCTGTCAGGGCAATTTAGGAGACTAAACCACCCACAGGTCCAGGGTTTAGTGTCCCAAATCGCCCTGTTGTAAAGCTGTGTGTGCCCATAATAAAAATAACAAACCTTCACACTCACCTATTGGCTGTACTCCTCGCACTGGCGCAGTTTGTTCACTGAAACCAGACGAGTACACCTTGCCTTCACGGCCTATGCCCCGTACCTCCGGCACTTGTGCAGTTGGGCCAGGATAACGTCCTCAGCACCATATATGAGTCCAATGTGGCTCATCAGAATCATCTCTTGGTAAGTACAAAGGTTTATTTTTTTTTACATTGTGGGCATGCATGGATTTACAACAGGGCAATTTGGTACACTAAACCCCCGATCTTTAAGCAGCTGTGGGGGGTTTAGTGTCCCAAATCGACCTGACAGGTTGTCTTTAACCCATTAGAGACACATGACATAATAGTATGCCCTAGATGCCAAGGCGTTGACGCATATGGGCGTACTATTACATTCTGTGCCAGTCACCCGCTCACTGACACAGATCCTATTCTCTAATAGTCATGTGGCATCTGCTGGGAGACATATTCCTCATAGCCCACTTCCTCCTCTTTTTGATGAGTTGGATGAGAACTGCCAGCGTTTTTGGGATGTAGAGATGGAAAACATGAGTGTTGGTGGAGGCAGTAGTGGCAGGGGGTGTGCTACTGCTGGTAGTGCTTGTAGGGGCACTAGGGGAAAATCTGTTAGGAACTGTGAGGGCATACAGGGAATGCCATGATGAGTCACATAAAAGCGAGGAAGGTGATACAGAATCTGATGATTCTATTACAGTTAAGACCTGGCAACTGGTTCAAGGTGACACAGGAAGAGAGTGGAGGTAGCTGCAATAATTCTATCTGACGTGCAGCCCCAACATCCAAAAGACCTGCCTGGGGTAGATTTAAGGCAAGCTTGACTGGCAGACATGTTTCTGGTTTTGGCAACAACAGCTATATGTGGTCATCTCCTGTATGGGATATATAGTCCTAGGAGCCCTGACAGTGTCATACACTATTGTAAACCTATAATTCTCATGTACTAGGTACCATAAATAACAACCATGCCTACCAAAGAAACATGAAACAACCTATTAGGAATGGCGATACCATAAATAAATAACAAACACCAAATATAATGAAAATATCAAAAAGTCATTTTATTTCATACAAGAAAAGACATATAAAAGTATTATTTAAAAACACAATGTGTCATAAACACAGACAAGAGGCAAGGTCACGGCATTCCCAGGCAAGCACATCACAAAGAAAAAATATATATATGTATGTATCACAATATATGCAAGAGTCCAAGAAGCATATATATCATATCATGCACAAAACATAATTACTGGACAAATGCATATATATGGCACATCAGAAGCATTATTTCAAGATACTCCACATAAATAACATTCACTGGAAAGACATGTCAGACATATTTCAGTAAATAATATATATATATATATATACAGTGCCTTGCGAAAGTATTCCCTTGAACTTTTCAACCTTTTGTCACATTTCAGGCTTCAAACATAAGGATACAAAATTTTAATTTTTTTGGTGAAGAATCAACAACAAGTGGGACACAATCGTGAAGTGGAACAAAATTTATTGGTTATTTTAAACTTTTGTAAAAAATAAAAAATTTAAAAGTGGGGCGTGCAATATTATTCAGCCCCTTTACTTTCTGTGCAGCAAACTCACTCCAGAAGTTCAGTGAGGATCTCTGAATGATCCAATGTTGTCCTAAATGACTGATGATGATAAATATAATCCACCTGTGTGTAATCAAGTCTCCGTATAAATGCACCTGCTCTGTGATAGTCTCAGGGTTCTGTTTAAAGCGCACCGAGCATCATGAAGACCAAGGAACACGCCAGGCAGGTCTGTGATACTGTAGTGGAGAAGTTTAAAGCCGAATTTGGATACAAAAAGATTTCCCAAACTTTAAACATCCCAAGGAGCACTGTGCAAGCGATCATATTGAAATGGAAGGAGTATCAGACCACTGCAAATCTACCAACACCCGGCCATCCCTCTAAACTTTCATCTCAAACAAGGAGAAGACTGATCAGAGATGCAGCCAAGAGGCCCATGATCACTCTGGATGAACTGCAGAGATCTACAGCTGAGGTGGGAGAGTCTGTCCATAGGACAACAATCAGTCGTACACTGCACAAATCTGGCCTTTATGGAAGAGTGGCAAGAAGAAAGCCATTTCTCAAAGATATCCATAAAAAGTCTTTTTTAAAGTTTGCCACAAGCCACCTGGGAGACACACCAAACATGTGGAAGAAGGTGCTCTGGTCAGATGAAACCAAAATCCAACTTTTTGGCCACAATGCAAAACGATATGTTTGGCGTAAAAGCAACACAGCTCACCCCCCTGAACACACCATCCCCACTGTCACACATGGTGGTGGCAGCATCATGGTTTGGGCCTGCTTTTCTTCAGCAGGGACAGGGAAGATGGTTAAAATTGATGGGAAGATGGATGGAGCCAAATACAGGACCATTCTGGAAGAAAACCTGTTGGAGTCTGCAAAAGACCTGAGACTGGGAAGGAGATTTATCTTCCAACAAGACAATGATCCCAAACATAAAGCAAAATCTACAATGGAATGGTTCACAAATAAACGTATCCAGGTGTTAGAATGGCCAAGTCAAAGTCCAGACCTGAATCCAATCGCGAATCTGTGGAAAGAGCTGAAAACTGCTGTTCACAAACGCTCTCCATCCAACCTCACTGAGCTCCAGCTGTTTTCCAAGGAAGAATGGGCAAGAATTTCAGTCTCTCGATGTGCAAAACTGATAGAGACATACCCCAAGCGACTTGCCGCTGTAATCGCAGCAAAAGGTGGCGCTACAAAGTATTAACTTAAGGGGGCCGAATAATTTGGCACGCCCCACTTTTCAGTTTTTTATTTTTTAAAAAGTTTAAAATATCCAATAAATTTCATTCCACTTCACGATTGTGTCCCACTTGTTGTTGGTTCTTCACCAAAAAAAATTAAAATTTTATATCCTTATGTTTGAAGCCTAAAATGTGGCAAAAGGTTGAAAAGTTCAAGGGGGCCGAATACTTTCGCAAGGCACTGTATATAGAGTAAACATTAGTCACCAAAATCAGACAGTCTTACCAATGAACAAATATGAATATGCAAGGGAACGCTGTGACCTCCACCAGCAGCCCCTACGTATGTTTTGCCCCCCGCTTCGTCAGGGAGGTCATAGACAAGGATCCTTATATAAGAAAATAGCCACCTGAACACAATTTCCTTCAGATAATGGCGCCATTATCCCCACAGGCTGCAATATGAGCGGCTCTCACTAGAGCACGCTCACAAGTCTCGCACCTGTGCAGTTGAACCCATTAGACACAGCATCATGGAGAAGATCTCAATCAGCAGCAAAGGAAATTCACATCTCGCGAGACTAGTCATGCTAATGTAAGACACGCCCATCACCCATTCAAAGACATACAGCTATACAGAAACACCCTGAGAACAGTCATTAATCCAAAATAAGAGCAGTCCTACCAAGGTAAGACAAAGTCATCTCTCAATCAATACTGCACAGCCCTCCATCAAGGCCATGCGGAGACATCCACAAACAACCATCAATCCGAGTTAAGGGCGGTCGCACAGACAAATGCCCGTACAGCACCCCAATCTCTCATTCATTCAATCTCTCATTCAAACCAGTGTGAACTCAGTTCTACATGCCTCCTCTGCACATCCCAAACACATTATTCGGGACATACCCACAGGACAATTTATTAGAGCGAAGAGAATCTGTGACACTGAACAGGAATTTGAGGCACAGGCTCAAGAGAGGATACTCTGTGACCGATATAGAGCAAGGATATCAAAGAGCAAAGAATTCTAGTAGATTGTCTCTACTTAATTTTAAAAAACGTGATTCTGAGAAAACAGAAGTTAGGCTGATTACTAATTTTCATAGTCGGTGGAGAGAGTTCAGACTAGTGGTGGAGCAATTTTGGCCAATACTTAAACAAGACAAGGATTTAGGACCGTTATTAACGCAAGAAGCGAGAATTACAGCTAAATGGAGTCAGAATTTGAAAGATATGCTGGTTAAGAGCCACTATATACCACCTGTGTCAAAGATTATTTTTTCTGATAGGGGTCCTAAGTGGGGCTCATCATCTTGTGGTAACTGTTCTGCGTGTAGATATGTGGTGAAAACTCTAACATTTACCAACTCCCAAGGAAATCAACAATATAAAATTGTACACTCTGTGAATTGCAGAAGTAAAGGGGTCATCTATCATTTGGAATGTCCATGTGGACTAATTTATATTGGAATGACGTCTCGGGAAGCACGGATGAGAATCCTGGAACATGTGAGGGACATCTGAAAGGCGATAGAACCATCGAATCAATTATCTACAATAAATTTGAAACCTGTGGTGAGACATTACAGAGAATATCATATACATGAAGCTGATAATGTAAAGGTAAGGATTATTGATCAGGTTCGATTGGGAAATAGGGGTGGTGATATTGTCACTAGGCTCCTACAAATTGAGACCAAATGGATTGTGGCACTGCACACAATGTCACCTCATGGTCTCAATGAGAAATGGCTGGACCTAGGTATTGGGCTTATGGTTAATACTGGTTGGTTCATTTATCAAAGGGATATATTTTATGGTGGGGTGGTTTATGAGGGATTAGGATTCTAATAAGAGGGGGTATTGTAGAGGTATTATTAATATGGGAGGGCTATGGATCGATGATCTCACGGCCTCTCTATATTTATTTATGGTTAATATTTACTGTATAGTCTTATTTTGTTTTTCCCCGCTTTATAGTTTTAGCTTGCTGGACCTTTGAGACTATCTTCATGGGGTGATAAGGATCAGGATGACATCATTACCTATAGCGGAATATATTGCTGGAAAATATTTTTGCTTTTCACTATATCATATCTTTGATATGTCTTAAAAACTTCACTGTATCATATCTTATGTCTTAAAAGAAGGAAAGGAGAAAAAAAAAAGCACATTATATCATCATTATTGCATTTATTAGCCTTAAGCTTTTGCATTATTCATATATTCACACATTTTTTTACATTTTTCTGTTCAGTAGTGTTTAATAATTGATGATGAACACAGTTATATAAATTATTTAGTTCATGCAGTTTAGTTTTTTTTTTTTTACTATATACACTTTTTTGTGTTCATTTGTTAGCACATTTCTTTAATTCTTTCCGGTTAATATAAGAACATTGTTTATTTTATTGTCCCATTATTGGCCATTTCCACATATCTGCATTTAGTTAGTGTATCCCAATTTAGAGGTTATTGCTTTACTTTAATGGAGGGATATGTAGCAATGAATGAGAGATTGGGGTGCTGTACGGGCATTTACGACCGCTCTTATCTCGGATTGATGGTTGTTTGTGGATGTCTCCGCATGGCCTTGATGGAGGGCTGTGCAGTACTGAGTGAGAGATGACTATGTCTTACCTTGGTAGGACTGCTCTTATTTTGGATTAATGACTGTTCTCAGGGTGTTTTTGTATAGCTGTATGGTTTTGAATGGGTGATGGGCGTGTTTTACATTAGCATGACTAGTCTCACGAGATGTGAATTTACTTTGCTGCTGATTGAGATCTCCTCCATGATGATGTGTCTGCACAGGTGAGAGACTTGTGAGCGTGCTCTAGTGAGAGCCGCTCATATTGCAGCCTGTGGGGATAATGGCGCCATTATCTGAAGGTAATTGTGTTCAGGTGGCTATTTTCTTATATAAGGATCCTTGTCTATGACCTCCCTGACGAAGCGGGGGCAAAACATACGTAGGGGCTGCTGGTGGAGGTCACAGCGTTCCCTTGCATATTGTGCAGGTGCTGTCTGATTTTGGTGACTAATGTTCTCTCTCTCTCTCTCTCTCTCTCTATATATATATATACTATTTACTGAAATATGTCTGACATGTCTTTCCAGGGATTGTGTCCAGTAATTATGTTTTGTGCATGATATGATATATATGCTTCTTGGACTCTTGCATATGTTGTGATACATACATATATATATTTTTTTCTTTGTGATGTGCTTGCCTGGGAAAGCCGTGACCTTGCTTCTTGTCTGTGTTTATGACACATTGTGTTTTTAAATAATACTTTTATATGTCTTTTCTTGTATGAAATAAAATGATTTTTTGATATTTTCATTATATTTGGTGTTTATGTTATTTATTTATGGTATCGCCATTCCTAATAGGTTGTTTCATGTCATACACTATGTTTTATAGATATATAGTCCTAAGAGCCTTACCAGTGTTATACAATATATTTTACAGATATAGAGACCTAGGGGCCCTGTCAGTGTCATACACTATGTTTTATAGATATATAGTCCTAGGAGCCCTGACAGTGTCATACACTATGTTTTATAGATATATAGTCCTAGGAGCCCTGACAGTGTCATACACTATGTTTTATATATATAGAGTCCTAGGAGCCCTGACAGTGTCATACACTATGTTTTATATATATAGAGTCCTAGGAGCCCTGACAGTGTCGTACACTATGTTTTATAGATATATATATAGTCCTAGGAGTCCTGACAGTGTCATACACTATGTTTTATATATATATAGTCCTAGGAGCCCTGACAGTGTCATACACTATGTTTTATAGATATATATATAGTCCTAGGAGTCCTGACAGTGTCATACACTATGTTTTATAGATATATATAGTCCTAGGAGCCCTGACAGTGTCATACACTATGTTTTATAGATATATATAGTCCTAGGAGTCCTGACAGTGTCATACACTATGTTTTATAGATATATATAGTCCTAGGAGCCCTGACAGTGTCATACACTATGTTTTATATATATATATATATAGTCCTAGGAGTCCTGACAGTGTCATACATTATGTTTTATATATATATAGTCCTAGGAGCCCTGACAGTGTCGTACACTATGTTTTATATATATAGAGTCCTAGGAGTGATAGTATATATATATATATATATATATATATAGAGTCCTAGGAGTCCTGACAGTGTCGTACACTATGTTTTATAGATATATAGTACTAGGAGCCCTGACAGTGTCGTACACTATGTTTTACAGATATATATAGTCCTAGGAGTCCTGACAGTGTCATACACTATGTTTTATAGATATATAGTCCTAGGAGCCCTGACAGTGTCATACACTATGTTTTATATATATATAGTCCTAGGAGCCCTGACAGTGTCATACGCTATGTTTTATAGATATAGAGTCCTAGGAGCCCTGACAGTGTCGTACACTATGTTTTATATATATATAGCCTAGGAGCCCTGACAGTGTCGTACACTATGTTTTATAGTATATAGGACTAGGAGCCCTGACAGTGTCGTACACTATGTTTTATAGATATATAGTACTAGGAGCCCTGACAGTGTCGTACACTA
Source organism: Leptodactylus fallax (assembly GCA_947044405.1). NCBI lineage: Eukaryota > Metazoa > Chordata > Amphibia > Anura > Leptodactylidae > Leptodactylus > Leptodactylus fallax. The sequence goes on from CAMRHE010000585.1 coordinate 663,462, forward strand.
TGTTTTACAGATATATATAGTCCTAGGAGTCCTGACAGTGTCATACACTATGTTTTATAGATATATAGTCCTAGGAGCCCTGACAGTGTCATACACTATGTTTTATAGATATATAGTCCTAGGAGCCCTGACAGTGTCATACGCTATGTTTTATAGATATATAGTCCTAGGAGCCCTGACAGTGTCGTACACTATGTTTTATAGATATATAGTCCTAGGAGCCCTGACAGTGTCGTACACTATGTTTTATAAATATATAGTCCTAACAGAGTCATTGTTATGAACCAAATGCAGTACAAAAACAGATAGTTAGTCCCAGAAAACCAGACACCCCTGCACACTATGGTAAACAGCGCTGAGCGTCCAGCGCCCTCCATTTTATCCACTCTCCTATAAATGAAAGACCATACTATACTTTTGCTCTTTGATTGTCACATAGAGGGATAGTGTAATACCTCTCTGAGCCTTACTAGAGGGGTATCTTATATAATACCACTCTGAACATAACCAGGAAGTTTATTGGCACTGTGACCCAGACATTTACCATTGTTGAGGTCGCAGCACCAAAACACTTACACAACACTAACACAAAGTCATCAATAAAGTTTACATTTTTTCGCTGGCCCTGTCCTGTCCATACCTGATCTTTATAGAGTAAAATACACCGACCGCCTCTCTAGCGATATCTGTTAAACACAAAAATAATAGCAATAACAATTATTTCTAGAGATTAATGTATAAAACACTTCTGATAGGCGCAAAGTTCTATCAGTCAGATAACACATTGTCATCCATTCAATGTCACCATATAAAATTCAAGTTTTTGGCAGCTTTCAGATGGGTATAATAGCGTGTGGTGATGGGGGGGGCCACTTATGAAAACTTTGCACTGGGCCCACCAATGTGTTAAAACGGCCCTGCTTGTGTGTGTACAAGAGGTGTAAAGCTACGTCTGGTGATTATATGACATATTCCGCAGGTTTTAGCAGTGATCCCTTCTGTATGCTGCCATACACTGGAGAATCTGCCCTCTAAATGACTTCTGACTAATCCCATACACACATTGCAGAAAAAAAAAAAATCTGCAGCGGAAAAGCTGTATTTTCACAGCATGTCGGTTATACCTTCATAAATGCTGGTGTTTTCTGTAGAGGTATAATAGGTACAGAAAGTCCACAGAGGAAAACTCTGAGATCGCAATGAAAAACGCTGCTGAAAAAAACGCAAGCATTTCCACCACAGTCTTTTCCACAGCATGGGCCCTTAACGTAAAGGGGTTGTTTCATTTGTGTGTAAATTTTTTGGCATAGCCAAACTAGTTGCTTGTGACCCTTTATAAATCAGGTGCACAAGTAACAAGGCATATGTCTATCCCTACACACAATAAAAAAATGTATATACATACAGAATTATCGAATAGGACCGCTATACCAGGGCTAAATACTGTCACGTCACCCGCTGACCGCTATACCAGGACTGAATACTGTCACGTCGCCCGCTGACCGCTATACCAGGACTAAATACAGTCACGTCACTCACTGACCGCTATACCAGGACTAAATACTGTCACGTCAGGCGCTGACCCCTATACCAGGACTAAATACTGTCACGTCAGTCACTGACCGCTATACCAGGTGTGATGAACCGACCCTCAGTTTTATATCTTTCTTGGAAGTGTGTTTTACTTGCTTAGGTCAGTCCTTCCCCCACTTGGAATGCGGTGCTTTAGTTGAGTCCACATTGCTGGACGATACGCTTCACTGGTTTTATGTGTGTTCATTGGAGATGGCTTGCTATAGCCAGGCACTTTTATTATCCCTGGCCAGATGGGATGGGGGATAGCAAGCCTTAACTTCACCCTTCTCTCCGAGGGTTCTGCAAAGGTGGGAGAAGGGGGGCTGCCTGGGTGCAAGGGGTGGGTGGAGCACTAGCCATATGCTGTGGGCAGACCTGGATTCTGGGGTCATTCAGCAAAGAGGCAGTAAGGAGCTCTGATCTGGGAGAAGATGAGAGGGCCTGCCCTACTGAGGAATGCTTTGAGGGCCTAGTTCTGGACAGCATGTAGAAGGATTGTTTTATGCAACTTGCTTAAGCTTGCGCCCTAGGCCCAAAACTCTGCTGTGGCCTAGAGAAACGGACTACGAGCCTATGCCGGTATTTTCTCTATCTTTTAATTCCCCTGTTTATTTTTGTGTATTGTATCATCGCTCCTTTGCTTGTATGTTTATGCTTGATCATATTAATATTGTATATTTCTGTATATGCTATTAATTCATACCGACCCACTTGGGTTATTAAACATATAAAATTTATATCGCTCATTTCGTTTTATCCTATGACCCGGTCTACTCACGGTGTGTGAGTGGGAGGTTAAGAAAGAAGTTTGATCGCAGGCGTGCCAGGCGGCTGGGCGAGGCGATATTCTTCACAGTGGTGGCAGCGTGGTGGGATATTAGGGTAACAGTGTGTGGGTGTGGTATCACGCAGACACTGGGGATTGCGGCAATCCTATGGAACGAGCGCGGTATGTGATCAAGCTTAAAATACGGTGAAAGTTTGGTACAGTACTGTTCCCTCCCTTCTTCTTTTTTCTGTCCTATCTTTTATTTGGCAACGGCTTCTAGTGGATGGCTGATGGGACCAGAAGCATAACCAAACGTCTGCAGGACTTGGTTGCTGCTGAACTCCAGGAGATGGCGGATATGGAAGCTACCATAGCCATGCAGGAGGCGGAGCAAAGTCCTGAGAGGCTGGCACCAGAAAACATCACCATGCCAGATGGTTCCGCAGGTGCCCGGACACCAGAGGTAACTGTGCCTGGAGGGACCAGTAACCCCAGTTCTGTGGGGGTAACGGACTTATACTTGCAAATGGCCTTACAGCAGATAGACGCTAGTGACTCTAGCACCCGTCTGCAGGTGATTCTCCAGTACCGAGAAGCTGCGAGCGCCGGGCGGCGAGAGAGGGCGGGCTGCAGAGCGCCGGGCGGAAAGAGAGGCCGCTGCTGCAGAGCGTCGGGCGGAGTTGGAGCATCAGCTTGAGCTAAAAAAGCTGGAACTTTGCCAGCAGGCGCAACCTTCCCCTGCACCAACTCCAGGAGCCCGAGCACTAAAGATCCGATCCGAGGACTTTCCAATCTTGGAAGATAACGGGGACTTGGACTCGTTCTTGCGGGGATTTGAGAGGGTGTGTAAGCAGCATCATATTCCCCAGGCAGAATGGGCCCATTACCTGTCTCCCCGGCTGAAGGGAAAAGGCCTGGATGTTTCCACGAGCTTACCAGTGGACGCGGACTATGAGACCATCAAAGCGGCGCTGATCCGGAGATACCGGAATATCCAGCGGGGTCCCACAGAGAGCTATGCGGATGTTCTGCACCACTTACAGGTTACATTCTGGCAGTGGATCAAAGGACTTACTGTCACCACATTTGAGGGACTTGGGGACCTTATGATAAAGGAACAATTTCTCCAGGTGTGCCCTCTGGAGGTCCGCCAGTTCGTGTGTGATCGGAAACCCACAACAGCAGACAATGCTGCAGAGATTGCTGACGACTATGTGTCCACCAGGGAGCAAGGGATCAAGATAGGAGCCACACTGCAGAGACCCCCAAGTGGGAAGGAGGGGCAAAGTTGGAGTTCACCACAGCCTGCGGTCTCCAAGTGGGGTAAGACAAACTCTGTCCCGGGTGCCCCCTCTACTTCCCCTGTCCCAAGAACTCTGGGCGCCCCAGGGACCACCTCTAAATCCCAAGGAGAGGTCCGGCGATGTCACGCCTGTAACCAGCCAGGACATTTCAAGGCGGAATGCCCCAACTGCTCTAAGAACCCCCCTGCTCCCCCAGCCACGGCAGCTGGCCCATCTGTATACTTGGTGGGGAGGGAGGGGTTGCAATCCGATGCCAACAGTCAACAGGTCATTGTGGGGGATAAAGTGGTCATGGGATTTCGGGACACTGGGGCGCAGATTACTCTGGTGCAACCTGACTTGGTCCCTGCGGACAGTATTATCCCTAGAAAAACTCTGACCCTGAAGGGTATTGGACAAGAACGCGTAACTGTGCCCATGGCTTGCGTCCATTTGGACTGGGGTGCGGGAAAAGGGATGCGTGATGTGGGGCTAGTGTCTGATCTGCCTGCCAATGTACTATTGGGAACAGATTTGGGGCCCTTGGTGTCCCAATATGGGGTGGGAGCAGCCCCACCTCGCTGTGACAAAATGTCTGTACTGAAGGATGATTTTAATGAGGTGTTGAAGCCTGTCACACAGGCAGAGGGAGGGGTCAGCTGCCTGTTTCCCCTTGCTGTGTGTCCAGCTAAAGTAATCAGTGAGCATGTGAATGAGACATTGTGGAATGCTGACCTGGCTGTAGCCCCGCCCACATCTGCGGGTGATGAGGGCCCCCTCAGTGTGACCCTGGCTGAGCCATTCACCCATGCAGTTCACTGTGAATCAATGAATGAATGCAATGTCAATGTAATTGCTAATTCTTGCCTTGCAGGTTTACAGGGTAGCTCTTCTGAGATGCTGGGGGAAACCCCAACTGAGGACAATGTGCCAGGTGGTCAAGTGGGTCATGGGGATCTCAGGGCCGATCCGGATGAGGAACGGACTGCTGGTGTTGCAGTGGTAACCCGCAGCCAGAGTGCTAGAGGGGTGGAAGGCGCTCCGACCCCTGAACCGTTCCCTCTGTCACCCGGAGATGGCACTGAGGCCGCCGTGACTAACCTCCCCACACTGGAGCCGGAGGAGCCCGGCGGGTATGTGACATGCACATCTCTTCTGTCTGGTTCCAGTCAGGAGTTCAGGGACGCTGTCCAAGCTGACCGCAGTCTGGATGCATTGAAGGAGCGTGCTGGTCAACCTCCCTTGGAGTCGGACAAGGACCGCGTGTACTGGGAGCAAGGGAGGTTGTATCGGGAAACGATCCCCACAAAGGGAAAAGAAAGTCGGCTCAGGGAGAAACATTTGGTGGTACCCCAACCCTATCGGGTGGAGTTGTTGCGGATTGCTCATGATAGTCCACTGGCAGGCCACCTGGGGATCGCTAAGACCAAGGCTCGCCTCAGCCACTTATTCTACTGGCCTAAGATGGGGACAGATGTAGCTAAATACTGCCGTTCATGTGACACTTGTCAGAGGATGGGCAAGGCGGGGCAAGGCTCCAAAGCACCAATGATACCTATGCCCATCATAACCGAACCTTTCCAGCGGGTGGCTGTGGATCTCATTGGACCCCTGTCCATTCCCAGTCGCACCGGGAAACGTTTCATATTAACGGTAGTAGACTACGCTACTAGGTACCCGGAAGCTGTCGCGCTGTCTTCCACCCGGGCTGATGTAGTGGCCAAGGCTCTGGTAGGCATCTTCTCCTGTGTTGGATTTCCCAGAGAGATGCTCACAGACCAAGGTACCCAGTTCATGTCTGCCTTGATGCAAGGCCTGTGTAAGGTAACAGAGGTGCAACATCTGGTGTCCAGCCCGTATCACCCACAGACCAATGGCCTGTGTGAACGGTTCAATGGCACCCTGAAGCAGATGCTCAGGATGTTAGTCGAGTCCCACGGGCGCGACTGGGAGCCTTATCTCCCGCACCTGCTGTTCGCTTACCGGGAGGTGCCGCAAGCCTCAACGGGGTTCTCCCCCTTTGAGCTCTTGTACGGGAGACGTGTACGTGGGCCCCTAACTCTTGTGAAAGAGTCCTGGGAAGGAGAAACAGCCATCCAAAGTGTGCCAGTCGTGCCCATGGCCCAAGTGCAGACGGCATGGGGTGCTGGAGGTGGGACCCAAGAAGGGGGTGTGTCAAATGTATTACCTGTCAATGTATTGCGGAGGGATGGTTTGGGGAAGCATAATCTCAGTCATTTGCCCAAGGTATCACCATCACCCACCCAAGTACAGGAGGAACAGGGTGTAGGCCCAAGGGGGCAAGGCGTCTGGGAGGGAGGACAGGGTCCAAACATACCTGTGCCAGAACCAGAGGTGCCCCTAGGTTTGGAAGCAAAGGGGGAGGTGCAGAATCCCCTAGAACTCTCCCAACTAGCGGCTAGTGTGGGAGAGACCCTGAGAGACTGCCGGGAAGGGGTCTCTAAACTGGTATCACAAGGGCCTGGGGTTGCGAGTGTGGATCTGCGGGATGCCAGCACTCAGCATGAGGTCCCAGTGCAGGCCGGGGGTAGCCAGGTGGGCGAAGACTGCCGGGATGGGGTCTCAGCACCGATACCACAAGGGCCTGGGGTTGCGAGTGTGGATCTGTGGGATGCCAGCACTCACAACGAGGTCCCAGTGCAGGCCGGGGGTAGCCAGGTGGGCGGAGACTGCCGGGATGGGGTCTCAGCACCGGTACCACAAGGGCCTGGGGTTGTGAGTGTGGGTCGGAGGGACCCAGAGCAAGCAGGAGGTAGCCAGGTCTACTTAATTCAGAGCCTGAACCTTAGAAGAGTCTCCATTCAGACAGGAGAGGAAGAGGGTATCAGTACGCCAGGAATATGGTCAGGGACCAGCGCAGGTCCCGGCGGGGTGAGGCCGCCAAGGTGTCCGCGGAAGGCGATCTTAGGATCGTCCTTCCTCCCGACACGCTCTAAAAGGGGGAGGTGTGATGAACCGACCCTCAGTTTTATATCTTTCTTGGAAGTGTGTTTTACTTGCTTAGGTCGGTCCTTCCCCCACTTGGAATGCGGTACTTTAGTGGAGTCCACATTGCTGGACGATAGGCTTCACTGGTTTTATGTGTGTTCATTGGAGATGGCTTGCTATAGCCAGGCACTTTTATTATCCCTGGCCAGATGGGATGGGGGATAGCAAGCCTTAACTTCACCCTTCTCTCCGAGGGTTCTGCAAAGGTGGGAGAAGGGGGGCTGCCTGGGAGCAAGGGGTGGGTGGAGCACTAGCCATATGCTGTGGGCAGACCTGGATTCTGGGGTCATTCAGCAAAGAGGCAGTAAGGAGCTCGGATCTGGGAGAAGATGAGAGGGCCTGCCCTACTGAGGAATGCTTTGAGGGCCTAGTTCTGGACAGCATGTAGAAGGATTGTTTTATGCAACTTGCTTAAGCTTGCGCCCTAGGCCCAAAACTCTGCTGTGGCCTAGAGAAACGGACTACGAGCCTATGCCGGTATTTTCTCTATCTTTTAATTCCCCTGTTTATTTTTGTGTATTGTATCATCGCTCCTTTGCTTGTATGTTTATGCTTGATCGTATTAATATTGTATATTTCTGTATATGCTATTAATTCATACCGACCCACTTGGGTTATTAAACATATAAAATTTATATCGCTCATTTCGTTTTATCCTATGACCCGGTCTACTCACGGTGTGTGAGTGGAAGGTTAAGAAAGAAGTTTGATCGCAGGCGTGCCAGGCGGCTGGGCGAGGCGATATTCTTCACACCAGGACTAAATACTGTCACGTCACCCCCTGACCGCTGTACCAGGAATAAATACTGTCACGTCACCCGCTGACCCCTATACCAGGACTAAATACTGTCACGTCACCCGCTGACCGCTATACCGGGACTAAATACTGTCACGTCACCCGCTGACCGCTATATCGGGACTAAGTACTGTCACGTCAGTCACTGACCGCTATACCAGGACTAAATACCGTCACGTCACCCGCTGACCGCTATGCCAGGACTAAATACTGTCACGTCACCCGCTGACCACTATACCAGGACTAAATACCGTCACGTCACCTGCTGACCGCTATACCAGGACTAAATACCGTCACGTCACCCACTGACCGCTATACCAGGACTAAATACCGTCACGTCACCCACTGATCGCTATACCAGGACTAAATACCGTCACGTCACCCACTGACCGCTATACCAGGACTAAATACTGTCACGTCAGCCACTTACTGCCAGATTTCCCTCTGCCCTCACAGTATAATCCATAAATAGCGGCTTTTACTGTATAATGTTCCCGTCATAGTGCCAAACACTTCACTACGATCAGAGTTACTCCATTCCCCATCTTGAGAACACAACTACCCCCTTTTATTTGCAGATGCCCCCTCATAACGCCAGCCAGCAATTAACCTCTTCCTGCCCTGCACTGTAATAGTACGCTGCAGTAAGCAGGTTGTTCCTAGGACTACACTTTGCAGAGACTGTAAAATGACCGTTTATGCCACGTAGGGCCCCGGCCTTAAGGCTGAGGCCCCACTTTGTGGAAAAGCAGCTTTTTTTGTGGCAGATTTTGCTTCAGTTTTTTGAGCCAAAGCCAAGCAGGGCTACAAAAGGACTGTGAAATATCTAGGAAGCTTCTTACACTCCTCCCTTCTGCTCAATCCACTCCTGGCTTTGGCTCAAAAAACAGCAACAAAATCTGCAACAAAAAAATCCGCTTTTCTGTAACGTGAAACACAGTGTTTATGGCGGCTGCAGAAATGTGCGAGCAAAGTGAATTAAATATCATTTAATCTCATCCACAGCAGGTTAATTTTAGCTGTGGAGTTGCGGGAATTTCCACATATATTTACCGTAATAGGGGAAGAAAGTGCAGAGAAAAATGCATCAAAAGCTCAATGAAAAACGCTGTGTGAAAAAACAATGTGTTTTTGCTGCTTTTTATCTCCTGTGCTTTTTAGCTGTGTTTCCCTGTGTTGGGCCTAACCCTTAAAGGGTCCAGGAATTACAGGTTTCTGCAAGGAGGCCGGGGAAGGTGAAAAATAAAATGCCTGTCCCTGGTCCTCCCACCCCTGTCCGGTCCAGCAGCGCCTCGGGGCTTGTTCCAGCGGCAGTCCTCGCCACACGTAACCGCTGAGGCCTATCATCTGCCTCAGCAGCCTAAGGAAAGGAACCAGGATGTCACTCACATACGTCACCTGTGATGTCCCGTGTCCTTTCCTTAGGCCGCTGACTGGCTTCAGCAGTTACGTGCGGTGAGGACTTCTGCCAGAACAAGCCCCCCGGGCGCCACAGGACCGGACAGCTGTGGGAGACCCCGTGGACAGGTGAGTGTGGGCTTTCTTATCTTGCAGAAAACAGTAATTCCTGGCAAACTGTAGAAGCAGCGATCAGAATCTGCATCTGCCGATGCTTTCATCTACTGCCGATTAAGAGTCCTAATAGTAGGGAAAGTATGGGGCCCCTATGGGTGTTGGGGCCCTGGGCAATTGCCCAGTTTGCCCCCCCCCCTAACGCCGGCGCTAGGCTGTCTATATATACTCACAGATGAGTCAGTGGATGTCACATGTAAGCCATAAGCTAATGTATTCATACATCATACAATGGATTCAATTCTGATTGGATGTGATGTCACTTAGTTTGGAGTGTAGGGCAGGAAACTATAAATAAATTTTATTGTGAGGGTTGTGGGTTCACACATGCTATTCTGTCCTGTATGATTTCTTAACCCTTGTTGTGCCCTATAAGGGGACTTAAGAATTAAACATTTAGAGCCAACATGGTGAGATCCTTCTAAGGGGTAATAATGTAATACTACCATAACATATAAGATATATTACAGTTTCTTATATTCGCCAGTGCTATTCAATGACACAAAATTTATCGAAACAGCAGGGCCTATTTAATAAGGATACATTGGAAATCTTGTCTGGTTCCTGTGAAATAATTTATGCACACGCCTAATATACAGATATGTTATCTGAAAACTATTTGGTTTTTGGATGACAGAATTTTATTGGTAATTACATTCATTTCTTAAATGGCTTCTCCCCTGTGTGAGCTTTTTGATGTTTACTAAGATCTGATTTCTGAATAAAACATTTCCCACATTCTGGACATGAATAAGGCTTCTCTCCTATGTGATTTCTCTGATGTACAATAAGACCTTGTTTCTGGGTAAAACATTTCCCACATTCTGGACATGAATAAGGCTTCTCTCCTGTGTGATTTCTCTGATGTACAATAAGACCTTGTTTCTGGGTAAAACATTTCCCACATTCTGGACATGAATATGGCTTCTCTCCTGTGTGATTTCTCTGATGTACAATAAGACCTTGTTTCTGGGTAAAGCATTTTCCACATTCTGAACATGCAAATGGCTTCTCTCCTGTGTGAATTATCTGATGTCTGAGAAGACACTGTTTCTTGGAAAAATGTTTTCCACATTCTGAACATGAATATGGCTTCACCCCTGTGTGAATTGTAAGATGTTTCATAAGGGTTGAATTCTGAGCAAAACATTTCCCACATTCTTTACATGAATATGGCTTCTCCCCTGTGTGGATTCTTTGATGTTCAATAAGAACATATTTAGCACTAAAACATTTTTCACATTCTAAACATGAAAATGACTTCTCCCCTGTGTGAACTTTGTGATGTTCAATGAGATGTTCTTTGCGAGCAAAACATTTTCCACATTCTGGACATGAATATGGCTTCTCTCCTGTGTGAATTCTCTTGTGTATATAAAGACTTTGTTTTGCCCAGAAACATTTTCCACATTCTAGACACGAAAATGGCTTCTCCCCTGTGTGAATTCTCTGATGTCTTATCAGATCTGATTTGTGGGTAAAACATTTACCACATGTTGGACATGGAAAAGGCTTCTCCCCTGTGTGAGTTCTCTGATGTCTTACCAGACCTGATTTGTGGGTAAAACATTTCCCACATTCTGGACATGGAAACAGCTTCCCCCCTGTGTGAATTCTCTGATGTTTAGCAAGATCTGATTTTAGGAAAAAACACTTCCCACACTGTAAACATAATTGTCTTTTACCAAGACTCTTTGTTTGACTTTTAGTTTCCTTCACAGTCTGTGTTGAATCAGAAGATTGGACATGTATAATAGGATCAGATGATAGAGCTTTGCTGTGAAGGGCTGAGGGTATATCTGGGGTAATGACATGTTCTTCATATGGATCTTGTGTGATACCATGATCCTCTGCTTTATAATCTGTAGATATCAAACGTCCCTCTGAGCTCACGGTACAGTCATCTGATGCGAAGAAAACGGATTTTACTCTTTACATAACATTAAAATTTATATCAATATTATATAACATTTATATATAAATATTTCCATGCCTATTATAAGGAGCAAAATGAAACTATAGAAGCCATGGTCATAGAGGAACTGTAAGGCTGAGGCCCCACATTGCAGAAAAACAACGTTTTTTTGAGCCAAAGTCAGCAGTGGATTCAGAAGAAAGGAAACGTCTTAGAACTTCCTTCATATTCTCCATTCCTTTTCAAACCACTCCTGACTTTGGCTCAAAAAAACGCTGCAAAATCTGCAATGAAAAACTCTGCATTTCCAGTCTAAGGCTGGATTAGCACATGTGAATCTGACCACAGTCTGCAGAAATGGAGCCTAAAACTAAGCTTGGGGATTTTGCTCTTGTCTTGTCGGATTCCTCACAGACTCTTTTATGACTCTTTAATTCGAAACTTTATGTGCCATAGAACAACCTAGAAATATGAAATTTACTTACCTTAAACCCCGATCAACTGTGTATGGTCAGCACCGACATCCTGACATTACAGGGGTTGGATGCTTTATCAAAATTTTTGAAAAAGTGCAATAAACCAAAATTAGAAGTTACCGTCTGATATAATGTTATAAGGGAATCAGCGCCGATGTCTTTATATATAAAGTCCTGACCCCTCATTCATTGTAGTCTTCACCGTACAACACTGCTGTCCATAACATGGCACATAACACATATACAGCGCCCGATGCAGCGTTATTCACATGAGACTGCTGATGGACGGTGATTGGCTGCAGTGGTCACATGACCCATATAATAAGTTGTGGTCAAGGACCAGAAATAGCAGGGATGGATTGCTGGAACATTTATAATGTAATTTATGTGTTTTTTCATGTTATACAATATCCTGTCTATAGTGAATTTTAAAATCAGTCTGACAACCCCTTCCCATGCACAGTGTGTGACGTCACCCAGAACGTTCACATTTCATTTATATTTAGTTGTGATTTTGTCTGAATGGGGGAATATACAGCTGAAATATCTGTGGTATATTCAGTGGTGACTCCTCACCTGGGCGGTTCCCTGTAGGAATGTCCTCCTCACACTCCTCATCACCACTCACATAGGGATCTTCCTTTATTGCTGTGGCCATAACATTGTTCAGATCTTTATCCTGAGGCTGTGAAATAAATATTGTAAGTCAGCAACGAAGGAAAGAGACACAAGGACTTCACAGCCCGTCTACACATCATAGGGAATATCTCCATCTACCTGATCATCCTGTGGAAGAAGAGGACTGGGACATCTCTCCGGTGTTGTCCTCTTACTGGATCTACCTGTAGGAAACACAGACAGGGACTGAATTCATTCTGTACATACAAATAATGGGAGTCCATGTGTATATAGTCATGTCTATTACCTGGTGATGTGAGGGGCTGGTGGTCCTCCATCATCACCTCCTTGTACAGATCCTTGTGTCCTTCTAAATACTCCCACTCCTCCATGGAGAAATAGACAGCGACATCCTGACACCTTATAGGAACCTGACAACACAATGATACAGTCATCACCCAGACGCCCTCCAGTTACTGTATAATGTCCCAGCATTCCCAGCAGTGTCACCTCTCCAGTCAGCAGCTCCAGCATCTTGTTGGTGAGTTCTAGGATCTTCTGTCCATTGATCTCCTCCTGTATCAGGGAGTGAGGTGGATGCCCCAGGATTGGGCTCAGAGTTCCTCCATATCCTTCATACACAGGAGCCTGACAGCGCCAACTAGAGGTCTTCTTCACTACTGTGTAATCCTGGTTATGGGGAGACACATTAATAAATATCACTACATACATGTCCAGAGTCCATCACCTCTCCAGTCATATCATCTGTTATTACTATAGATAAGAATGATGTAATGTGACATCATCAGAATCTCTCACCTCTCCAGTAAGCTGGTAGATGATCTCTAGGGTAAGATTTAATACACTCTCCGCCATCTTGTTTCTCTCCATTTTCGTCCTTGATATTACTGTATATTGTCGGGACCTGAACGGATAGAAGATGAGGCCAATGTTATAATAATCACACGAAACAAAATACATTTACGAAATATCTGAGGAGATATTACTGTGTAAATGATATTGTCTCTAATATGGTGTAATGTTACGTGTGGTGACCCTGATATATACACCAGTAGAAAACTATATATAATGTTGGGAAGGGAAAAGAAGGACAGAAGGAGGGGACTGTGAGATGGGAGGTTGTACTAATAAAACGTAACCTTTATTAGATAAATAAATAAAAACTGATTTCCCCCCCAAAATGAATTGTGATATGGAGGACCCATTTTCCCCCACCAGACTGGGGGTCTCAAGTCCACCAACTTCCTACTAGACAAGATTTCAAGCAGTTTATTGCAGAGGACAAGGACACTTCTAGGGCTGAAATAGCTGCAGTATACTCGGAGGTAAAGCAAGTGGCACACCAGCTCAAACCAGCTGGAAGATGACTATAATAGAGCTCGGATGGCGATTTGCCACCTGCAAACCCACACTACATCTCACAACCACATAATAAGAGATTTACAATGGCACACAGAGGACTTGGACCCCGATACTGTGTCTGTGACTCCTGTTGTCTACAGGGCCGCTCCACCATGTGGACTTTCAGGGATCTCAAGTGCAGCTATAGTAGGTCCTTTCTTGATTTACTCTTCAACAGCACAGAGTCCTCAGTCCCTTCCTGCAGTTGCTTAGAGACTGCAACATCTCCTATCTTTGGGGGTTCCCATAAAGTCTGACAGTTCAGAATGATGGAAGGTCCCCAGAAAACTATGCGATAGAGGCAGGAGTGGGGAACACCACTCAATGTCTTCAACTTGCCAACAAGCCTGCTGCCATAAGCACCTGCAAAGTTCTTTGGATGTACAAAGGACAATTCCACAATGTTGAGGACACGTGGCGCTCTGCTGGCTATTCCTCCTGTCTTCTTGAGGAGTATATTCTTTTTTGACCCCAGTTTCTCTCCCACAAACTAGCTTCTTTTACATATGTTTTCATCTAACAAACCTTACTATGCCGCACTGTCAATAAATTTCCTTTGCCACCCGCTGTGTTTTCCCTGCTCCACCATAATGTCATATTTGTGCACATCACACTGCTACTCCTGATCCCACCCTTAGGACAGGCACGACCTTCCTCCCTGCAACTTGAACATCTAACAGGTTCACCTGTGGGGCCTTCCTCAGCCTATTTCTACCTCTTCTCCCCTCAGTATGGCACCCGAGTAAATATGTGTGTTTGACATAGGTTCATTGAATTGCTTGTTCCTGCCAGGGTCATCCTGTTCCACCTGTTACCGACCGTCGCTTGTTCCGACTCTGCTCTACTCCGTCCATCCAGTTCTACCTGATACCTGTTGCTGTCTTTGGCCTGTTCTGACTCCTCTCCAGTCTGCTCCTCCAGTTCCGCCTGATACCTGTGTACCGACTCTTTGGCTTGCATCTCATCTTGTCTTATCTGTCCCTTTGGTGCTGTGCATCAGAGTCTGTCTGATCCTTAGTCAGCTGTCACCAACACCTGGTAGCCTCCCCGCAATGACCACAAGATCACACCCCCATACTGGGGTTAAAGGGTGAAGCCTGGAGAGGCCACTTAATAATGCCCTTGGGAGTGGCCGAAAGCCAAACCAGTTAGCTGGCATATCGTGTCCACAATCCACGGCCTGTTTCAAAGTTTGCTCAGGCCATAGACCCCACTAAGAAACAACCTATGAAAATTCTGTATGAAGCCACAGCAGAGAGCGCCAAGACCGGATGATGCAACTCTTCAATATAATTATAGACTGGACAACACGTCAAAAACCCCGTCTGAAACTCCGCATGTTCCGATGCAGCCATGAATGTGATACAGATCATCTGGACAACATGGCAAACTCCTCATGTTGCAGCACCTCAGCCTGTTCATCAACTCGCACCCTGTTCACACTACAGTAGTTCTCGTATTCAGCTGCCTCTGCCTTCTCATTATGATGGATTCCTGAATCAGACACTATTCACTTTGATCTCCATGCACACTTTTTTTTCGTCAGACCCAGGGAAAATCGTTTAGTTTTGAAAAATAGCAATTTATTTAGTAAAAGCGGTAAAACCTAATAATACCAATATAAATCTGGTATCGCCGTAATCGTAATGACCCACCAGACAAAACCGCCAAGTCATGTATAATGCAGAGTGAACGTCGTAAAAACAAAATGCAATTTTGTGTGTTATTTCAGATGGACCCCCCCAAACGTCGATAAAAGCTAAAGAATACATTATAGGTACCCCAAAATGGTGCCAAATGAAAGTACAACTCATCACGCAAAGAATAAGCCCCCACATAGCTATGTAGACAGAAAAATAAAAAAGTTATGAATTTTGGAAGACGGGGAGGGAAAAATATGAAAAAAGTTGCCGAGTATTAATGTACAAACTATCCTGCGTCATTAAGGGGTTAATTTCAATCATCAAGCCTTAGTGGCCCAATGCCAAACCAGTTAGGTGGTACAGCGGGTCCACAATCTGCTGCCCATGTTATACCCAGGCTACCCAAAGCCTGCTATAGTATTCTATACTCTATGGCAGCTCACCCTTACCTGCCTGGCTCTCCTACCTAAAGCTAGAGGTATCCCCCAACCACTACGAAACAGCTGCAGGAGGTACCACACTGGTATCCGAGCCGATACACTGCTATACACACAGCAGATACAATACTAACTATAACCGGGCTCCATCGACAGGACAACATGGCAGCTATTAAAGGAATGATTTAATATGACAAGTAACTCTTCATCCAAGTACAATACAAAGGGCGTTAAATATAAAGGGATCACATCAACAAAGCTAATCTCACGCCCTGACAAGATGTGTTAGGATTAGGGTTCTCGGTGTAGTCCTCTATGCGGGAAGTGATGTAGTAGTTTGGGATCCACCACACAGACTCTCCTGTCTCTCTATCCCAGGGGGTGTTAAAACTCTCTCCCTGGACAAACAACCCTTGTAGTCCACCTTGCCAATCTCAGGAGATCCAGGGAGTCTTATCAGATTTCGTCTGCCCACCAGTTTTGGTGACCACAGTTAGATGGGTCCCTTAGGTCTTCTCAGACTTGGACAACAAAGACCACCTGGAGACTATAACTCTTATAATCTTCCCCTTGCTTTGTCCAGAGAGGATGTGTGACCAGCAGGGGGGGCCATTAGTTGACCAGCACAGCATGGCTTGTCATTAACCCTTTACAGACACTTGAATACATTAAGCCTGACATACAGTAGGAAACAGAAAATTGTGTATAAACCTTTGTCTAGGTGTTAGACAACCCCTTTAAGTAACGTAGAACTACATAGGGCCCAGGTAGAAACTTTCCTGCAGGAGACACATCTGGGGCCTGAGGTAACCCTCCACTTTGGTACATGTTGGTACCTTCAGTTTACGTGGCAAATGGACCTAATAAAATGGCGGGTGTAGCCATGTTAGCAGCGCGATCCTGCCCCCTCCAGGTCTCCACCATTACTATACACCCCCATGTACATCATCATAGTCTACCCCGCTGAGATATACAGCCCCAGCATAGCAGAGATTTCACCAAAAACTGCGACAAAAACAAACCGATTTGTTGCTCATAGCAACCAATCACAGCGCAGATTTCATTTTTCAAAAGCATAATAAAAACTGTGATTTGATTGGTTGCTATGAGCAAGAGAAACAAAAGCTGTATTGTGATTGGTTGCTAGGAGCAAGAGAAACGAAAAGCTGCGCTGTGATTGGTTGATATAGGAAACAACAGTTTTTCGTTTGACCCGGTGCAGGTGGTGGGTGACAGAAGGATACTGTCCGTGGTGAGCTCCATGCAGAAGAAGAAGTCCCATCCCATGCATGAGACTGTGATCGCGCTGGGCAGTACTGTCAGTGACCGACTGCTCCACCCTAGGTGTGAGAAGGAGCGCTATCGGAAGTCTTTCCTCCCCACCGCGGTTAGGCTGTACAACCAACACCGACCTAAGCGGAGATCATTACACACAGAGAACTGAAATATATCTCTGCCTGTTAAATCCCCCCCCCCCCCCTGCTAGTCTGTCTACTATCAATGTAATGCCTCTTACCTTGGAATATTCCTGTACATGTTGTATTTGTATCTGCTTATCTTTGCTGCTGTAACACACTGAATTTCCCCATTGTGGGACTATTAAAGGACTATTATTATTATTATTATTATTATTATTAAATCTCCCCCTCAGTGTATATGGAGCTGCACTACCGTTTTCCACCAGCAGGACGTCAGTTTATACTTCAGGTTCTCCTCTCCTGGGCTCACTGCTGTAGGACGTCTGACACCAAAGTCACAGAATAACCAGACAAGGTGTCAGATAGTAGTGAAGAGCCCCATAATAATCCTGCCAGGACTGTGAGCGTCCACCTACCTCCCCCTGTACAGCAGCCGTGGTTACAGGACCTTTGATGATGTCATACATGGGAGGAGTCAAAAGATCAGGTCCTTCCCTTATTGCATCATCTACAAGTGGGCTAAAGGACCTTTGAGTCAGTGATCAGTCGAGGACTCACATGATCAGGTCATGCTGTTCCAGCGCAGTTTTCATTATACGACTGCAAAGTGGATTTGTTCAAGGGATAAGTTAACCACCAAGCAACAGTGAGAGCCTCCATATTGGCGGTTGGAAATGGCGTGCCTGCTGATGCGAGACTTCCCCTCTGAATTTTTTCAAATCAAGTCCTGATGTCTGACTTGACCAGGGATACACTTGTAGCCCTATTTGGGGGGGTATGAGTATTATCCTTCCCGCAACAGACTCTGGCGCTGACCTGTGTGTATAATGGGACCTGAAGGGAAGAGTGGGAACATATATGAAATATATCGGGGCCCCCACCCAGGATAGAGCCTCTGTATTACAGGGGGGGTCTCTTCCTGGGACTTACCCATGAAGTACAGTTAGTAGCCTTAACAAGGATCACTGTACTAATCTCACAGTCTGAAGAATACATACAGATACCACATAAGGTTATAACAGTAGCTTTATAAGAATCAACAGGGTAATAATACATACATAAAATATACTCAGAACACAGCAGTACTACAACAACCAGCAAGTCCTCAACCGTCTTAGGTTATATACCCGGGTATATATATAGATATATAGCAAGAGTCCAGTGCACAATACCTCCAGGCAACAGAAGAGATGCAGGGGCCCCTGTGGATGACTGTGGATCCTCGGATTCTTCCAGGAGATGACAGACAGCCGATCAGGAGATGATGATGATGATGGTGAGATTCTTCACAGGCAGCAAACAGGGCGACGGTGACGGCAGTAGATGCAGGCCTGACTACCCTAACACTGAGTCCTTAACCTGCCAGCTAAACTACTAGTGCAACCGGGCCTCTAACTAGCTAGTTGGCCGTCGGAAGCCTAACCTATCACTGCCTGATCTTATATATATATATTAATCCCTAACTACAGTTACTAGCTAGGTCCTGTGAGTATATAGGGGTAACACATATACTCTGAAGTAAAGTGGAACAGGTGGCTCACTTGCCTTAGACTCCCACAGACATAACATGTCTCCTCACAGCAGCTCTGACTCACTGTATTTACAAAACAAACCCTGCACTGAATGCCTGGGGTCTCTGAAGCCAAATTGCAGGGGCAGAGAAGCTAGATACATTATACACTAGTAGAAATGGCAGTTCCCTACACACTCAATGTGCCCCATGACAGAGAGTAACTATAAGGCTGGGTTCACACCAGCGCTTGAAATCCGTTTGCGGTTTCCATCCCCAAAAACGCGGAGAGAAAAGTCCTGCAAGCAGCGCTTTTCTCTCTGCGTTTTCGACCTTTTCAGGTGGAAACCCAGCAGACCCCATTATAGTCTATGGCGTTCATGGGTATCTGCTTTTTAAAGCGGATTAGGTTTCCGTTTGGGGGATCCCCAAGCAGGTGTGAACCTAGAATAAGGAAACCACAAGGCTCTGAAATGCGGCAATAGAAAGTTTATTGGTCACATCAAATGCCTATGTTTTAGGTTTTTTCATGTGAATTTCATAAACTGCCATATTGGTAAACTGTATACGACATCCTCGAGCACGAAAATAATGAAGAAAGGAAGACAGAACAACATTCCTGTGAAAACCAGACTTGTGAAGCAGAGGAACACCAGAGGATACGTCTCTACTGCCTAAGCTCCGAGGTCGGAGGTCCAGGAGGCTGCTTGTAATTGTTTTGATAACCTAAAGATGAATTGAAAAAAACTAGAACAGCACCGGGATAAGCAAGCGATTGGGTGGGAAGGCTGCGGGAGGCAGCCAAATAGCAAACCCCTGGTGGTGACTCTTAGAAATTGTATTGTCTCCCTATCTGAAAGACGCCAATATTATCTGATGAATGTTCTATGAGAGGACCATCTGGCTGCTTTGAGGATGGCCACAAAAATGGAAAGGAAAGAGCTCCATCTTGAAGGATAATAGGGCTCTTAAAGTTTACAAAGAAACATCAGTCGTAGATAGCACAAATAGTAATGGACCCGCCGTATCTGTCAGTTTATATTGGAGGTTTTAAGTGTAATGTCACTAGGGCCCTGTTGGTGAATGGACCCGGTAATGGATATCAAAGCGGGGTCAATGTCAGGGACTATCAGGGCCAGAATATCTGGGACCCCAATGTGAGAACGTAGGACAAGGTTATCCTCTTTAAATGGAGTCTATCATTCGCAAAAACACTTCTAAACTAATGGCACGTTGGATTGGCCTTTAAAAAGACCATTCTTCTCGTTTTATTCTCACAGCCGATTCCAAGATAATTTGTTTCTTCATGTATGTAAATGAGCACCACGGAGCACACGGGGCATACCTTCTCTTCTGCGATTACCCAACGCATCATCGATTCTCACCACCCCTTTGGCCATTGTGGTGACTCCCCTCTTGGTGTTCTTTCTTCTCAGTTCTTGTTGGCAGGGAATTCTCGCGACTGCGCATGCGCAATCGGGCCGCCATTTTCTGGTGGTTTGTCACAAGAGTGTGGCAAAGCTGATTGCACATGCGCAGTTGCGAGAATTCGCTGCCAGCGAGAACTGACTCCCTTTAATGAGTGTAGATCTAAATGCCAGATGTGCAAATTCTCTGACCTCAGAGGACTCCTGAATAGCCCATCTGTCAGAGAAAAGTTTTATGGGGAGAGTTTTACCAGCAAACCCCATGTTACGACATACGTTATGATGCCAGCACACCCCACGTAACCGCTGAGGCCCAATCACAGGCCCCAGCAGTGATGTCCAGAACGCGTCAGCTACAGGCTAGAAATGGCCAGAAGATGACACCAGATCGCCAGACGCCCCTTTCCATTATCAATGTGGAGAGCAGGAGTCATCAGGCTTCGGAGCCTGGGGGGGCTCCTTTGGGCCAACTAAAGCTGGCCCTGGTGACGTGTATGTAGCGGAGCCATCTGTTTGTGACGTGTATGTAGTGGAGCTGTGTGTGTGTGATGTGTATGTAGCGGAGCTGTCTGTGTGTGACGTGTATGTAGTGGTTCTGTGTGTGTGTGACGTGTATGTAGTAGAGCTGTCTGTGTGTGACGTGTATGTAGCGGAGCCGTCTGTGTGTGACGTGTATGTAGCGGAGCCGTCTGTGTGTGACGTGTATGTAGCGGAGCCATCTGTGTGTGATATGTATGTAGCAGAGCCATCTATGTGTGACGTGTATGTAGCAGAGCCTTCTGTGTGTGACATGTATGTAGTAGAGCCGTCTGTGTATGACGTGTATGTAGTAGATCTGTCTGTGTGTGACATGTATGTAGTAGAGCTGTCTGTGTGTGACGTGTATGTAGCGGAGCCGTCTGTGTGTGACGTGTATGTAGTAGAGCTGTCTGTGTGTGACATGTATGTAGCGGAGCCGTCTGTGTGTGACGTGTATGTAGCGGAGCCATCTGTGTGTGATATGTATGTAGCAAAGCCATCTATGTGTGACATGTATGTAGTAGAGCCGTCTGTGTGTGACATGTATGTAGTAGAGCAGTCTGTGTGTGACATGTATGTAGTAGAGCCGTCTGTGTGTGACGTGTATGTAGAAGAGCTGTCTGTGTGTGACATGTATGTAGCGGAGTTGTCTGTGTGTGACTTGTATGTAGTAGAGCTGTCTGTGTGTGACGTGTATGTAGCGGAGCCATCTGTGTGTGATATGTATGTAGCAGAGCCGTCTATGTGTGACATGTATGTAGTAGAGCCGTCTGTGTGTGACATGTATGTAGTAGAGCAGTCTGTGTGTGACATGTATGTAGTAGAGCCGTCTGTGTGTGACGTGTATGTAGAAGAGCTGTCTGTGTGTGACATGTATGTAGCGGAGTTGTCTGTGTGTGACTTGTATGTAGTAGAGCTGTCTGTGTGTGACGTGTATGTAGCGGAGCTGTCTGTGTGTGACGTGTATGTAGTAGAGCTGTCTGTGTTTGACGTGTATGTAGCGGAGCCGTCTGTGTGTGACGTGTATCTAGCGGAGCTGTCTGTGTGTGACGTGTATGTAGTAGAGTTGTATGTGTGTGATGTGCATGTAGCGGTGTTATGTGAAGCTAAGTTCACACTAGTGTTCGGCTTTCCGTTTTTCAGGTGCACTTGGGAACCTAAAGAACAGAAACCTAATCCACTTAAAAAACGGTTACCCGCGGAACCCAGACTATAATGGGTTTCCGCCCAAAAATGTGGAGAGAAAAGTCCTGCTTGCAACATAGACTATTTAACGAGGATCTATTGGAAGTCGCGGCGGAAACGCTACGGCCAATAGCATTCGTTATATGAAATAATTTCTGTTCATGACTGATATACAGATGTGTTATCTGGAGACAGAATTTTATTGCCAGTTACAACCTCAATTCCAATGACGTTGGGACGTTGTGTAAAACATAAAAACAGAATACGATGATTTACAAATCCTTTTCAACCTATATTCAATTGAATACAAGAAACGTTCTTAAACTGTTGGTCTATTTGCTCACGCAGTTGTTCTCAAAGTGGTGAACCTCACCCCATCCATGCTTGTGAACGACTGAGCCTTTCGGGGAGGTTCCCTTTATACCCAATCATAACACTCACCTGTTTCCAATTAACCTATTCACCAAGTCTTTTGTTGCCCCTGTCCCAGCTTTTTTTGGAACATGTTGCAGGCATCAAATTCAAAATGAGTGAATATTTGCAAAAAAAATAAATAAATAAGTTTATCTGTTTGAACATTAAATATCTTGTCTTTGTAGTTTATTCAATTAAATATAGGCTGAAAAGGATTTGTGAATCATCATATTCTGTTTGTATTTATGTTTTACACAACGTCCCGACTTCATTGGAATTGGGGTTGTACATACATTTCTTAATCCTTTGTTTTATTTCGAGAGTAACTGTGAGATATTTTTATATTTGTCAAGAAAACAAGTTTAAGAATAAAAAAAAAAAACAGAAAAAAATTATATATGTGTGTAAGGGAATTGCCAGTTGAGTAATTCCCCAGTAGCTGCTGCAGAACCCTGGGGGGAGCCCTAAAGACAGTGAGTCCTAAGCTGAACCCCCCCACTGTCCCTGGCTAACTTGCCTATCTGTCCTAGGCGACAGCAGCAACTGGTCGACAGGCCCTACCTAATATAGGTGACAACACAGAACGCAGACAGGACAAACAACGGACGAAGGGAGGTCAGCTAGCCAAAGGGTCGGTAACAGACGAGCAATGCATTACAAAATCACAATCCAAGAGAACAGTCAGAGACAAAACCAGAGGTCAGGAATAGGAATACAGGAAATAGCAGAATAGGAGCTAGCAGGAACAAGTCACAAGACAGAATCAATAGCCAGCCAGCATGTGAGGGCTGACAACCTGTTTATAGAAAGTCAGGACCTGCCCCAGACTGGATTGGTAGACAGGCTGTCAATCACACAGGGAAGGCTGAGATTAACTATTAGAGGAGCGGAGAGAAACAAATGTGCAGGAGACGGGTGTGGCAGAAATTCAATTACAGACAGGAGGTATTAGGACAGTATTTAGACTGAGCAACAAGAAATCTACGCAAGAAATCAAACTGAACACGCCTCCTTCACTGCAGCGTACGAGCGTAGGGTGACGCAGGACCTGAACGGGCAGAGACGTTACAATGTGGAAGATTTCACCTCATTCTGGACATGAACGTGTTTTGCCGGAGTCAGTTATTTTATGTATAATTAGAGTGAATTCACAATCAATAATTGTACATGGATATGTGTAAGCCATAATCAAAAGAGTCGGAAAAATGTAGAACTTTCTGTATTAAATCAGCCAAGTGTGAACTCACCCTAGTGATGACCGTTCAAACACGTACAGTACTGCGCTACTCCACTGTGTGAGCTATCTGAAGTTTAACAAGATATGACTTCGGAGTAACTTTTTCCTTATTCTGAACATAAAAATGGCTTCTCTGTGTGAATTCTCTGATGTGTGACAAGATATTGTTTCTGGATAAAACATTTCCCACATTCTGAACATGAATATGGCTTCTCCCCTGTGTGAGCTCTTTGATTTGCAATAAAAGCTGATTTAGCATCATAACATTTTCTACACTTTGAACATGACTATGGATACTCCCCTGTATGACTTCTAAGATGTTTAAGAAGAGTTGAGTTCTGAGAAAAATATTTTCCACATTCTGAACATGAATATGGCTTCTTTCCTGTGTGAATTCTCTGGTGTGCAACAAGACTTTGTTTCTGGGTAAAACATTTTCCACATTCTGAACATTGAAATGGTTTCAGCCCTGTGTGAGTTCTCAAATGTAAAACAAGAGATGAATTCTGAGAAAAATATTTTCCACATTCTGGACATGCAAATGGCTTCTCCCCTGTGTGGGTTCTTTGATGTTCAATGAGAATGGATTTAGCACTAAAACATTTCCTACATTCTGAACATGAATATGGCTTCTCTCCTGTGTGAATTCTCTTGTGTGTGACAAGAGTTCGTTTCTGGGTAAAGAATTTCCCACATTCAGGACATTGAAATGGTTTCACCCCTGTGTGAATTCTCAAATGTAAAACAAGAGATGAATTCTGAGAAAAATATTTTCCACATTCTGGACATGGAAATGTTTTCACCCTCCTGTGACTTCTTTGATGTTCATTAAGAGTTGATTTAGACCTGTTAAATTTTTTACATTCTGAACTTGAATATGGCCTCTCCCTTGTGTGAATTATACAATGTTTAGTAAGATTTGATTTGTGGGAAAAACATTTCCCACATTCTGGACATGAAAAAGGCTTCTCTCCTGTGTGAGTTCTCTGATGTCTAGCAAGATCTGATTTCAGGGTAAAACACTTCCCACATTCTAAACATGACGATGGTTTTGTTCCTGTGTGAATTTTCTGATGTGTAACAAGATTTGATTTCCAAGTAAAACATTTCCCACATTCTGGACATGAAAAAGGCTTCTCTCCTGTGTGAATTCGCTGATGTTTGGCAAGATCTGATTTTAGGAAAAAACACTTCCCACATTGTAAACATAATCTCCTTTTACCAAGACTCTTTGTTTGACTTTCAGTTTCCTTCATAGTCTGTGATGAATCAGAAGATTGGACGTGTATAATAGGATCAGATGATAGATCTTTGCTGTGAAGGGCTGAGGGTATATCTGGGGTAGTGACATGTTCTTCATATGGATCTTGTGTGATACCAGGATCCTCTGCTTTATAACCTGTAGATATCAGATGTCCCTCTGAGCTCCTGGCACAGTCGTCTGAGAAGAAGAAAACTGATGTTACTATTTTTAAACAATATAACTTATAAAACATACCCGGACATTATATAATATTCCTATATAAATATTTTCATACATATTGAAAGGTATGTAGCAAATCCCTCAGGTGCTTGGGTCAATGTTGACAATGGGCTCTGAGTGGTTTCACAGTGAAAAGTCAAGTAAGATTTGGAAAAGTCAAATAGTATTAAGAAGGATGGGGGGGGGGGGGTGAAATAGAATGGACGCATCTTGTGCAAGTCATTTACCTCTTTCTATCCTAAAGTCTCCTGGGCTTCCCACCCAGGTCAACTTATCCCCACAGCACCCCAAGACCTTCCCAAGGTCCAGGTCAGATATTTGGGGTGATTGCATCCTCCCTCCTGAGGACATGTTTGAGCTGATGCTGCCTGCATCCTGGAAGTGAAAAACAACCCGGCGCCATCTTACCTCCTCTGCCGCCATCCAGCAGAGACCCGCAATAGTACCACAGGGCATCACTGAGGGAGTGGCCCTACTTGAAGGCACAGCTTCATCGTCCCACCACCAGCTAGTGTAGCCACACTGGACTCGTTTGAATATTTTGCCTTCTTGGGAGGACTCCTTCTCACAAACACTTCCTTTTGCCATGTGGAAGACGCTACTCACTCTTGATCTCCCATCTGGCAGGCGGTGCAGCCTGGAAGTTGCTTCAGCTAGGACTCGTTTTAGCAAGTGCAGTGAGTCTTCCCCTGAACCCAGCCCTCTGACCCTCCTGTCCTGTGTGTGCCATATCCCTTCTGCACACAGACCTGCCGATAACATCATCTGCCCCATGAGCAGTGGGTACAGTATTTAACCCCAGAGTTAAATGACAAAGCCCTGGGAGTTTTTGCTGATCTGCCCCCTGAGCTAGATGGTGACTATAGTGCCATTAATCAAAAAGTATAACCTCACTCTGGAGGTGTACGGCAAAAAGTTCTGAAATCAGCTATGCAGATATTGAGGGCAGCTTGTGGACTACCTTCTGACAATGGATCAGAGGCCTTTCTGTTGTCACCTTTGAGGATCTGATGACCAAGGATGACCCCCACATGTGTCCTCTGGATGTACAAAAGATTGTGTTTGACCTAAAACTGCAGATTGCAGACTTCTATTCTGCCAACAGGATGCCAGAAGCCAAGGTTTGGAAATCACTACAGAGGTCACCAAGCTAGAAGGAAAAACTAGCCAGGACGTCACCACAGACTCCTGTCTTCAAGCTGGGTGAGAACATTCCTGTAGGGGTAACTCTATCTCAGGGGGACTTGTGCAAATGTCAGGGCTCCTAGGTCTCTATACCTATAAAACATAGTGTATGACACTGTCAGGGCTCCTAGGACTCTAAACCTATAAAACATAGTGTATGACACTGTCAGGGCTCCTAGGACTATATATCTATAAAACATAGTGTATGTCACTATGAGGGCTCCTAGGACTATATATCTATAAAACATAGTGTATGACACTGTCAGGGCTCCTAGGACTATATATCTATAAAACATAGTGTATGTCACTATGAGGGCTCCTAGGACTATATATCTATAAAACATAGTGTATGACACTGTCAGGGCTCCTAGGACTCTCTCTCTTTTTCTCTCTCTCTCTCTCTCTCTATATATATATCTAGATAGATATAGATAGCTATAAAACATAGTGTAGAATCCTCTTAGGCTTCCAGGCTATTTGCAGCACAAAGCCATAAACTCAGCTGGAGGCCACAGCACAAGGGGCAAGAGGGCTGAGGTGTAAAGGTGGCAATGCATATAGTAACTGGGTTTAGAGTACTCACCTATGGCTTTGTTATTGGATAATGATTCCAAGTGTTCAAACATGGCGTTTACCATTTTCAATCCATGCAAACGAAAATTTGGAAGATGTCATGAAAAACCTTACTTGTATGTATTATCAGTGTACTATATTGTTTGTGGTAATAAAAAAAAAAAATAATAATAATAATATGTACTGCTTGGCACTAGCCAAAAGATTGTCTTCTTGTGATCACAGGATCCCCTGCGGTTTTATCATTTGGGGTCTGTTCACAGAATCCACTTTTGAAGTAGTACAAGACAGAAAAACTTTATGGGTTTAAAGGGGTTGTCCAGGCCAAAATGGACAACCCTTTTAACTTTTAAATCAGCCAGGGGCATTGAAAAAAATCAAAAAATGCATACTCACCTGTCCCCGATACTACGGTGTCCTCCTGCGCATCTTGGTTCTTCTGCTGCTGCAGCTTCTCCTGGGTCTCTTCCAGAGTCCTGCTGATAGTAGTATAATGTTGTACCGTGTTAGCCATTGAAAGTAGTGGAAGAGTGAAGAAATCAGGCGATACCTTTTAGAGGCTAACTGAGTATATTTGATAAGTAAGCTTTCAGAAGACTAGCTTCCTTCATCATAACACCATGTCTGATGAAGGAAGCTAGTCTTCTGAAAGCTTACTTATCAAATATACTCAGTAGTTCTAAAAGGTATCGCCAGAGTCCTGCTGAATCTGCTGATTGGTCTCAGTGGTCACATGATACCGGATACGGATTCATTTATATAATTCTGACACCTATCTGATAGAAGTCTTGCGGCTTATCGAGTCGCTCAGGTCCCACCCGTGTCTTCGTATAAGTTGGTCAAAATTCCACATTATGCCATTAGACATCACTGTTCTGCCAGTGAGAGAACAGCCAGTGAACCACAACAGTTGTCCTTGGAAAACCCTCAGGGTGAGGGTTACTAGACATGTCTCAGGTTATTACATGCCGAATGTTCTCCCACTTCTTGTGTTTTCTCAGGAGAGGACTCAGGCGTGGCTTACACCCCCCCCCCCCAGCCGTTTACATTCTGCTCCAATTGCCTGTATATATCCCTGCTCGATGTTTTCAGAAGCGCCATAGTATTGTAGTCACCGTCATTTGGGGTAATAAACAAGCCAAATTAGCATCTTGAATATGTGTGGAGGGAGTCTTCCAATCTTTCTCAGGTTTTAAAGTGAAGTGCACATTGGAGTGACAGTATTGCACATGCTGGAGCGTCAGTTTGAGCAGCAAAATATGATGAATGATAACTGCAGGCAGCAATCCACAGGGACAATGGAGTGAATAACTGTGAAAAGAAGAACAACAACTTCTATCTCACGATCACCTTTGGGAAATAGTCTAGCTTTTTCAGCCGGCAGCCTAAGCAGTAAGCACACTGATGGTGTACCTCAAATATATCTTGAAGTTATGTAAATTGGCACTCTGCTAACACCACGTTGATGTGGCATTTGCTCCCATACAGGGATAACTGGCAAGATATTCCAGGTTATTTTCTGCTTTCCAAGAGTTGTTCTCAGGGTCATAGCATCTTTTCCATTTCAGAAGATATTCTAGCTTCTTCAGCTGGCAGCCAGGCCAGGCATGCTGATTGTGTGTCCCAAATTTTTCTACAACTCTTGTAATTGTCACTTGTTGGTGCTGCATTTGCTCCCAGAAAGGGACAATTTTTAGTTTTTATGAAGTCAATTCATTATCATTTCACTGTTCAAGTGGCAGGAACGCTGACAGGATTCCACAATTTTTTCTTTAAACTCTATAGTTGGCAGTGCCACTCTGTTGGTATAATAAGATAAAACAACCCCGCCATTGCTTCTTCTGATACCTTGGAGTGGCATTCTGCTCCCATAAAGTTGGAGTTTGTATCCTTGGCTTACCATACGTTTTTCCATAGACATACATGTCACATTCACTTTTGAATAACTTTGGTTGTGTTTGCTTTAGAGAGCTTGAAATTGGATAGATAAGGTTCCTAGGAACTTAAGAGTATTCTACACTAGTTTTAAGCCCACTATGTTTTATAGATATATAGTCCTAGGAGCCCTGACAGTGTCATACACTATGTTATATAGATATATATAGTCCTAGGAGCCCTGACAGTGTCATACACTATGTTTTGTTATAGCCAAGGGCCCTGCAGTGTCATACACTATGTTTTAAACCAATTTTAGTTGTGGTTCACACCAAACTTGTTGAAACGAAACAAAAATATTTGAAGGTTTGCTTATCTCTGAATCTGTGACTGTTTTGTGGTATATTTAGTGGTGACTCCTCACCTGGGCGGTTCCCTGTAGGAATGTCCTCCTCACACTCCTCATCACCTCTCACATAGGGCTCTGTAGTATTAATATTCTTCACATCTTTATCCTGAGTCAGAAGCTGTGAAAGAAATATTGTAAATAACATCTAATACTGCTGGATACAACAAGACTGACCACAAGGACTTCACAGCCCGTCTACACATCATAGGGAATATCTCCATCTACCTGATCATCCTGTGGAAGAAGAGGACTGGGACATCTCTCCGGTGTTGTCCTCTTACTGGATCTACCTGTAGGAAACACAGACAGGGACTGAATTCATTCTGTACATACAAATAATGGAAGTCCATGTGTATATAGTCATGTCTATTACATGGTGATGTGAGGGGCTGGTGGTCCTCCATCATCACCTCCTTGTACAGATCCTTGTGTCCTTCTAAATACTCCCACTCCTCCATGGAGAAATAGACAGCGACATCCTGACACCTTATAGGAACCTGACAACACAATGATACAGTCATCACCCAGACCCCTCCAGTTACTGTATAATGTCCCAGCATTCCCAGCAGTGTCACCTCTCCAGTTAGCAGCTCAACCATCTTGTTGGTGAGTCGTAGGATCTTCTGGTCGTTGATCTCCTCCTGTATGAGGGGATGAGGTGGAGGCCCCAGGATTGGGCTCAGGGTTCCTCCATATCCTTCATACACAGGATCCTGACAGCGCCCACTAGAGGTCTTCTTCACTACTGTGTAATCCTGGTTATGGGGAGACACAATAATAAATATCACTACATACATGTCCAGAGTCCATCACCTCTCCAGTCATATCATCTGTTATTACTATAGATAAGAATGATGTAATGTGACATCATCAGAATCTCTCACCTCTCCAGTAAGCTGGTAGATGATCTCTAGGGTGAGATTTAATAGACTTTCCGCCATCTTTTTTTTCTCCCTTTTCATCATTGATATTACTGTATATTTTTGGAACCTGAATTGATAAAAGATGAGACCAATGTTATAACCGCACATAATAATCACATGATACAAAACATAATGGGGAAAAACATCTGAGGAGATATTACATATAGATGATGTATTATAGATATTACATGTAAATCACTTATTCTCTTCTTTTTTTTTTTTTTTTTAAGGATGATAACAGGAGTGAAATAGTTTGTGAATCTTCCATCACAGCAGCTGCTCTCAGATGACATTCTGTACCAACTGCAGCCAATGTGATCTTAGTAGTGACATAAGGAGAAGCACTACATGCAGGAATGCACAATAGAAAGTGTAAAACTCCTCCTGCCCTTCCTCCCTTTATCTTCTCCTTATATTGTATTGCAATTAATGCAGATGAACATGTAAAGAAATCTGTGTCCCAGAAGATCAGACACGTCCATCCTCCTCCTCACAGTCTTCAGACAGGGTGCAAGATAACTGGCTGGAGTAGCTGCCTCCACTCAGATACCCCATTAAAGGGGTATTCCCATCTCCGGAATCCTGTCTAGCTCATGTAAATTCAACAGTTTTGTTTAATACATTACTTTAGAAATCTTTATTTACCTGCTATGTCAGATTATTAACACCCCATTGTATACACAAGGTTGCCTTGGTCCCCAGCCTGGTCTCTCTTCTTATCTAGCAAATCAGGATGGGTGATGTGACTCCCTGCTCTCTGAAGGGAGGAGGGCTGAGCTCTCAAGATCATGTTTACTCTCAGAGCTGTTATCTCCTGCTCATAGGTCTTGGGTAATCAGTTCAGCTAATTGCATTTCGCTGATTAGGGCTCAGAGAGTGGGCCTGCTCAGTCTCTGTTATCTCTGTATACAAACACAGAAATAAGTGTTAAGGCCAATGGAAGCTCGTTGTCCCTGGTAGGATGCAAGTTCTTTCCTGTCTATATCTACTGAAGTACTTCATAATGTCCTGTCCATTAAACAGTCAACGCTCAGCCACTAGCCTGTTGAAGAATACAGGAAGTGAGAAAAAGAGAGAGCAAGCAAGAGGGATGCGGTTCCTAGGCCAATCTAGCCACCAAACTGTCCCTGCCTTAGATCCTGATATGGCGGACTTTGCTTGTTTTCCCCCACCTGACTGGAAGTCTCAAATCCACCAACACCCTACTAGACAATATTTCATGCTTCTTATTGCGGAGGTCAAGGGCATTTGTGGGTCTCAAAATAGCTGTAGTACACTTGGATGTAAAGCAAGTGGTGCACTGCTCGAACCAACTTGAAGAGGACCATAATACAGCTTGGACAGCCATTTGCCTCTTGCAAACCCACTTGTACCCTGATACTGTGCCTGTGACTCCTGTTGTCCATAGGGCCTCTCCATCATGTGGACTTTCAAGGATTGCTAATTGGACCTCAGGATCACGTCCCTGGCGTCAGCCAGAAGTACCGAAGACAGCAGGGAGTCGGACACATGAGGTAAGTAACACTGTTTTTTATGTTTCCTCACCTCCCCTGGCCCTCAGCCCAAACGAAACTGCAAACATTGTAATAACGAAAATAACCAACGTGAACAAGATCACATCGATTAGGTTGACATTCAGTTTCGGTTATATTTCAATTAATCGCCCATCCCAAGGGGTGTCCAAACAAGACAGACTGGGACTGTCAAAAACCCTACATGTTCTGATGCAAGATCTCCATGTGCACCTTTTTCCATCTGAGAGAAATAAAGTAGCTTTCATAGTATCTCTGATGTCTGCAGAAGTTTGGACTGGGTTAATCCTTTGTGGGAAGAGCCAACAACCAGGAATCTTCTCGCTTCCGTGCTGTTTTTGGAGAACCTGTGCGCATCTCATCTGCTTCGCCTACGTCAGGGAAATATGTCAGTAGGCCAGTATGCCATACAGTTCTGCACCCCGACATCTGAAGTTGCCTGGAATGATGAGGCCCAGGTAGGAGAAATTCTGGTAACGTCTGTCTGAATGCATTAAAGATGAGACCTACCTACCACTATTGATGACCAGATCTGCCTGTCTACCCTTATTGACCAGCGTTTTAGAGAATGTGTTAAATAAATTCTCCAGTGGGGACCTCATTGTCAGTCCGGCTGCCTCACTACGGTAATATCTGCATCTCTGCCTTCTCTACCCCCTCAGTCTGTCGAATCTTCCTCCTGTCATGTCGTCTCACTGGTGCACTTGCTGGTGAGATGTTCTGTCCCAGAAGAGACTTGTTCCTCTGTGTCCAAGAGAAAGCAGTCTGAGGAAAATCCTGAATTTGTTCCAGCCAGTGCTCCCATTACCCAGAGTAAATCTGCTGTATCTGAACCTGCCTGTGCCCTGTCGGATTCGCCCGTCTTCCTCTGTCCAGGTCACCTCTCCCATGAAGAGTCAAATCTGAACTTCAAATTTGTTCCATGGGATCTGACGGGGGTTTGGAGTATGAAGAACTCTCAAAACCAGATTGAGAAGACTTTGATTCTCATCACTCTGAGTGGCAGGACCTTCGATGGGGGTGTAAAGTTGGGGGTATTATAACGACCACTTCCCCATATGGGGGTTAAAGGGGTGAAGACTGGGGAGGCTACTTGAATAATATTCTTGGGGGTGGCCCAAAGCCAAACCAGTTAGGTGGTACAGTGGGTCCACAATCTGTTGCCCATGTTATACCCAGGCTACCCAAAGCCTGCTATAGAATTCTATCCTCTATGGCAGCCCACCCTTACCTGCCTGGCTTTCCTACCTATGCTAAAGGTATCCCCCAACCACTGCGAAACAGCTGCAGGAGGTACCACACAGGTATCCGAGCCAATACACTGCTATACACACAGCAGATACAATACTAACTATAACCGGGCTCCATCGACAGGATAACATGGCAGCTATTAAAGGAATGATGTGACTAGTAACAATGCCTAAAAGAATCCTTATTTTTTCCCCCCATATTTGGTATTTAGTAACATACAGTGTTCCCAGGCAGGGGTGAACCTAACCTCTCTGCTGCCTGAGGCAAACTATAGAAAGGCACCCCCCCAACAAAAATATATACCCAACCCAGATATCTTTGGTTGCGTGTTGGGGCCCCCCTAATTAAAATTATAGAATACGCCTCTCCCCAATTTGCAGAACAAAAAAATCCCCTTACTAGGCCCCCACACAGTATATAACACCCTTTTTCTGGCCCACCACAGGGTATATAACCCCCATTTTTTGCCCCCAACATTATATGACCCTACTTTTTATGCTCCCCCACAGTATATGACCCACTTTTTGAGGCCCGCCACAAGGTATATAATCCCATTTCTCCCCCCCCACAGTTTATCGCCCTCTTTTTTATACCCCCCCCCCCAGTATATGTTAGGCCGCTACTTACTGTACTACTGCAATAGGTAGCGGACAATAATTTACTCACCAGTCCACGCTCCTGTCCAGGCCGCTTGCCGCTGCCACCTCCAGGATGTGATGTAGCCAATGCTGAAGAACGCCATGATGCTGGACGTAGCGTCCTGGCGTTCTTCAACCTTGTGATATAATTGCAGCGCCACCTGTAGGTGGAAGTGGAGGCCGATGTGGACAGGTAAGAAAATTATCATCCGCTACTTATGGCAATAATACAATAAGTAACAGCCGATTAAAAAAAATAGCGCTTCCCCCAATTTATTCCATGAGGCGCAGACTGAGGACATCGCCTCAGGTCACCTCATAGAAGATGAATTTATAGTCAGCACGATCCTGCCCCCTCCAGGTCTCCTCGGTTACTATACACCTCCATGTACCCCATCATAGTCTACCCCGCTGAGATCTACAGCCCCGCATAGCGGAGGAGGGGGGGGAGATTTATCAAACCGTGTAAAAGAACAAATGTCTTTTTTTGTCCAAAGCAACCAATCAAAAGCATTATAAGAAATGAAAGCTGCGCTGTGATTGGTTGCTATGGCAAACAACAAGTTTTTCGTTCAGGTTGATAAATCTCCCCCTCAGGGTATACGGAGCTGCACTACTGATTTCCACCAGCAGGACATCTGTTTATACTTCAGGTTCTCCTCTCCTGGGGTCACTGCTGTAGGACGTCTGACACCAAAGTCACAGAATAACCAGAAGATCCCAGACGAGGTGTCAGATAGTAGTGAAGAGCCCCATAATAATCCTGCCAGGACTGTGAGCGACCACCTACCTCCTCCTGTACAGCAGCCGTGGTTACAGGACCTCTGATGATGTCACCTGTGGGGGGAGTCAATGAGTCACATGATCAGGGCCTGCTGTCACAGTTTCAATGGATCTGTAGATGCTACAGACAGATCATGTGATCATTCACCTATATGGGAGGAGCTGAAGTTATGTGTGTGAGGTGTATGTAGCAGAGCCGTCTGTGTGTGACGTGTATGTAGCGGAGCCGTCTGTGTGTGACGTGTATGTAGCGGAGCCGTCGTGTGTGTGCCGGTGTATGTAGCGGAGCCGTCTGTGTGTGACGTGTATGTAGCGGAGCCGTCTGTGTGTGACGTGTATGTAGCGGAGCCGTCTGTGTGTGACGTGTATGTAGCGGAGCCGTCTGTGTGTGACGTGTATGTAGCGGAGCCGTGTGTGTGTGACGCGCATGTAGCGGAGCCGTCTGTGTGTGACGTGTATGTAGCGGAGCCGTCTGTGTGTGACGTGTATGTAGCGGAGCCGTCTGTGTGTGACGTGTATGTAGCGGAGCCGTCTGTGTGTGACGTGTATGTAGCGGAGCTGTCTGTGTGTGACGTGTATGTAGCGGAACCGTTTGTGTGTGACGTGTATGTAGCGGAGCCGTCTGTGTGTGACGTGCACGTAGCGGAGCTGTGTGTGACGTGTATGTAAGGGGTTAAAATGTAAATAAAACTATATAATTTTGGGATCCCTGGAATCGTACCGACCCATAGAATATAGATCACATGTCATTCTGGCTGAAGAGTGAACGCCGTAAAAAGTCAGTGAGAAAGTCTTTCTCCAATTCCACCCCATTCAGAATTTTTTTCCAGCTTCCCAGTACATTGTACAGAATAATAAATGGTACCATTATGAAGTACAATTTGTCCCGCAAACATTAAGCCCTCATATGGCTCTGAGAACAGAAAAATAAAAAAACTTATGGGGTTTGGAAGGCGGGGGAGTCAAAAACGAAAAATCCCTTCAGTGGGAAGGGGTTAAATAGCTATAAAGGTTCGAATTGACAAATCCAAAAAATTGTGATAAGTATTCTCATCTCTAGTGACAAAACCACATTTATGAAGCATGTACTAATGGTGGAAGAAAAAAAGAACATATGAATAACTTACCAGTAGATGAGAAGAACCAAGTGCTGAGGGTTGCTGAATGAGGAGACGATCTAGCCATGGATTTGATGGTAGATGTACGGCATACTGGGAGATAATGGATGAAATCACAATGAACAGATAAGAAGCCATACTGAACCAAGTAACAAGGCCGGATAAAACCATGGCACTGCAGCCAATCAAATCCAAACACAGAAACAATCTAATGCTGTAGAACTACAGATCCCAGAATATACAGAAAAGGCACTACAGTAGACAAGAACAACTTCAGAATGACGTCATCTGGAAGGAAATGCACATGGCAGACAATATACCTAACAACCACAATTATTATTATTTATTTATATAGCACCATTAATTCCATGGTGCGGTACATTATTATATTAATCCCATGGTGCTGTACATTATTATATTAATTCCATGGCGCTGTACATTATTATATTAATCCCATGGTGCTGTACATTATTATATTAATTCCATGGTGCTTTACATTATTATATTAATTCCATGGCGCTTTACATTTGCGGATTTACATTCGGTACACAAGATATACAAAACAGATAATACTAACAGTGACCGACTGGCATAGTGGGATAGAGGGCCCTGCCCGCAAGGGCTTACAGTCTATGAGGGAAGAAGGAGAGACACAGTAGGTGACGGGAGAGACTGTACAGGTGGTGGTGTGGTGACAGTAGCGTTATTGGAGGTTGTAGGCCTTCCTGAATAGGTGAGTCTTCAGGGCCTTCTTGAAGCTTGTGACTGTGGGGTCAGTCTTATGTGTCTTGGTAATGAGTTCCAGAGTATGGGGGATGCACGGGAGAAGTCTTGGAGACGATTGTGTGAGATGCGGATAAGAGCAGAGCGGAGTAGGAGGTCTTTGGAGGATCGGAGGTTACGTGCGGGCAGGTAGCGGGAGATTAGGTCGGAGATATATGGAGGGGACAGGCTGTGGATGGCTTTGTATGTCAGCTTTAGTAGTTTGAACTCTATTCACTGGGCGATGGGTAGCCAGTGGAGGGATTGGCAGAGGGGAGTGGCCGATGAAGAACGGGGGGAGAGGTGTATTAAGTGAGCAGCACAGTTTAAGGTGGACTGGAGGGGGGCGAGAGTGTTAGCTGGGAGGCCATGGAGAAGGGTGTTACAGTAGTCTAGGCGGGAGATTATGAGGGCATGGACTATCATATTTGTAGTTTCAGGGGTGAGGAAGGAGCGGATTCGATGGATGTTCTTGAGTTGGAGGCGGCAGGAGGTGTTGAGGGTTTGAATATGAGGCTTGAAGGATAGGTCAGAGTCTAAGATTATCACAAGGCAACGGACCCATGAGACTGGGGTGAGTGTGGTAATAGAGTAAGGCCTGAATATAAGTAGGTGTAACTATCAGAATCTTCACAATATTCAACCAGGCAAAGCTAGGCATTAACCAAATCTACATTCAGATGCAAAGCAGTGCATAGTGACTGATCAAGTAGGAAGTAAGAACATGAAACAGCAAAAAGATCCATGGGGGGGGGGGCATTTTAATGCAGGATCCATAGTATTATTGGATCCATATTACTCTAAGTGCCTTGAAAGATAAACATGGGATGGATGTAACATACACGTTTCTGTTCTTCAGTACAGTTTTCAGTGCAGTAGATTTCTTCCTATTCCTCCAATTACTATTTTATCTTCTACTCGTGTATATTCCATCCAACTCTGCTTTACTATCTTTGTGCTGAAACCTTTTTTGACAATCCAACAAGCTTTAATCTCAGATTATGGTACTAGTTTAATGTGTTTCCTGTCCATGTGTTCTTATCTGCACTGCTGTCATATGATTTTATTGCACTTGCAGGTCAGATCATTTGTCTGTTGGTTTCCTCATAGTTCAGGTATATAAAACCGCCAGTGCCAGAGGATGTGAAAGGTTCTCTTTAAAGCATGCTAGAGAAGTACTCTCCTGTGACCACCCCCAGAAGCATGCTAGAAAAAAAGCAAATCATGTCTTCATGTGAACATCCAGTAGAAAAGAGACCCCAACATAGATATTTGCAGCTTATAAGTAACCAGTCACGTTTACCTTGTATCCGGCTCACTTCAGGACAAATGACGTTCCATGCCAGATCCACATCCTTCAATGGCTTATATTACTTCACCTCTTTAGAGGCTGGGGGTTGCAGCTAATGGCTATGTGACAGCCTTGTGAAGTGGTCAGTCTTATGGAAATAATTAATTCACAGACTTTGATGGTCTTGTTTGCATCTTTCATGGTGACTACAGGTAATGGTGAAGCAGTATTTGATTCCAGAGAGGCCGTCTGAAAAACTGCAACTACAGCCGTGATAGGAAACGTGCACTAGATCGGGGGAGGTAATGACAAACCCTAACTACACAGCACTCCTTCAAGGTCCTATTATTGGAGTGAGTACATTTTCAATTCTTTAAAGCATACTTGTTTCAGGATAAGCTGTTATGTGTGTACAGGAGGAGTAACACTATACCTGTAGTTGTGTGGCATCTTTTAGCAGCGTTCCCTTCTCCATGCTGTATCTGTAGTTGGCATTCCTCTGTGAACTAGAACTAGAGACTATCTGCCATACACTGCACACAGTAAGAACAGGAGAATCTGCTCTATAACTGACTTTCTCTCACTTTGAAAGACCCTCATGAAGGAAATATATAGAGAAATACTGACTTATACTGATGTGTGTAAAGTGCTTTGGTTGTGATACAAAGCTTCATATTTAGCTCTAACATCAAACTAAGGCTGGATTCACACTAGTGCTTGGCTTTTGTTCGGGGATTCCGTCCCCCATTCCACTTGAAAAATGCAGAGAGAAAAGTCCTGCAAACATTCCGCATTTTTTGGGCAGAAACCTGGAGGACTCCATTATAGTCTATGGGTTCCGTGGATAATCACTTTTTAAGCAGATTGGGTTTCTGTTTTTCGGGTTCCCAAGCGGACCCGAGGAACATAAACCCGAATGCAAGTTAGAACCTAACGTAAGACAGACTTTCTTCTGTTAGTTCCTTCTCATTATGCCCCTTTCGTTGGGTGTGTTCTTGGATTTATTATGTGGTTCTGTTTTATTTCAACACATAGACTTCTATAGACGTGAGTCACCTGAGTCATGTGACCTGAAAACAGCAATAAGAGGCAATTTTGTCTGATAATATATATTACAGTTTCTTATATTCACATGTACTATTCAATGATGCAAAATGCATCGAAACAACAACAAGAATCTATTGGAAGTCTTGTCTGGTTCCCGTATCTGCGGTAACGCTGCGCCCAATAGCATTCGTTATGTGAAATATTTTCTATACATGACTGATATACAGATGTGTTATCTGGAGACTATTTACTTTTTGAGAACAAAATTTTATTGCCATTTACATACATTTCTTAATCCTTTCTTTTCTATTCTTGTGGCTTTATTTTGAGAGTAACTGAGATATTTTTATATTTACATTAGTTACAGGGTGAATTTAGAAGCAATAACTGTTGCACAAATTTCAGAAAAATCTGAAAATAAATTAATTCTAATTCTGTTCATCTGAATGAGGTGTTTTCACTGTCAAATACATGGATATCTGTAAGCCCTAATCAAAAGAGTCAGAAAATATTATAACAAGATATGACTTCTCAGTAACTTTTTCATCTTTCTGAACATAAAAATGGCTTCTCTCCTGTGTGAATTCTCTGATGTGTGACAAGACATTGTTTTTGGGTAAAACATTTCCCACATTCTGAACATGTAAATGGCTTCTCTCCTGTGTGAGCTCTTTGATGTGCAATAAGAGCTGACTTAGAGTGATAACATTTTCTACACTTTGAACATGAATATGGCTTCTCCCCTGTGTGACTTCTAAAATGTTTAACAAGAGATGAATTCTGAGAAAAATATTTCCCACATTCTGGACATTGAAATGGCTTCTCCCCTGTGTGTGTTCTTTGATGTTCAATAAGAATTGATTTAGCAATAAAACATTTCTCACATTCTAAACATTTATATGGCTTCACCCCTGTGTGAATTTTCTGATGTTCACTGAGCTGTGTTTTCTGAACAAAACATTTTCCACATTCTGAACATGAATATGGCTTCTCTCCTGTGTGAATTCTCTGGTGTGCAACAAGAGTTCGTTTCTGGGTAAAACGTTTCCCACATTCTGGACATGAAAATGGTTTCACCCCTGTGTGAATTCTCAAATGTAAAACAAGAGATGAACTCTGAGAAAAATATTTTCCACATTCTGGACATGGAAATGGTTTCACCCCTCTTTGACTTCTTTGATGTTCAATAAGAGTTGATTTAGACCTGTTAATTTTTTTTACATTCTGAACTTGAATATGGCTTCTCACGTGTATGAATTCTCTGATGTCTTGTAAGATTTGATTTGTGGGAAAAACATTTCCCACATTCTGGGCATGAATATGGCTTCTCCCCAGTGTGAGTTCTCTGATGTCTAGCAAGATCTGATTTCAAGGTAAAACAATTCCCACATTCTAAACATGAAGATGGTTTTGTTCCTGGGTGAATTTTCTGATGTGCAACAAGTTTTAGTTTCTGGGTAAAGCATTTCCCATATTCTGAACATGAATATGGCTTCTTCCCTGTGTGAATTCTCTGATGTCTAGCAAGATCTGATTTCAGGGCAAAACACTTCCCACAGTCTAAACATTGCCTTTTCCCATGACTCTTTGTTTGACTTTCAGTTGTCTTCACAGTCTGTGATGAATCAGAAGATTGGACGTGTATAATAGGATCAGATGATAGATCTTTACTGTGAAGGTCTGAGGGTATACCTGGGGTAATGACATGTTCTTCATATGGATCTTGTGTGATACCATGATCCTCTGCTTTATAATCTGTAGATATCAGATATCCCTCTGGGCTCCCGGTACAGTGATCTGCCAAGAATAAAACTGATTTTATTATTTTTTTTTAAAATATAACCTATAAATACCAAAAAATGTAAAAATACACTGACATTATATATTATTTCTAAATAAATATTTCCATAGATATTAACATGTAGCAAAATAACCCCTCAGGTGCTTTGGTCAATGTTGACAATGGGATCTGAGTGGTTTTACAGTGAAAAATAATATTTGGAAAAGTCAAATAGTAATAAGAAGGATGGGTGAGGGGTGGTGTGTGTGTAGGTAGCCTGGGAAGAGAGCAGACACATGTGTGAGCTCATTTGCCTCTTTCCATCCTAAAGTCTCTTGGGCTTCACACCCAGAACAACTTAGTCCCACAGCATCCCAAGACCTTCCCCATGATCCAGGTCAGTCATTTGGGGTGAGTCCATTCTCCCTCCTGAGGACATGTTTGAGCTGATGCTGCTTGCATCCTGGAGGTGGAAGACAACCCGGAGCCATCTTACCTCTTCTGCCGCCATCCTGCAGACATCCACAATAGTACCACAGAGCATCACTGAAGGAGTGGTCCTACTTGATGGCACAGATTCATCCCAGCAGCGTCCCACCACCAGCTAGTTCAGCCACCCTGGAGTCTCTTTTTAACAGTTTGCCTTCTTGGGAGGACTCCTGCTCACATACATGGCCTTCTGCCACGTGGGAGATGTGGCGATCTCTTTGGCTCCCGTTTGGTGGAGGTTACTTCATCCTGGACTCATACCAGCAGGTGCAGTAAGTCTTCCCCTGACCCCAGCCCTCCAACCCTCCTGTCCTATTTGTGTCATATCCCATCTGTATACAGATGAGTTAGAAAAAAACCTGCCGACAATATCATCAGCCCTGTGAACAGTGGGCACTGTATTTAACCACAGAGTTAAAAGGCAAAGCTCTTGACATTTTTTCTGATCTGATTTTTCTGTTTTTCTCCTTTTTACTTATATATATATATATATATATATATATATATAAGAACTGACCCCTTTGGTATTA
Organism: Leptodactylus fallax; assembly: GCA_947044405.1. NCBI lineage: Eukaryota > Metazoa > Chordata > Amphibia > Anura > Leptodactylidae > Leptodactylus > Leptodactylus fallax. The sequence continues at coordinate 704,356 of CAMRHE010000585.1, forward strand.
AATCATCCGATCAGGATGGAAAAACACTGTTGAGAACGGGTCCAGTTTGTTCATGTTAAGAATTATGTCATGCTGTACCCTTTTAGGAATCAAGTCAGTGATAATGGTCAATGTAGTTTTTTTGACTCTCCACAGGCGGTGTGAGGATGGCTTGATACTTGATGCCCACCTGCTGATCAATCCCCAAGTAGGGACTGATGTTCTCCCTTTGAGCACCCCTGATGGACAGCTATGAGATACAGTGATGGACATCCTGTAACCATGTTTGTATTAGCGGTTTCCCCCTTGGTATATGGCTACCCCTACCATTTACCTGAAAGTGCGTTTCCAGCAATTGAATTTAGTGTTTTCCATGGTTACTTGACCTAAAGTGTCTTAATGGTTAGAGAATCTGGTGCCTAACCACCTTTTCTTTCCGGGTACTCCTTGTTGGGATGGGGCCTTCACAAGTTCAGGTTGAAAACCAAGGTGGGTGGTTGTATTGTCCTGTACTAGTGCACCCATGACTTCAATATGTCTTCTACTTCGGTCTGATGTGCCCCTCCTAGGAGATTCATGGGAGTTGTCATGGGAGTCCATGGGAGCGGTCACTGCCTTGTTCAATTGTTGGAAAATGGCTAAGGGGCTTAACCATGGTTTCCTGGAATAGGAGGGGTCTTAATGATAGGATCAAATGGTTTCTTTCTTCCTTAATATCTTAGAAAACATTTGTTTGATATAATGTGTATACAGGAGACACCTGGAGGGTGAACGGCTCGACTGGCTCCACCATCCATGGATAGGTGGGACATATCACTCCCAGTCAGTGTCCTTTTTTCTCATACTATACACCTTGGCCATCGAACTCCTGGCTCTGCAACTGCGTTGCTCCCCGGGTGTACGCGGTCTCATATAGTGGAACATAAAGGAGACCATTAGCTTGTATACAGATGATACCCTGTTTTATTTAGTATCACCTGGTTTACCTCCATGATAAGCAAATCCAGGCACTGTGTGCTGGGGCCATTTTGTACACAACTCCCTCTCTGTTCCCACATTCCTGTTGGAGTCCCCAGGAGGTAAGGCAATTTCAGTTCTATACAGGGACCCCCTGACAGCAAGTAATAAGGCATCCAGGTCCAGGGCTGGCTGGGTGTCAGAAGTAGGGAGACTAACACAAGAGGAGTGGTAGATTGTGCTGATGGCTCTAAAGCAGATGTCTCCAAACCTTGGTAACAGAATGTCTCTGGTATACATTTAGGATAGGGCTTATCTGTATACGGATAGAGTTACCGCTTTTGGACGGGTTTTAGAGATCTAAATAATTCAAATTGTTTGGTTTTTAACAAAACAGAACAAATGCTGATTCGTCTTGGATGACTAATATGGCCGCTGCCATATGTACTGTTCAGGAGAAATACAGAAGAGGCATGTGTGAATCAGTGTGAAGCTCTGGTGTCACCTGACAGCCTCTCAGCCAATAGACAGTGGTAGTGGACACCTTACAGTGCTGATGTCATATACACTATATAAGGTGCTGTGAGCTTGAAGACATTGCTGTAATGGTGGAGATAGTGAAGGATCTGTGATTCATCTCACTGCATCATACCGAGAACAGTTCTGAAAGCTTACAACTACCAAAATAACAAAAGAATCTTAGGAATAGGAGAGTTTAGTCAGATTTAATCAATTACAGGCAGATTAGTGATAGAATCATAAATATTAGGAGTGAACGAGAATATCTGTGCTGTGTGAGTCTGACAGCAGCATCCTGCACTAATACACACAGGGCTATTAACCCTTTCATTGCCAATAATCTAATTTTGTCTAAGTCTCTTGGGCAATAGAGCAGTTTCGTCAGCATACAGTGTGTTTAAATATAGTCCTGCTAGTGAAAAATCTTTTATTAAGGGTTTTTTTGGGGGCAAAGGTTTACATTTTTTTTTCATTAAATACATATAAACTGCTGTTCTAATCCCAAAACGGTGATTCCACTTACGCTAATCTAAAAAAAAACTCATTTAAGGGTTTTTTTTTCTGCTCTGCTCACCTAATACACAGTGAGACTAATCTGAAAAAATATTTGTTTCTTAAAGATTTTTTGTTGCTCATATATACAGTCTTACAGCCTGCGCTAAACTGAAATAAAAATCTCCTTTATTTAAGATTTTTGTTTTGTCACAGTGTGACACAGCCTGGCATTCTGAAAAAAAATCTCTTTTAAGGTTTTTTTGTTACCCAATATACATAAAAAACTGGCACCATTTTAATGGCAAAAAAATACAAGTTGAGAGACTCAGTTGTAGTCTAAGAGTCACTGATCAGGTCACCCTTTTAGTGTTTTGCAATTTTTCTTGAATTTTTTTTTTTTTTTTTTTTTTTTTTTTACAAAATGCTAAGTATACCCGGTGTCACAATTGTTGCCAATCACTATTATAATTAAGAAGTGTACAGTAAAACGACTGGACAAAAAGAGTAGGGGGATAAGCTTGGGTGGTGGTGGAGGTAGTAGTGGCAAGGGGTGTGCTACTGGTAGTTGTGCTGGTAGGGACACTAGAGGGAAATCTGTTAAGAATTGTGAGGGCATCGAGGAATCCCATTGCCATGATGAGTCACAAAAAGTGGGAAAGTTGATGACATTACTGAATCTGATTATGATTCTCTTATGCATAAGACCTGGCAACCGATTGAAGAGGGTGGTGGCAGCTGCAACAGTGAGAATTCAACCCGATGTCCAGCCCCAACATCCAAAAGACCTGCCTGGGGTAAATTTAAGGCAAACTCAAGCAGTAGTGGTGGCACTGGCAGATTCATTTCCATGACTGCTGGTTTTCGTGGCAACAGCTACATGTGTTCATCTCTTATGACCGCACTGTCTTGATGGAGAATACATAGCCATCATTATTTCTCGAGGAAAGCTGTCCCTGCTTGATATCGCCATGTGTGCCTCTACTTCTACTAAGTCTATGAGGGAAAGGTGCATACCCCCAATAATACATGGAGCAGCTATTATGGGCAGGGGACAATACATAGCTGTCATGGCCCGAAGCGTCAATGTTTTGAGCGTCAGAGGCCACAATCTAGAAATGCAGCAAGGCCCGGTGCTCTCTAGTACTGACATCACTTTCCGGGTGCAGGGCAGGCACAGTTTCAACATGAGGTGGGATCAATCTTTCTCCTCCAGTTCCTCCACACTAGACCATTTCCCCAACTTCACCAGGGCAAACCATTGCTTACACTCTCCTCCTTTATTTCATGGTTGGAAGGTGAAGTACACAGTGAGTGGCACTATTGTACATGCTAGTAATGCTTGTAATTGTTACTCATTGGTGCTGCATCTGCTCCCACAAAGGGATAATTTTTAGTGACTTTTTATGAAGTCCATTCTTTATCACTTCACTTTTCAAGTGGCAGGAAGTCTAACAGTGTGCCACAAATTTTTCTTCAAATTCTATAGTTGGTGTGCCACTCTGTTGGCATAGGAAGTCCACCATTGCTTCTTCCGATACCAAAGCAATGATGGAGAGGTATTCTGCTCCCATAAAGTTGGAGTTTGTATCTTTTGCTTACCATCCGTTTTTCCATAGACATACATGTCACAATCACTTTTAAATAACTTCGGCTGTGTTTGCCTTAGAGATCTTAAAATTGGATAAATAGATTCTAAGGAGGCCTGACAGTGTCATACATTAGGTTCCTACAAAACTTGATCAACGTGAAACTAAACGAATCTTCGGAGGTTCACTTATCTCTGAATCTGTGACACTTCTGTGCTGTATTTAGTGGATATAACTCACCTGGGCGGTTCCCTGTAGGAATGTCCTCCTCACACTCCTCATCACCTCTCACATAGGGATCTGTAGTATTAATATTCTTCACATCTTTATCCTGAGTCAGAAGCTGTGAAAGAAATATTGTAAATAACATCTAATACTGCTGGATAACCCAAGACTGACCACAAGGACTTCACAGCCCGTCTACACATCATAGGGAATATCTCCATCTACCTGATCATCCTGTGGAAGAAGAGGACTGGGACATCTCTCCGGTGTTGTCCTCTTACTGGATCTACCTGTAGGAAACACAGACAGGGACTGAATTCATTCTGTACATACAAATAATGGAAGTCCATGTGTATATAGTCATGTCTATTACCTGGTGATGTGAGGGGCTGGTGGTCTTCCATCATGACCTCCTTGTACAGATCCTTGTGTCCTTCTAAATACTCCCACTCCTCCATGGAGAAATAGACAGTGACATCCTGACACCTTATAGGAACCTGACAACACAATGATACAGTCATCACCCAGACCCCTCCAGTTACTGTATAATTTCCCAGCATTCCCAGCAGTGTCACCTCTCCAGTCAGCAGCTCCAGCATCTTGTTGGTGAGTTCTAGGATCTTCTGTCCATTGATCTCCTCCTGTATCAGGGGGTGAGGTGGAGGCCCCAGGATTGGGCTCAGAGTTCCTCCATATCCTTCATACACAGGAGCCTGACAGCGCCCACTAGAGGTCTTCTTCACTACTGTGTAATCCTGGTTATGGGGAGACACAATAATAAATATCACTACATACATGTCCAGAGTCCATCACCTCTCCAGTCATATCATTTATTATTACTATAGATAAGAATGATGTAATGTGACATCATCAGAATCTCTCACCTCTCCAGTAAGCTGGTAGATGATCTCTAGGGTGAGATTTAATAGACTTTCCGCCATCTATTTTTTCTCCTTTTTCATCATTGATATTACTGTATATTGTTGGAACCTGAACTGATAAAAGATGAGGCCAATGTTATAACCGCACATAATAATCACATGATACAAATCATAATGGGAGAAAACATCTCAGGAGATGTTTGGAGATGTCAGGAGATACATGTAGATGATGTATTATAGATATTACATGTAGATATATTATTGATATTACAGTGTAGATGATATATTACATATATTAGGCCCGGTTCACATCTGCGTTCGGTTTCCGTTCGGGGGAGTCCGCTTGGGGACACCCCGAACGGAAACCTATACACATAGAATGGTTTACATAAGGAATACATGTAGATGATATATTACAAATATAACAAGTAGATGAAGTTTTTTATTGTTTTTTTTTTTTTTCAATGGACTAAAACAATAGTGAAATAGTTTGTGAAGGCAAATTTTCCAAGCTCGAGGTAAACCATCAAAGCAACCGTGCTCAGATGACATTCTGTACCAACTGCAGCCAATGTGATCATAGTAGTGACATAAGGAGAAGCACTACATGCAGAGAATGTACAATAGAAAGTGTAAGAATCCCCCTGCCCTTCCTTCCTTCATCTCCTTATTTTGTATTGCAATTAAAGCTGATGAAAATGTAAATAAATATCTGTGTCCCTGGAGATAAGACATGTCCATAACTGGCTGGAGAAGCTGCCTCCACTCAGATACCCCATTAAAGGGATATTCCCATCTCTGGAATCCTGTCTGCACTGCTGTCTTGTGTAAATTCAAGAGTTTCAAGGACTCTCTTCTTATCTAGCAACTCAGGATAGGTGATGTGACTCCCTGCTCTCTGCAGGGGAGGGGGGCTGAGTTTTCAGGATCATGTTTGCTCTCAGAGCTGTTATCTCCTGCTCTTAGGTCCAGGGCAGTCAGTTCAGCTAATTGCATTTTGCTGATAAGGTCTCGGAGAGTGGGCTTGCTCAATGACTGTTATCTCTGTATATAAACATAGAAATAAGTGTTGAGATCAATGCAAGCTCACTGTCCCTGGTAGGATGCAAGTTCTTTCCTGTCTATATCTATTGAAGTACTTCATAGTGTCCTGTCCATCAAACAGTGAACGCTCAACCTCTAGCCTGTTGAAGAATACAGGAAGTGAGAAGAAGAGAGAGCAAGCAAGATGCGAGGGACGCGGTTCCTACACCCATCTAGCCACCCAACCGACCCTGCCTTAGATTCTGATATGGAGGATTTTGCAAGCTTTCCCCCACCTGACTGGGAGTCTCAAGTCCACCAACCGTCTACTAGACAAGATTTCAAGCTGCTTATTGCAGAGGTCAAGGTCATTAGTGGGTCTGAGATAGCTTTAGTATACTAGGATGTAAAGCAAGGGGCACACTGCTCAAACCAACTTGAAGATGACAATAATACAGTTCGGACAGCCATTTGCCACTTGCAAACCCACACTATATCTCACATCATCATAATACAATGACACACAGAGGACTTGGACCCTGATATTGTGCCTGTGACTCCTGTTGTCTATAGGGCCGCTCCACCATGTGGACTTTCAGGGATCTCAAGTGCAGCTATAGTAGGTCCTTTCTTGGATTACTCTTCAATAACAGAGAATTCTGTCCCTTGCTGCAGTTGCTTAGAGACTGCAACATGCCCTATTGTTGTTGGGTTCCCATTCAGCCTGATGGAAGGTCTGGTACACTACAGTGCCCTCACGATTTGGAGGACGTCTGTGGTGCTTTTGACCTGGAGCGTTCTACTACTCGATTGGGTGATATTTCCCACTCCTCCCCCTATGTCTCCAACTTGGCCTCAAGCCTGATCCTCAGAGGGAGAAAGGACAACTCCACAATGTTGAGGACATTGGATCTGCTGCTGAATTCATATGAAATCCAGAAACCCCAGTTGTATTTATGGGCCCTTTGGTCAATCCAGCCAAACAAGCCCCAACGAACATCAAAGGGTACAAAATTGGTGAGGTATTGTCTAGTAACAAAGATTCCACCTGTGTCCAGAAGGATCGGACCTGCCCACCATTTTACAGTTTGCTCAGGTCAAAGACCCTGCTGACACTGACACATGTATGTGCTAAAGATGAGTTTATTGGAAGAGACCTGCCCACTACTATTGATGACCTGATCTCCCTGTCTATCCTTTTTGACCAATGTTTTAGAGAATGTGTTAAATAGTCCTCTTATTGAAGTAGAATTTCACAGTTGCCGCCCTAATCTCCAGATCTGCATTAGTCTCAGTTCCAGCTACTTTTGAAGAGCCCATACAAGTGAATCGGGTAAAACTTACGCACTGAACATCTCCGATTGTATTGTGATGGTGTGGCATCCCAGAGCTGGCTATGGCTGGGCTGAGGGTGATCTCTGTGCATTGTATTATTTCCTGTTGCTTCATAGCCTGTGTGACATAGCAGGGGGTCCTGAGTCTCACACAACACAGCGCCACCTAGTGAGCCTCACACATGCATTACACCTCCCATAGGATTGAATAGTAACCAAATGTCCAATGGGAGGACATCGCCTGGGAAAAGGGGAGGAGTCAGCTGATCACTGGGTCCCCATGGTAACACCCCTGCAGGAAGGTCCTGCGTGTGAGGAGTTAGAAGTGTGGAGTGTTAGGAGGAGGAGGTGAGGAGATAAGTGTGATGTCCTGTGAAGAAAGCAGTGAGTTTAGTGCAGGAATCTCAAGTCCTAGACAGGCCCAGGAAGGTTGGAGAGCTGACATACTCCAGCTATTCAGAAGATCCTGTCCCCTGTCTGCCTAGCCATCGCCCTGAAGGAAGTCAAGCATCATTATCTTGTCAGCCTGAGACTGTGGAGAGAACATTCTGGAACACGTGCTCCATAGCAAGTATCACAGGATCCAGGGGCCAAGGCCAGACCTGTGGAATATCCTGCCACCCTGACTATTGCACCCCGAAACTCTGAGCTATCAGGACCACATAACGTGAGTGGGGAATATTATGTACTAGTATCATGGTGGGCATCCTCCTATGAGCCAAATAGGAGCCCAGACGCACCTTAGGGCTGTAACACTGAAGTATAAGGGCTAGGAACACCTTTCATCAAGTCTACCCTGCACCCCAGGACTTTGCTGTGTCACCAGGCGTACCCCGTTGTTTTGTATTGAAGAAACTGTTTAAGCATTTGTGCCTCCACACCCATGGAAGTAAAAGTTCAACTTTACAACCGTTTCTGTGTCTGACTCTGCACCGACAACATCAGGGCGCCCCAAACACCACCAGTCGGCACAGTATAGGGGAAGCGCCCCGGGGGAACAATCACCACCAACATTTGTGCAGCCCCCTCATCACCGGTACCAGTAGTGGTAACGTGGGACAGCACCAGCGCTGCGCCCTCGTGCCCAGAGACCGTGACAAGTCTGCGCTGTTTGCACCCCCGCAATCCCAACTGCAGCGTTACCTTCCATCTGGTCACCGCAAGAAAAACTGGCGTCACGAACAGGATACGGGTGTGTGCCATTTTGAGAAAGTCGCCACAAAAAGTGCGCCAAATTGTCTCCAGAGCATCGGTCTTTATTGTGGACTTTGCTAAGATCAAGTTTATTCCCTGAGAGTGCTTGCCACAAAGAGGGGGAGCCCTATACCCCTGAAGTAAGCCCTAAAGACTGTCCTCTCAGTGTGTTACAGCCCTGGAAGAGTTAAAACGCCCAGGACTTGTTTGCTGCGCCACATCGCTGTGTAAGAACGCCCACAAAGGGTTAACTGTACCTTGCAAAAGTGCGGGAGATTTTTAGCACTGCCCATGAGGCCAGGAGACCCATCTGCCGCCATCTTAGGAGAGCCCAGAATGCTGAGCGCAATGCTCCAGCGCACCCATACAAGAAAGTGAAAGGCGAACGTGCCGGCGCCATTTCTGACTCTCCGGTGCCGCATCACCGTCCCTGCTGTGCACCGCTGATCTCTGGTCCACGCTGCAGTTGCTGTCAGTGAGTACTGTGCCTCCCTGTCCTTGTCTTCAGTCCTCCCACGGCCCCAGTGAGTGTTTTCCGTGTACAGTGTCCGTGGGGAGTGCCACCATTAAAGAGGGGGAGCACACCGTCAGCCTGCATCACAGTGACTCTGTTAATAGCTACAGCATTCTTAAAGGGACAGCATTCCAAGTTGTAGTCTCCATTCCCTGCCAGCAAGCAGTTGAGTTTCTTAAAGAGACGGTGACCTAATTTCAGTCATACCTGCAAACAACATGACTGAGCAAAGTGACATTGTGCCATCTGTTTCTAGTGATCCAGCAGTGCCCATGGCGAGCAGCCTACCATTCTCCATGCCATTTTACCCTGGCGCACCATGGCTGCCGCACTACAAAGGGGAGGCGCATACCCTCAGGGACTTTCGTGAGAAGATGCTGTCTCTCTTCCAGTTCTATCCTCTGAATACAGAACAGCAGATACAGATCCTGCTGGGCCAGCTTGAGGGTGCTGCAGCTAGGGAGGTCAAATCCTGGCCTGCCTCTGACAAAAGAACCCCTGGGCAAATTCTGGACAAACTCCAGGTGAACTTTGACGTGCGATCTGTCTCCGAGGTAAAGATGCGCTTCTTTTCCAGACGACAACTACCTGGTGAGACCCTGCGGGACTATGCTTTATCCCTCCAAGAGGCATTCAGAGCTGTGGTGCAAGTGGATCCACGTGAAAATGTGGACTCTGATAAAATCTTGCTTGACCGCTTCATAGAAGGGGCGGGTACCACATTGCTCCAGAGTCAGTTGCGAATGCTTGCTGCACAACATCCCAGCATCACGTTTGCTGACTTCAAGGCCCTTGCCATCCAGGTCTTGGGACAGGAGCAGCCCCAGCCGAGCCCAGTCATCTGTGCTCCCTCACCTGGACCCTCAACAAGCATTGCTCCAGTTGTCCTGCCACTACCTCTGGGTACCTCACCTGCTGCCCAAACTGCGCAGACTACACTAGCAGACTCCAGAGATGACCTTCTGGCCCGAGTGGATCATCTGACCCGTGCCATGGAACAGATCACCGTCCGTCTAGATCGTCTGACCCAGCCGTCTTCATCGTCCAGTGATCCTTTGCGAAGTCTCAACATCTCACCTGAGTCGCCACCCAGACGTCCATCTTCAGTGAAACCTCCGCAGAGTGAGAGGCCATACTGTACCTATTGCCATAGATATGGACACACCAGGCCTCAGTGTTTTCAGTTAAACGGGCCACCCCCGAGGCCGTGGGCCGCCCCTCGGGAGGAAAGAAGAAGGGCCCAGGTGAATCTTCAGTGCCATTGTCACGCTTCGTCTCAGCCTGCCCACACATCACAATCCGGGTGAACGGCGTCCCTCTGACAGCGTTGGTGGACACTGGATCTCAGGTAACAACCCTGCGCAAGCAGGTGTTCCTTGAACATTGGGACTTAGATGTGTTGAATAGAACACCTGACACATGGATAAATCTGTGTGCCAGCAATGGACAGCCCATACCACAGCAGGGTTATTGGGAACCCACTATCCAGATTGGGGACTTGAAACTGCCTAGACAGGGTGTAATTGTCACTGATGTAGAGGATGATAGGTTTGCAGTTGTAATATTAGGCATGAATGTTTTACGCCATTGCTTTGCAGAAGTGTTGGATGCCTTGCATGCCTCTCTCCTTACAGCTTCTCCCAGTGACCAGCAGACCATTCAGCGGGCCATTCGTGTACTCAATGCCCAGCACAAGTTCGCCAACAAACAAGGTGAAATTGGTCGAGTCCGGATCCAAGATACCCGTCCAGTAACCCTACAGCCTGGAACAGAAACTATGGTGTGGTGCCGTGCCCGTCCGGGCATAGAAAATCAGGACTACGAGGCCTTGCTACAACCCATACAGGTAGATGGCCAACCACTTGTCATGGCTGCCCGCAGCCTTGTTACAGTTTCCAATGGACGTGTTCCTGTCCGCTTAGTCAACTTGGGCGATGCTCCCGTGAACCTCCACAAGTTCCACTCTGTGGCCCTGCTACACCGGTTAGCACCAGAAGACATTCTCTCTGGTGATTCTACCGCCACACAGTGTTCCACCCAAGCTGCTGAGAACATTCAGAATGGAGCCACGAAGTCCTGGTGGGATGAATTGAACGTGGGAGACGCCAATACCCCTATAGAGCACATCAATGGGGTTCGCAATGTGGCCAAGCGTTACCAACAGGCATTCAGCAAACACCCATTGGACTTTGGTAAGACCATGACCATACAACATCGCATTCTGACTGGTGACCACCATCCAATCAAGGAGCGTCACCGTCCAATACCACCAGCGATGTACCAACCGGTGAAAAAGTTGATCCAAGAGATGCGAGATGCTGATGTCATCCGGGAGAGTAACAGCCCCTGGGCAGCCCCGCTAGTCCTTGTCAAGAAGAAAGACGGAACCCTACGATTTTGTGTGGACTATCGTAAACTCAACAACGTCACGCACAAGGACGCATACCCATTGCCGCGGATTGAGGAATCTCTAACGGCTTTGGGATCAGCTACCTGTTTCTCGACCCTGGACTTAACCAGTGGATACTGGCAAGTCCCTATGGCGCCTGAAGATCGTGAAAAGACTGCGTTTACGACCCCGATGGGACTCTTTGAATTCAATAGTATGCCATTTGGGCTATGTAATGCCCCAGCCACATTCCAACGGCTTATGGAGAGGTGCCTCGGCCATGAGAATTTCCAGAGTGTGCTACTGTACCTGGACGATGTTATTGTATTCTCCCGGACATACCAAGAACACCTTCGTCACCTGTCCGAGGTATTCAAGGTACTTATACAGCACGGCCTAAAGTTGAAGCCCTCCAAGTGCTACCTGTTGAAACCCCAAGTTCACTACCTTGGGCATGTCGTGAGCGCACAAGGCGTCCAACCTGATCCTGAAAAGATCACTGCAGTCCAGAACTGGCGAAGACCAACTACCGTCAAAGAAGTCCGAAGCTTCCTTGGATTCGCAGGTTACTACCGGCGTTTCATACCACACTTCGCCCAAGTAGTCGAGCCTCTGAACGAGTTGTTGCGCGGTTGTCCCAGAGAAAACTACAACCGAAAGCTTTTGGTAGACTGGACAGCGCGTCAAGAGGAAGCCTTTCAAGCGCTTAAAGCACTTCTGACGCATCCACCAATTCTAGCCTATCCCGACTACAGTCAGCCATTCCGCTTGTACACAGATGCAAGTCACCAAGGTTTGGGTGCAGTGTTGTCCCAGGTTCAGGACAACAAAGAGCGAGTCATCGCCTACGCCAGCAGGAGTCTGAGAGGCGCGGAGAAGAACGACCAGAACTATAGTTCTTTCAAACTCGAACTTCTGGCGCTTGTCTGGGCCGTGACAGAGAAGTTTAAAGACTACCTGGCTGCCACACCCTTTACCGTGTACACAGATAACAATCCGTTGGCGCATCTGGACACTGCTCGACTGGGAGCCCTTGAACAACGGTGGGCCTCAAGACTCACGAATTACAAGTTCTCTGTCAAGTATCGCAGTGGCAAGTCCAACGCTAACGCTGATGCACTCTCAAGGTTGCCTGTGGGAGAAGAACCACCCCGAGAAGACATCTGGGAAGAGGTGGAGATGCCACCATTCTACAACAAGTTTGCCCAACAGGTTGCTATTGGTGTCCCTGTAGAAGGAGAATCTCTGGCGAAAACAGCTGCCGAATCCCTCCAGGAGCCATCTCTGTGGAAAACGTTCCAAGAAGAGAGCAGAGTTTTAGGAGAATTGTCAGATTTCCTGCTTACAGGAAGAATACCAACCCGTGTAAAGAGAGGTCTTCATGACGTGGAATTAAAACGCCTTTGGCGACAGAGGAAGCGCCTGTTTGTCCAACGAGGCCTTCTACATAGAAACACTCTTGATCCTGTCACAGGTGAAAGGCTTCATCAGATCCTCGTACCAAGAAGAGACGCACAGATGATACTTGAGGCGTATCATGACAGATCCGGTCACTTCGGGGTACAAAAGACCGAAGCTACCATCCGTCGTCGCTTCTATTGGGTTGGGATGAGGAGTGACATTGAGAGTTGGTGCCGAGAGTGTCCCGCCTGTAGTTTCACCAAGGAAGGTCGAAGAGATCAGAAGGCCCCTCTACATCCAATTAAGACTCAAAAGCCGTGTGAAATTGTTGCTCTGGACCATGTGAAGTTGGGTCCCACACGTTCCGGCTACAGCTACGCTCTGACAATGGTGGATCATTACTCCAAGTTCCTTGTCATCGTGCCTGTCAGAGATCTTACAGCAAGAACTACGGCTAAGACCTTCTACGCAGAGTTTGTCCGCCATTACGGTTGTCCTGAGCATATCCTCACCGACCGTGGATCGGCGTTTGAATCCCAATTGTTCCGTGAGCTGTGTCAGTTCCAAGACTGCAAGAAGTTGCGAACCACAGCGTATCACCCTCAAGGGAATGGTATGTGCGAGAAGGCAAATCAAGTGATCATTGGCATGCTAAGAACAGCCGCAGTTACACCTGGTGTTGAGTGGCCTGAGCGTATCAAGGACTTGGCCTATATTTACAACAACACACCCCAAACATCTACGGGATACGCACCATTTTATCTAATGTTTGGAAGACAAGGTCAACTTCCTTCAGACTTAACCCTTGGTGTGAAGGTCCCTGACACCATCAATCCACTACCCATAACAGACTGGGTTGTTGAACACCGCCGACGTATGGAGGAAGCTAAAGAGATAGTTGAAACGCGCATGGATGAGGTTCGTAGGAGACAACAGGAGGATTACAACCGTCACGCCCATGCAGCGCCCCTGAAAGTTGGCGACCGTGTATGGTTAAGGAATAACCATCGGAATGGGAAATTGGATCCATTCTGGGAGAAAGAACCATACAGTGTCATCTCCATACCATATCCTGAATCCGACGTGTATGAGATCTCTAAACCTGGGAGACAGCCCCAAGTAGTACACCGAAACCGTCTGAAGCTGTGCCTTAAAGAAGGACTACCCACAGAGGTGCCCCCAGCTGAGACAATGAGTACAGAGATCTTGTCACCTTCTGAAGCGAAAGAGAGACCCCCAACATTAACTGAGCTTATGTGGGCGCCTAAACTACTACCATTTAGCTGTTATCCACCAATTGCTCTAGTGCAAGAGAACCCTTCGACAGATGATTTAATTGATTTCAGTGACTCTGTTCCTGATTCAAATCTCGTTCCACTTAGGCGTTCTGAGCGTACCACAAAAGGCATACCTCCAACACGCTATAGTGATGCCATGGCTGTCCTTGGGTAAAAGAGGTTAACTGTCTCTGCTTCTGTATATATGTTATTCCTGCTCTGATTACATTAATGTTTTTCCTGTGTGTATATACAGTATATATATAATATCTTGCCATGTAATATAGTATTTACATTTATATGCAACAATCCAAGCCATAGTGCCTGGCTCACCGAGCCAAGGAAGTTCTGTTACCCCATTGCGGTATGGACATTCGTGCTAGAGTGCCTACTCTTCCTTACAGAAAGGACTGTTTATTGTTTCTCAGAGAGACTCTCATGATAATGGACACTCACGAAATTTGTGCCAGAGAGCCTCTGGACCCATTTGCACTACTGTTGTTTCTATATGGACTGTCTGATGGTACCGCCAAAAGGTTCCATAAGTCTGAGTTTAATTATCTCTCCGTTACCCTTCAGACTTCTCATGGACATTCCAGGACTATGCCGGGAGGTCTTACCTCAAGTTTCTAGGTATTATATTTTTCTAAACTGTTAGTGACATTTGCACTTTAGTCGTATTTATTAACGTTATGTTACATTTCTCACCTTCACCCCAGCCCGTCGCCGAGGTCGGCTCAGTGAAAGAGGGGGAGTATGTGGCATCCCAGAGCTGGCTATGGCTGGGCTGAGGGTGATCTCTGTGCATTGTATTATTTCCTGTTGCTTCATAGCCTGTGTGACATAGCAGGGGGTCCTGAGTCTCACACAACACAGCGCCACCTAGTGAGCCTCACACATGCATTACACCTCCCATAGGATTGAATAGTAACCAAATGTCCAATGGGAGGACATCGCCTGGGAAAAGGGGAGGAGTCAGCTGATCACTGGGTCCCCATGGTAACACCCCTGCAGGAAGGTCCTGCGTGTGAGGAGTTAGAAGTGTGGAGTGTTAGGAGGAGGAGGTGAGGAGATAAGTGTGATGTCCTGTGAAGAAAGCAGTGAGTTTAGTGCAGGAATCTCAAGTCCTAGACAGGCCCAGGAAGGTTGGAGAGCTGACATACTCCAGCTATTCAGAAGATCCTGTCCCCTGTCTGCCTAGCCATCGCCCTGAAGGAAGTCAAGCATCATTATCTTGTCAGCCTGAGACTGTGGAGAGAACATTCTGGAACACGTGCTCCATAGCCAGTATCACAGGATCCAGGGGCCAAGGCCAGACCTGTGGAATATCCTGCCACCCTGACTATTGCACCCCGAAACTCTGAGCTATCAGGACCACATAACGTGAGTGGGGAATATTATGTACTAGTATCATGGTGGGCATCCTCCTATGAGCCAAATAGGAGCCCAGACGCACCTTAGGGCTGTAACACTGAAGTATAAGGGGCTAGGAACACCTTTCATCAAGTCTACCCTGCACCCCAGGACTTTGCTGTGTCACCAGGCGTACCCCGTTGTTTTGTATTGAAGAAACTGTTTAAGCATTTGTGCCTCCTCACCCATGGAAGTAAAAGTTCAACTTTACAACCGTTTCTGTGTCTGACTCTGCACCGACAACATCAGGGCGCCCCAAACACCACCAGTCGGCACAGTATAGGGGAAGCGCCCCGGGGGAACAATCACCACCAACATTTGTGCAGCCCCCTCATCACCGGTACCAGTAGTGGTAACGTGGGACAGCACCAGCGCTGCGCCCTCGTGCCCAGAGACCGTGACAAGTCTGCGCTGTTTGCACCCCGCAATCCCAACTGCAGCGTTACCTTCCATCTGGTCACCGCAATGGCATAGACCATTATGTCTGTAGCTGCCCCCTCAACCAGGGATCCCAACAGTTGGAGTCTCTATCCTATGTGAAGTAGATCCTCCTACAAAACTGTCTGTTCCGCTATCCCTGATTTCTAGTGAGACCCGTGCACTGTAAAAGCTGTCTTGGATTCCGGTTATTCCTTCAATTTCATTCATCAGGCCTTAGTTACTCGTCACCAGATCTATATTAGGCGGCTGAACAAATTCCTGCTGGTAATCTCTGTCAATGGACGACCCCTTCCTAAACCAATCAGTTTTGACACAAATAGAGGCCTCACATCTTAAGATCTCTCTGAACGTCCTGCCTGATTCTGTTTACCCTTTTCTTCCTTGGGTTGCCCAACTTATTGACTATGACTCTGCACAAATTCTCCTCTTTGTCAGTCCGGCTGCCTCACTACGGTTCATCTCTGCCTTCTGTACCCCCTCAGTCTGCAGAGTCTTCTTCCTGCCATGTTGTCTCACTGGCGCCCCTACTGGTGAGACACTGTGTCCCAGAAGAGACTTGCTCCTCTGTGTCCAGGTGAAAGCAGTCTGAGGAATATCCTGAATTTGTTCCAGCCTGTGCTCCCATTACCCATAGCAAATCGGCTGTATCTGAACCTGCCTGTGCCCTGTCGGATTTGCCAGTCCCTGATCTGCGTCCTCTGCCCAGGTCACCTCTCCCATGAAGAGTCATGTAGGAGAGATGATCAAACCTGAACTTCAAGTTTGTTCTGTTGCCATGGAATCTGAGTATGGTCGGAGTATGAGGAACCCTCAAGACCAGATTGAGACTATGATTCTGTGAGCGGCAGGACCTTCAGTGGGGGCGTAGGGGAGGAGGTACTGTAACAACCACTTCCCCATATGGGGGTTAAAGGGTGAAGACTGGGGAGGCTACTTAAATAATATCCTTGGAAGTGGCCCAATGCCAAACCAGTTAGGTGGTACAGCGGGTCTACAATACACGGCCCGTTTTATACCCAGGCTATCCAAAGCCTGCTATAGTATTCTATACTCTATGACAGCCCACCCTTACCTGCCTGGCTCTCCTACCTATGCTAGAGGTATCCCCTAACCACTGCGAAACAACTGCAGGAGGTACCACAC
Organism: Leptodactylus fallax; assembly: GCA_947044405.1. Classification (NCBI taxonomy): domain Eukaryota; kingdom Metazoa; phylum Chordata; class Amphibia; order Anura; family Leptodactylidae; genus Leptodactylus; species Leptodactylus fallax. The sequence continues at coordinate 721,127 of CAMRHE010000585.1, forward strand.
AGGTATCCGAGGAGGGCCTTATTTGGAGCCCCAAGAGATGAATTTATAGTTGTCTCACTCCTGCCCCCTGCAGGTCTCCTCGGTTACTATACACCCCCATCATAATCTACACCCCGGAGATCTACAGCCCCAGCATAGTAGGGGGGGGGGGGGCAGATTTATCAAACCATGTAAAAGAACAACTTTTTTTCCATAGAAACCAATCACAGCACAGCTTTCATTTCTCTTGCTCATAGCAACCAATCAAAAGTATAATAAGAAATAAAAGTCTCGATATGATTGGTTGATGTTACACCACAAGTTTTTCGTTCAGGTTGATAAATCTCCCCCTCAGGGTATACGGAGCTGCACTACCGATTTCCACCAGCAGGACGTCAGTTTATACTTCAGGTTCTCCTCTCCTGGGGTCACTGCTGTAGGACGTCTGACACCAAAGTCACAGAATAACCAGAAGATCCCAGACGAGGTGTCAGATAGTAGTGAAGAGCCCCATAATAATCCTGCCAGGACTGTGAGCGTCCACCTACCTCCCCCTGTACAGCAGCCATGGTTACAGGACCTCTGATGATGTCACCTGTGTGGGGGGAGTCAACGAGTCACATGCTGAGCTGCAGGTGTGTGTAGCGGAGTCGTCTGTGTGTGACGTGTATGTAGCGGAGCTGTCTGTGTGGGACGTGTACGTAGCGGAGCCGTCTGTGTGTGACGTGTATGTAGCGGGGCTGTCTGTGTGTGACGTGTATGTAGCAGAGCTGTCTGTGTGTGACGTGTATGTAGCGGAGCCGTCTGTGTGTGACGTGTATGTAGTAGAGCTGTCTGTGTGTGACGTGTATGTAACGGAGCCGTCTGTGTGTGACGTGTATGTAGCGGAGCTGTCTGTGTGGGACGTGTACGTAGCGGAGCCGTCTGTGTGTGACGTGTAGTGTAGCGGGGCTGTCTGTGTGTGACGTGTATGTAGCAGAGCTGTCTGTGTGTGACGTGTATGTAGCGGAGCCGTCTGTGTGTGACGTGTATGTAGTAGAGCTGTCTGTGTGTGACGTGTATGTAACGGAGCCGTCTGTGTGTGACGTGTATGTAGCGGAGCTGTCTGTGTGTGACGTGTATGTAGCGGGGCTGTCTGTGTGTGACGTGTATGTAGCAGAGCTGTCTGTGTGTGACGTGTATGTAGCGGAGCCGTCTGTGTGTGACGTGTATGTAGTAGAGCTGTCTGTGTGTGACGTGTATGTAAGGGGGCCGCCCTGTGTGTGACGTGTATGTAGCGGGCCGTCTGTGTGTGACGTGTGTGTAGCGGGGCTGTCTGTGTGTGACGTGTATGTAGCAGAGCTGTCTGTGTGTGACGTGTATGTAGCGGAGCCGTCTGTGTGTGACGTGTATGTAGCAGAGCTGTCTGTGTGTGACGTGTATGTAGCGGAGCCGTCTGTGTGTGACGTGTATGTAGCGGAGCCGTCTGTGTGTGACGTGTATGTCGCGGAGCCGTCTGTGTGTGACGTGTATGTCGCGGAGCCGTCTGTGTGTGACATGTATGTAGCAGAGCCGTCTGTGTGTGACGTGTATGTAGCGGAGCCGTCTGTGTGTGATGCGTATGTAGCAGAGCTGTCTGTGTGTGACGTGTATGTAGCTGTGTTGTATATGTGTATGTATATGTGTAGTATAAATGCAGCCAAGCTGTTTGGGTGTGTAAGGTCCTATAGGGCTATGTTCTCACAGGACATAAATACTACAGAATTTTACAGTAACAGCCGAGTAGAGCAGAATTTGACATGTGATGTAATGGTGTGTTATAATAGGGGTGGGGAGAGTCCTCTTCCGTCTCTGAAAAGACCCCGGAGTATAATAAAAGCAGTATTTGTTGGGGTTCTCACATACCAATTCCCGTTCCTGCTCACAGCCACCTCCGCTTCCCCTTCTGCCCTCCAGGGGGCCCCAGTGACGTGATATGGGATGCAGAAGGGGAAGTGGAGGCGGCTGTGAGTAGGAGCAGGGATCGGTAAATAGGGCGCGTTACCTGCGGGGGTTAATAGCCGCCAGACCCGGCGCTACTGCCTGTGATCAGTGATGAAGTAGCAGTAATTTGCTTTGCATTAGTGATCAGACCCCCTAGGAGGTCTAATAATTAAAGTTATAAAAAAATGTATACATATTTAAAAAAGGTAAAAAGATTTAAAAATCGCTCCCCTTTCCCTAGAACACATATAAAAGTACTTACTGTGAAACACATACACATTATGTATCCCTGTGTCTGAAAACGCCCAGTCTACAAACTTAGAAAAGTTTATTTTTCCTGTATGGTGAACGCCGTAGCAGGAAAACAAAACCAAACCTCCATTTTTTCACTGTTTTGCCTCTGATAAAATTTTGAACAAAAAGTGATCAAAGAAATAGACATTCCCCAAAATAATATAACTAAAAAGGACATCTGGCCCCACAAAAAAAAAGACGGAAGTATAAAAAAGTTACAGGTGTCAGAATATGGTGACTTTAAGAAAAAAATGTTTTTTGCAAAGTTTTGGATTTTTTAAGGAGTTAAAACTAGAGATGAGCGAATCGATTCTGCTGAAGTGGAATTCGATCCGAATTTCAGGAAATCTTCGATTCTCCACGATTCCGGATTTCCTGATGCTTCGCGGTAACAAATATTTAGTAAAGACCTTTGTGACATCAGACGGTCACATGATGTTCTCTAGTGATGTGATTGGGTAGGCGTGTCTTTGCTTCTTAGCAGATCGTTCCACATGAATAAAAGTTGTCCGTGCTGGAGAGAGAGAGAGAGAGAGACATGACCGCGGCATCCAAGGGCTTCCGCCATTTTGCCACCCACCCCGGCTCTCTGCAGCCCGGAAATAGCTGTTTATTCGCCGCGAAGTAATTCGGATCGAAGCAAATTTGTTTGGAACTTGGAATCGAACTGCCGAATCGAACTTTTGAGAAACTCACTCATCTCTAGTTAAAACGTAAAAAAAAACTATATAAATTTGGTATCTTCAGAATCGTACCGACCCATGAATACTGGTGACATGTCATTTTGACTGCACAGTGAACGTCATAAAAACAAAGCCCGTAAGAAAGTGGCACAAATGCAGTTTTTCTCCAATTCCACCCCATTCCGAATTTTTTTCCAGCTTCTCAGTACATTGTACAGAATAATAAATGGTACCAATATGGAGAACAATTTGTCCTGCAAACATTAAGCCCTCATACGGCTCTGTGAATGAAAAATAAAAAAAAGTTATGGCGTATGGAAGGAGGGGAGTCAAAAATGAAAATCGAAAAATGCCTGCGGCAGGAAGGGGTTAAAAAGCTAAAAAGGGATGAGAAACCTACGAGCCCTCAGAGTTTGATGGAAGCGTTCAGTTTGACCATTAGTCTCGGGATGAGAAGCAGAAGAAAAAGGACAAGTGAATTCCCAAGTGACTACAAAAAAACTTTCCAAAATTTTGAGACAACTGAACACCTCTATCAGAGACAATATTGTCTGGGGACACCATGGAGTCAAACAACATGATCAATAAACAATCTGGAGAGAGTCTTGGCATTCGGCAATTGAGATAAAGGAATACAATGGCACATCTTACTGAAACGATCAACAACGACCCAAATGACATTTCTCCCAGACATAGACAAATCAGTAATGAGATCCATAGATATGTGAGGCCATGGTCTTTTAGGTACAGGTAACGGAAGTAGTTCACCCACAGGCTGGACTCGAGGGAGCTTAGCCCGGCACAAGTGTCAGATGCAGAGACATAAACTATAATATCTCAAGACTTGGTAGGCCACCAGAAGTGATGAGAAATGAATTTCTTAGTACAAGATTCCCGGGTGACCACACAAAACGGAATTATGTAGTTCTTTCAATAATCTTAGTCTAAATTGGTAAGGTACAAATAATTTACCTTCTGGTGTGTCCTGAGGAGCTACCTGCTGACTCTCTCTGATCTCAGCAGCGAGACCTGAGGAAACAGCAGAAATAACCATCCCCTCTGAGAGAATTGGTTTGGGCTCAGTAACAAAGGCTTGAGATGGAAAGAATCTACGGGATAAAGCATTAACTTTAACATTCTTAGAGCCAGGTCTGAAAGTCAACACAAAATCAGACCTGGTAAAGAATAATGCCCACGTGCCTGCCTGGGATTGAGTCTCTTGGTTAATTCTAGATATGTGAGATTCTTATGGTCAGTAAGAACGGTAATCTTATATCTAGCCCCCTCCAAGAAATGACACCATTCTACAAGGGCCCATTATTAGCTACCAGTTGACGATTATCAATATCATAACTTTTTTGAGCTGGAGAGAATTTGCGAGAGAGAGCACAAGGTCGTAATCGGTAAACTGGTACCTTGGGATAACACCGCGCCTACCCCTACCTCTGAAGCATCTACTGCTACAACAAATGGACATGAAAGGTCAGGTTGTGCTAGGACACGAGGAGCTTCCATAAAAGTCTTTTTCAGGGACTCAAAAGGATGAGATAGCATCTAAATTCCAATTTAGTAAATCAGCTCCCTTCGTAGTGAGATCGGTTAGGGGTTTCGCTATAGTAGAGAAGTTACGAATGAACTTCCCATTGCACTTGGCAAAACCCAAAAATCTCTGTAATGCCTTTAAGGAGGTCGGTCGTGTCCATTCCACGATAGCCTGGACTTTGGCTGGATCCATGCAGATCGCAGAAGAGGACAGAATATACCCCAAAAAATACAATTCCTGAACTCCAAAAAGGCATTTCTCCATCTTAGCATACAAGTGGTTTTCCCTAAGTACTTAGAGAACTGATCTTTCATGTCTGATGTGAGAAGACAACAGGATACGGAGCCAAACCAGGAAGTAGTACAACAATTAGACAGCAACCTGAGTCAGGAAGGAGGGGTCTTATAAAGGCCTCCTCAGCCACTCATTGGCCAGGGACTTTTGAGCTACAGAAGCTTCCCCAGGTTGACACGGCAACTTAAAAGGTCTAGCAGCAGAACTGATACTCCTGACAGCTGGACTGTGAGGAACGCCCCCTCTGACAGTCCTCTTCAACAATCTGTGGGGGGGGAGGGCGGCAATGACGCTGAGCAGTAAGGCCCGCCCTTCTTACAGTTAAGGGATATCGGTGCCGAAACTAACAGCACCGATATCTCAGGCACCTGTGCGCGTACCATCAAGCCGGTGCCAGAGGACGTGAAGGGTACTAGATAAGTAATCTCTTGTGACCACCCCCATGCTAGAAAAAGCAAATCATGTCTTCATGTGAAGATCCAGCAGCAAAGAGACCCCGACATAGATATTTGCAGCTTATAAGGGTCACATTGACCTTGTATCCGGCTCATCTCAGGACAGAAGACTTTCCATACCAAATCCACATCCTTCAATGGCTTATATTACTTCACATCTTTAGAGGCTGGGGGTTGTGGCTAATGGCTATGTCACAGCCTTGTGGTCAGTCTTATGGAGATAATTAACTCCTTGCTGACTGTGCCAATTAACCCCTTTCCTGCCTCCAGTGTACCATAGAGTCATACAACTCATTGTGTGAACTTTACACAATACCTTCATGATTTATCACAGGCTTTGAGGGTCTTGTCTGCATCTTTCCGCTGCAGACTTTCTGTTCCTATTATACCTATATGGAAACCGCCAGCATTTCCGTAGGTAAAATCGACATGCTGCGATTTACAAAACCACAACAGTTTATGAAATCACAGCACGTCTGCTGCGGATATTTTTCTGCAATGTGTGGATGGGATTAGCCAGAATCCTATCCACTTTGCAGGTACTGTAAAACGCTGCGGTGTTTGCTGCTGTGTTTCCGCCGCAGCCAAATTGCGATGTTTACACTACTTGGGGCCCTGGCATCAAGGTCCTTATTGGAGTAAGTACATTTTCAATTCTTTAAAGAATACCTGTTGTTTCAGGATAAGCTGTTATGTGTGTACAGGAGGAGTAACACTATACCTGTAGTTGTGTCGCACCTTTTAGCAGTGTTCCCTTCTCCATGCTGTATCTTTAGTTGCCATTCCTCTGTGAACTAGAGACTATCTACCATACACTGCACACAGTAAGAACAGGAGAATCTGCTCTATAACTGACTTTCTCTCACTTTGAAAGAGCCCCTTGCAGGACATATATAGAGAAATACTGATGTATACTGATGTGTGTAAAGTGCTTTGGTTGTGATACAAAGCTTCACATTTATCTCTAACATCAAACTAAAACAGACTTTCTTCTGGTAGTTCCTTCTCATTACGACCCTTTCTTTGGGTGTGCCCTTAGATTTATTATGTGGTCCTGTTTTGCTTCAACCCATAGACTTCTATAGACGTGAGTCACCTGAGTCATGTCACCTGATAACAGCAATAAGAAGCAATTTTGTCTGATAAGATATATTACAGTTTCTTATATTCTCCTGTACTACTTAATGATGCAAAGTGCATCAAAACAACAACAAGGATCTATTGGAAGTCTTGTCTGGTTCCCGTATCTGCGGTAACGCTGCGCCCAATAGCATTCGTTATATGAAATAATTTCTGTACATGACTGATATACAGATGTGTTATCTGGAGACTATTTGCTTTTAGAGGACAGAATTTTATTGCCATTTACATACATTTCTTAATCCTTTCTTTTCTTGTGGATTTATTTAGAGAGTAATTGTGAGATTTTTTTTTTTTTTTTTATATATTTTCAAGAAAACAAGAAAAAAAAACAACAACAAAAGATATATGTGGAAGATTTCGCCTCATTTTGGACAAGAACGTGTTTTGCCGGGGTGAGTTATTTTATGTATAAATAGGGTGAATTCACAAAATAAATGTCGCCCAAATTTCAGAAAAATCTGAACATAAATGAATTCTAATTCTGTTCATCTGAATGAGGAGATTTCACTGGCAAATACATGGATATGTGTAAGCCCTAATCACAAGAGTGGGAAAAATATAGAACTTTCTGCAATAAATCTGCCAAGTGTGAATTTACCATAGTGATGACTGTTCAGACACGTACAGTACTGCGCTACTCCACTGTGTGAGCTATCTGATGTTTAACAAGATATGACTTCTGGATGTAACTTTTTCTGAACATAAAAATGGCTTCTCCTCTGTGTGAATTCTAAGATGTGTAATAAGAGATGAATTTTGAGAATAACATTTCCCACATTCTGGACATTGAAATGGCTTCTCTCCTGTGTGAACATTATGATGTTCAATAAGATTTGATTTAGCACTAAAACATTTCCCACATTCTGAACATGAATATGGCTTCTCACCTGTGTGAATTCTCTGATGTTCAATAAGATTTGATTTCCAACTAAAACATCTCCCACATTCTGCGCATGAATATGGCTTCTCTCCTGTGTGAATTCTCTGGTGTGTGACAAGAGTTTGTTTCTGGGTAAAACATTTCCCACATTCTAGACATTGAAATGGTTTCAGCCCTGTGTGAGTTCTCATATGTAAAACAAGAGATGAATTCTGAGAAAAATATTTTCCACATTCTGGACATGGAAATGGTTTCACCCCCCTGTGACTTCTTTGATATTCAATAAGAGTTGATTTAGACATGTTAAATATTTTACATTCTGAACTTAAATATGGCCTCTCCCCTGTATGAATTTTCTTATGTCTAGTAAGATCTGATTTGTAGGAAAACATTTTCCCACATTCTGGACATGAATATGGCTTCTCTCCGGTGTGAGTTCTATGATGTCTAACAAGATCTGCTTTCCGAGTAAAACATTTGCCACATTCTATACATAGTCTCTGTTTCCCAAGACTCTCTGTTTGACTTTCAGTTTTCTTTACATTCTGTGATAAATCAGAATATAGGACAAATTTCATAGGGTCATATGATAGATCTTGGATGTGAAAAGCTGAGGATATATCTGGGTTAATGAAATGTTCTTCATATGGTTCTTGTTTGATACCATGATCTTCTGCTTTATAATCTGTAGATATCAGATGTCCCTCTGAGCTCCTGGTACAGTCATCTGACGAGAAGAAAACGGATTTTACTATTTTTAAACAATATAACCTATAAATCATACACTGACATTACATAACATTCCTATATAAATATTTCCATACATACTGAATGTATAAGGTATGTAGCAAAATAACCCCTCAGATGCTTTGGTCAATGTTGACAATGGGATGTGAGTGGTTTCACAGTGAAAAGTCAAGTAATATTAAGAAGGATGGAGGGGAGGCGTGGGAAACCTGGGAACAGAGCGGACGCATCTTGTGTGAGCTCCTTTTCTTTTTCCATCCTAAAGTCTCCTGGGCTTCCCAACAAGGTCAACTTAGTCCCACAGCACTCTAAGACCTTCCCAAGGTCCAGGTCAGTCATTTGGGGTGATTGCATACTCCCTCCTGAGGACCTATTTGAGATGATGCTGTCTGCATCCTGGAAGTGGAAGACAACCCGGCGCCATCTTACCTCCTCTGCTGCCATCCTGCAGAGACCCGCAATAGTACTACAGAGCATCACTGAGGGACTGGCCCTACTTGACAGCACAGATTCATCCCAGCAGTGTCCCACCACCAGCTAGTGCAGACACTTTGGACTCTCTTTTGAACAGTTTGCCTTCTTGGGAGGACTCCTGCTCACATGCATGGCCTTCTGCCACGTGGAAGACGCGGCTCACTGTTCGGCTCCCGTCTGGCAGGTGGTGCATCCTGGAGGTTCCTTCAGCCAGGACTCAGGTGCAGTGAGTCTTCCCCTGACCCCACCCTGCCACCATCCTGTCCTGTGTATGCCATATCCCATCTGCACAAAGACCTGCCGATAATATCATTTGCCCCATGAGCAGTGGGTACAGTATCTAACCCTAGAGTTAAACGGAAAAGCCCTGGAAGTTTTTGCTGATTTGCCCCCTGAGCTAGATGGTGACTATGATGCCATTAATCAAAATGTATAACCTCACCCTGGAGAGGAAATGTACAACGGGACCCGACAGACAGTTATGAAGATGTAGAGGGAAGATTGCGGACTACCTTCTGACAAAGGATCAGAGGCCTTTCTGTTATCACCTTTGAGGGCCTTGAGGATCTTATGATCAAGTACCAGTTCCTTCACATATGTCCTCGGGATGTACGGCAGTTTGTATGTGACTGGGGGCCTAAAACCGCAGATTGGGCGAATCACTACAGAGGGCACCAAGCTGGAAGAAAAACTAGCCAGGAAGTCACCACAGACTCCTGTCTTCAAGCTGGGTGGGAACGTTCTTGTGCAGGAAACCCCATCTCAGGAGGAATTGCGCAAATGTTTGGGAGTAACAAAGTGGGCCAAATATGGTCTACTTGCCTAGAGAGAGGGGCAGTGGAAACATCTACCCAACAAGTAGTGATGCTCATCTCTGGTAGAAAACATAACTTGTAGAACCAAATGCAGACTGTGAGGGTGGGGGGATAAAGTTGTTACTCAAGTTGTTCTCTGGTCCGGCCAGAAATAATAGACTATGAGGACATTATTCCTGGAAAGTCTTTGCCTGTGAAAAGGGGGTGGCCGGACTCCATCCAAGAGTACCTGATGTAAAGGTTCATCTGGACTGGTGTTCTGCTAGTGGTATCAGGGAAGTGAGAGTGCCCACTGAATTACCTGTTGAGGTATTGTTGGGGAATGATTTGGAGAAAATGATCTCTGTGTATGTGCCCAATGTACTACCATCACCCACACAATTACATGAGGGAATGGGCATAAGCCCGAGGGAACAGTGTGTCTGGGAGACAGAAGTTTTACCCTGTGACAGAACCAAAGGTGTCCCAATTAGAGATAGCTGAATCTCTCAAGATTTGTTTCGTGTTTGGTGGCTCAGGTCTCCAGGTCGTTTTGGGACAAGCAAGTTCGGTACGTGGCTTAAAACATAGTGTAGGACACAGTCAGGACTCCTAGGACTATATCTATAAAACATAGTGTATGACACTGTCAGGGCTCCTAGGACTATATATCTATAAAACATAGTGTATGACACTGTCAGGGCTCCTAGGACTAGTGTCATACACTATGTTTTATAGATATATAGTCCTAGGAGCCCTGACATTGTCATACACTATGTTTTATAGATATATAGTCCTAGGAGCCCTGACAGTGTCATACACTATGTTTTATAGATATATAGTCCTAGGAGCCCTGACAGTGTCATACACTATGTTTTAAGCCAATTTAAGTTGTGATTCGTACTGAACTTGTTCAACCTGAAACTAAATGAACTAAAGGTTCACTTTCATCTTAATCTGTGACTTTTCTGTGGTATATTTAGTCGTGACTACACACCTGGGTAGTTACCTGTAGGAATGTCCTCCTCACGCTCATCACCACTCACATAAGGCTCTTCTTTTATCTTTATGTCTATAGCATTAATATTGTTTAGATCTTTATCCTGATGGAAAATCTGGGAAACAAATAATATAAAAGTCAGTAGAGAAATGGAGAAGTCCTGTGGAATAGCAGAAGATATCTGAGACAAATGGCTGGTGGTCTCCTAAAAGCTGGACACAGATGTTAGATGATGACTCAATAGCAACCTCCAGTACCTCATACACATGTATACTCGGCATGGCTAGACCTGCTTCAGGATATTTCAGTGGAGGAGATCAGATTCTACCAGATACATCCCGGGGTTGTTTGTCTCAGGGAAAATAAAGGATCAGATCGGTAGAAATCCAACCTGATGGTTCCTTATTCCAACCAACAGTCTTCATAGCCAGAAGATTGTGAGAAGATCCAGACAACATGTAATGTCTATGGTCAGCTTTATCCTCCATCTCCACCTCTCATTACACAAGTATAAACCATCTAATACTGCTGGATAACCCAAGACTGACCACAAGGACTTCACAGCCCGTCTACACATCATAGGGAATATCTCCATCTACCTGATCATCCTGTGGAAGAAGAGGACTGGGACATCTCTCCGGTGTTGTCCTCTTACTGGATCTACCTGTAGGAAACACAGACAGGGACTGAATTCATTCTGTACATAAAAATAATGGAAGTCCATGTGTATATAGTCATGTCTATTACCTGGTGATGTGAGGGGCTGGTGGTCCTCCATCATCACCTCCTTGTACAGATCCTTGTGTCCTTCTAAATACTCCCACTCCTCCATGGAGAAATAGACAGCGACATCCTGACACCTTATAGGAACCTGACAACACAATGATACAGTCATCACCCAGACCCCTCCAGTTACTGTATAATGTCCCAGCATTCCCAGCAGTGTCACCTCTCCAGTCAGCAGCTCCAGCATCTTGTTGGTGAGTTCTAGGATCTTCTGGTCATTGATCTCCTCCTGTATCAGGGGGTGAGGTGGAGGCCCCGGGATTGGGCTCAGGGTTCCTCGATATCCTTCATACACAGGAGCCTGACAGCGCCCACTAGAGGTCTTCTTCACTACTGTGTAATCCTGGTTATGGGAGACACAATAATAAATATCACTTCATACATGTCCAGAGTCCATCACCTCTCCAGTCATATCATCTGTTATTACTATAGATAAGAATGATGTAATGTGACATCATCAGAATCTCTCACCTCTCCAGTAAGCTGGTAGATGATCTCTAGGGTGAGATTTAATATTCTCTCCGCCATCTTTTTTATCTCCCTTTTCATCATTGAAATTCTAGTCTATTGTCGGAACCTGAATCGATAGAAGATGACGCAATGTTAAAACCGCACATAATAATCACATGATATTAAATAAATTTACATAAACATAATGGGGGAAAACATCTGAGGAGATATTACAGATATTACATGTAAATAACTTATTCTCTTATTTTTTTAAGGATGATAACAATAGTGAAATAGTTTGTGAATCTTCCAGGTTTGAGGTGAACCATCACAGCCGCCGTGCTCAGATGACATTCTGTACCAACTGCAGCCAATGTGAACATAGTAGTGACATAAGGAGAAGTACTACATGCAGAGAATGCACAAAAAAAATGTAAGAATCCCCCTGCCCTTCATCATCATCTTACTTTGTATTGCAATTAAATGCAGATGAACATGTAAAGAAATCTGTGTCCCAGGAGATCAGACATGTCCACCATCCTCCTCCGCTTCACAGTCTTCAGACAGAGTGCAAGATGACTGGCTGGAGTAGCTGCCTCCAGTCACCCCATTAAAGCGGTATTCTCATCTCCGGGATCCTGTCTATCTCATGTAAATGCAAGCGTTTTGCTTAATACACTACTTTAGAAATCTTTATTGACTTGCTATGTCAGATTATTACTCCCCATTGTTTACACAAGGTTGCCTTGGTCCCCAGCCTGGTCTCTCTTCTTATAGCAACTCAGGATGGGTGACGTGACTCCCTGCTCTCTGGATCATGTTTGCTCTCAGAGCTGTTATCTCCTGCTCATAGGTCTCAGACAATCAGGTAGGCTAATTTTATTTTGCAGATAAGGGCAGAGAGGGGGGCCTGCTCAGTGTTTGTTATCTCTGTACACAAACACAGAAATAAGTGTTCAGATTAATGGAAAGCCGCTGCCACTAGAATCGATCAGTTTGACAGAGTGTATGTTGCCCCTTACCAGATCACTTATTGTTGGTTTACTTTTGTTAAGGCACACTACTTTGGACACTTCCCTCAATGAACCTTGGCTAGGCCTACGTTCGCTCTACTCATGCGTCTATACAGAGGGCTGTCCTCAGACTACGCCAGTGCAACAACATTGGCCTGCTCTAGCCGGCGCATTGCACCTTCCAATGGGCATCGCCAACAAGTTGACTTTTGCCACTTGCTGTCCGATCCCTGCTCCTCCAGTGTTGTGCTTGTCATACTGCTGCTGATGCACCTGGGCACAACCTTCCTCCGAGCAACTTGAAGACCTTAAGAAGATCAACGGTGGGTCTTTTCTCAGCCAATCCCTGGCAGTCTCCGTCTATTTATACCTGCTTTGCCCTCAGTATGGCTCCTGAGCAAGTGAATGTGTGTTTGATATAGGTTCATTGAATTGCTTGTTCCTACCAGACCTATCCTGATATGCCCATACAGACCTTGGCTTGTCAAAACTCCACTCCAAACAGTCCATCCAGCTCTGCCTGCTACCTGTCGCTGACCTTGGTCTGTCCCAACTCCACTTCAGTCTGCGCATCCAGATCTACCTGATATGAACTCCTTAACTTGCATCTTACCTTATCCTATCTGTCCCTTCTCTCCTCTCTGATCCTTGGTAAGCTGTCACCTCCAGCTGGACCACTCCAAGAGCTATTGAGCTTGTAGCCTCCACACAGGGTGATAAAAGGGTGACGACTGGGGAGGCTACTTAGATTACACCCATGGGAGTTGCCCAATGCCAAATTGGATAGCTAGCACAGCAGGTTCACAATCCACCCCCCATTTTACAGTTTTTTTTAAAACTTATGTAGGGTCTGCTGAAACCATATGAAATAATTTGTAGGAACCCCAGGCACATTTATGGGCCCTTTGACCAAACAAGCCCCAACGAGCATCAAAGGGTACATAATTGGTGAGGTGTGGCCTGGTAACAAAGATACCACCTGTGTCCAGAAGGATCGGACCTGCCCACCATTTTACAGTTTGCTCAGGTCAAAGACCCTGCTGACAATCCGAAACAGCCTGTGAAAATTCTGTATGAAGCCAAAGGAGAACGGAGAGAGCGCCAAGACCGGACGAAGAAACCTGACGAAGAACCTGTGTGCGTTTCCTCCACTTCGCCTATGGACAACTGGACATGTGAAAAACGTCTGAAACTCCGCATGTTCTGATGCAAGCCCCGAATGTGATACAGATCATTTGGACAACATGGCAAACTCCTCATGTTGCAGCACCTCAGCTTGTTTATCAACTCGCACCCTGTTCACACTACAGTAGTTCTCGTATTCAGCTGCCTCTGTCTTCTCGTTATGATGGATTCCTGAATCAGACACTATTCACTTTGATCCCATGCGCACCTTTTTCAGACAGAGATAAAGTGGCTTTCATAGTATCTCTGATGTCTGGAGAAGTTTAGACTGGGTTAATCCTTTGTGGAAAGGTCTGATAACCAGGAATCTTCTCGCTACCTTCTGTGCTGTTTTTGGCGAACCTGTGCACATCTCCTCCACTTCGCCTACATCAGGGAAATAGGTCAGTAGGCCAGAATGCCATAGAGTTCTGCACCCCGACATCTGAACTCGCCTGGAATGATGAGGCCCAGGTAGGAGAAATTCTGGGAAGATCTTTTTGAATGCACTAAAGATGAGGTTATTGGAAAAGACCTGCCCACCACTATTGATGACCTGATCTCTCTATCCTTATTGACCCCTTAAATAGTCCTCTTATTGAAGCAGAATTCCGCATTTGCCACCCTAATCTCCAGATCCGCATTAGTCTCAGTTCCAGCTACTTTGAAGAGCCCATACAAGTGAATCGGGTAAAACTTTGTTCCCTTACGTAGACGCAGTGACAATATCCGGTTGTATTGCGGCAAACACCATTATGTCTGTAACTGCCCCCTGAATCGTGGATCCCAAAGGCTTGGGACAGTTTCTGTGGGAGTCTCTATGCTAGGTGAAGTAGATCCTCCTACAAAGTTGTCTGTTCCGGTATCCCTAGTGAGACCCGTGAACTGTAAAAGCTGTCCCGGATTCCGGTTATGCCTTTAATTTCATTCATGAGGCCTTAGTTAGTCGTTACCAAATCCATATTAAGAGGTGTCCTCTGCCCAGGTCACCTCTCCCATGAAGAGTCATATAGAAGAGGCGATCAAACCTGAACTTCAAGTTTGTTCTGTTGCTATGGGATCTGACCGGGGGTCGGACTATGGGGACCTGGCCAAGACTGAGAAGACTTTGATTCTGATAACTCGAGTGGCAGGACCTTCAGTAGGCATAAGGGAGGTGATACTGTAATGACCACATCCGCATACAAGGGTTAAAGGGTGAAGACTGGGGAGGCCACTTAGATGATATCCTTGTGAGTGGCCCAATGCTAAACCAGTTAGTTGGTACAGCGGGCCGCCAATCCCCTGCCCGTTTTATACCCAGACTATCCTGGTAGTGTTATCTGATTTCTCCTGCCCAACAACCAATCAGTTTTTCTAGGTTGGACTTTATGAGGTTTGATCTTCATCCAACCTCATCTATGTACGGTTCGGTTCACATCTCCATAGGACACAGATTCCGCCTAAAATCAGTGGAGAGAAAAGTCATTCACCCCATTATAGTCTATGGGGTCCGCGGGTAATCGCTTTATTAGCAGACGGCACTCTGTCTTTTGGCTCCCCATGAAGATTCAAAGGACGGAGAGCCGAACACTAGTGTGAACATAACTATGTCGGAGTTCGATCTTCTCCGGGAAAGACAACATGAAGATGGTGATATGATCTGAATATAATAAAGAGTCCGGTGCACTGTATCACATCCCCCGAGGGCAGTACTGATATATATAGATCAGAGGCGTAGCTAGGGGGGGGGGGGGGCAGAAGGGGCGGCTGCCCCGGGCCCAATGAGTCTTTGGGGGCCCACCCCGGGGCCACCATTAATACAGCCTTTATTTCAAACTAGATCGGTGTCTGCAGACAACGATCTAGTTAAACGGCTTCCTGGTGCTTAAGTGTCTTGTAAACCACAAGCCAATACAGGCCTGCGGTTTACAAAACGCCGAGACCACAGACCGAAGTCTGCTTCTCAGTACAGGTGGCGCGATGACGTCACAACAACGCGCCGCCCGCGCTCAGACACAGACGTCCTGTGCGTGGACAGGGAGGAAGCGGCGTCGGCTCCATTCATCAGCATCGCAAGTAGGTGAGTATGACTTTTTTTTTGTGGGTATATTAATAGTATAAGGGGTGGTTAGGAGGGGGAAATATAACTATAAGGGAGGATTCATTAGGGGGCATTATGACGATGGGGGGTCATTTATATAAGGGTTATTGGGGGGTATTATTAATACAATGGGGAGGTTATTTATATAAGGAGCCATTAGGGGGCATCATTTATATTAGGAGACATTATGAACATAAGGGGGTGGTCATTGATATAAGGGGTCATTAGGGGTGCATTATTTGTGTCAGGGGGAATCAGGGGCATAATATGAGGGTCAATGAATTTAATTAAAGTGGCACTTGGGCTTTATTAAGACTAAGGCCCCACGTAGCGGGCTGCAGGAAAAAAAGCGCTGCAGGAAAAACCGCGGCGGTAACATTGTGGTGTTTCCCGCAGCGCTTTTCACAGAAGGTCTGCAGAGGTTTCCCTTTAATACACCTATATGGAAACCGCCGGTGTTTCCATAGGTATAATTGATATGCTGCAATTTCCAAAACGGTTTTGGAAATCGCAGTGTGTCTGCTGCACATATTTTTCCGCTATGTGTGGATGGGATTTGCTAGAATGCCACGGTTTTTTTCTGTGGGTTTTCGCCACATGGGGCCTCCATCCCATCCCGAATCTGCAGTTAAATATGCTCAGCGGAGACGCTGCGATTTCTAAAACAGTCACAGTATGTCGATTATACCTACGGAAACGCCGGCGGTTTCCCTATAGATATAATTGAAGCAGAAAGTCCACAGAGGAAACCTCTGTGAACTTTCTGTGCAAAGTGCTGCAGGAAAAACCGTGATGCGTCGCCGCCGCGGTTTTTCCCGCAGCTGTTTTTTGCTACATGGGGCCTTAGGCTGTGTTCATACGGCGGAAAATTTTCCGCCCCTGGAGTTTTCGCCGCGGTCAGCTGTGACAGGATTCCGATGTCGTGCATCAGCATTCCGTCGCGGCTAATCGCTCCTGATTAAGCCCGGATGAATGGGCCTAATCAAGAGCGCGGCTCAAGCTGCGGACACCGCGGGTGGAATCCGCGGGAAGATAGGTTATGTTGCTTTTTTTTTTCCTTTAGAGGAAAAAAAACGCTACTGACATCCATTGAAATGAATGGGAGGACTTTTTTTCAGGCGGATTCCGCGTCAAAAAACTCAGTGTGAACACAGCCTAAGCCTTAAGGAGTTTTCCAGCTCATTTTTATTGATTATCTATCCTCAGAATAAATCATCAATAAGAGATAAGAGATTCCCCACTGACCAGCTGTATGAAGGGGCTATGGCGCCTGTTTATATCACACGCTGTCTGTTTATAGTGACCGTGTGATGTCATTACAGCCTTGTCACATAGACGTGTATAGGACGAGGCTGTAGTTATACATTACATGGCCGCTATGAGATGAATGACACTATGTAAACAGAGAAGGGGTCACGGCGCTTACACAGGAACCAGGGTTCATTCAAACAGCTGATCCTGGGGGTCCCGGGTATTGGAACCCCAATAATTTTTTTTCCCATGTTTTTTTTTTTTTCCCTTTTCAATTAGGAAATATCTGGGACATTATTAATAAGGGGCACTATTTAAAGGGGGTGCACAGGGACGTTATTAATATAAAGATGCACTTGGGGGTATTATTCATTATGGGGGGTTATATCATATATTATATAATTGGGGTAGCAGCAGGATGGGGGTGCAGGTGAGGACAATGTGGGTCGGTGCCTGGAAAAGTGAGGAGCCAAAGATGTCTGTGCTGCAAACTTTACAGAGACTGGAAGAAGTGGTCATGGCCGACCGGATGAAAGAGATGGGGAATGTGAAGGATTAGTCAGAGACGTCACCGGTAAGTCACTAAATGTTACTGCCCTGCATGCACCTAAATTGTCTGCAGAGCCCTGTGTATAGCCGCTATACGCTCACCGTATACTGATAGTATCAGTATACGAACATGTCCAAGTTGGGGGCCCACTTGGACATGTTCGCCCCCCCTGTGCTGAACCCCTAGCTACGCCTCTGATATAGATATATATATAGTGGTGACCATTCCATCTAGTACAGAACATAACCGCACCTCGGATACGCCTCTCTACAATCCCAGCGTCCGACACGGCCCCTGAAGATAAGGGGACACAAATTCTCAGCATTCCAACTACGTTCGGGGTTTTCTTCCCCGAATCTGCTTGAAAAAAAATTAAAACTGGACTTTTCTTTTTGCATTTATCAGAAGAAACCGGGTGGAAATCCGGTAGACCCCTTTATAGTCTGTAGGGTCCGTGGGTTTCCGCGGGCAATCGCTTCTTAAGTGGATTAGGTTTTCCCAAGCAGTAAGGAAACCCGAACGCGGAGGTGACCCTAACGTTAGCCACTTACATTTCGGGCTCTTCTGGACCATAATACAATATTTGGGAATAGAATGAGCCCTTTTTGCTCCCCTTTAGCCCCCGATCACACAGGGAGCATTCGCTTAGCTGGGAACATTTTTATCCATTTTCGCGCGTTATTTTATGTATTTTATGTACATATCACATTTTAATAACTTTAAGATGTTATATTTTACCTCTCACATATCCCCTTCCCCATATTTGGTCTCTATAACATAGCGCTGTGCACCCTGGAGGGCCTTATTTGGAGCCCCAGGAGATGAATTTATAGTCGTCTCACTCCTGCCCCCTGCAGGTCTCCTCAGTTACTATACACCCCCCTCATAATCTACCCCGCAGAGATCTACAGCCCCAGCATAGTAGGGGGGAGGGGCAGATTTATCAAACCGTGTAAAAAGGAAGACTTTTCAAGTTTTTCGTTCAGTCTGATAAATCTCCCCCTCAGGGTATACGGAGCTGCACTACCGATTTCCACCAGCAGGACGTCAGTTTCTACTTCAGGTTCTCCTCTCCTGGGGTCACTGCTGTAGGACGTCTGACACCACAGTCACAGAATAACCAGACAAGGTGTCAGATAGTAGTGAAGAGCCCCATAATAATCCTGCCAGGACTGTGAGCGACCACCTACCTCCTCCTGTACAGCAGCCGTGGTTACAGGACCTCTGATGATGTCACATGTGGGAGGAGCCAACGAGTCACATGATCGGGTCCTGCTGTCATAGCTTCATTGGATCAGTAGAGGCTACAGAGAGATCATGTGATCATTAATAATAACAACTTTATTTATATAGCGCCAACATATTCCATAGCACTTTATAAATCAGAGGATCATTCACCTATATGAGAGGAGCTAACGTTATATATGTGACGTGTATGTAGCGGAGCCGTCTGTGTGTGACGTGTATGTAGCGGAGCCGTCTGTGTGTGACGTGTATGTAGCGGAGCCGTCTGTGTGTGACGTGTATGTAGCGGAACCGTCTGTGTGTGACGTGTATGTAGCGGAGCCGTCTGTGTGTGACGTGTATGTAGCGGAGCTGTCTGTGTGTGACGTGTATGTAGCGGAGCTGTCTGTGTGTGACGTGTATGTAGCTGAGCTGTCTGTGTGACGTGTATGTAGCGGAGCTGTCTGTGTGTGACGTGTATGTAGCGGAGCTGTCTATGTGTGATAAATAATCCTGCAGCAGACCATGTGTCTAATGTGCATGTAGCTGTGCTGCACGTGAGCCCACTACAGTTGTATACAGTGGGGAAAAAAAGTATTTAGTCAGCCACCAATTGTGCAAGTTCTCCCACTTACAAAGATGACGCCGGCCTGTAATTGTCATCATAGGTAGACCTCAACTATGAGAGACAAAATGAGAAAACTATTTAAAGAATTTATTTGCAAATTATGGTGGAAAATAAGTATTTGGTCACCTACAAACAAGCAAGATTTCTGTCTCTCACAGACCTGTAACTTCTTCTTTAAGAGGCTCCTCTGTCCTCCACTCATTACCTGTAGTAATGGCTCCTGTTTGACATTGTTATCAGTATAAAAGACACCTGTCCACAACCTCAAACAGTCACACTCCAAACTCCACTATGGTGAAGACCAAAGAGCTGTGGAAGGACCAGAAACAAAATGGTAGCCCTGCACCAGGCTGGGAAGACTGAATCTGCAATAGTCAAGCAGCTTGGTGTGAAGAAATCACCTGTGGGAGCAATAATTAGAAAATGGAAGACATACAAGACCGCTGATAATCTCCCTCCATCAGAGGCTCCACGCAAGATCTCACCCCGTGGGGTCAAAATGATCACAAGAACGGTGAGCAAAAATCCCAGAACCACACGGGGGGACCTAGTGACTGACCTGCAGAAAGCTGGGACTAACGTAACAAAGGCTACCGTCAGTAACACACTACGCCGCCAGGGACTCAGATCCTGCAGTGCCAGACGTGTCCTCCTGCTTAAGCCAGTACATATCCGGGCCCGTCTGAAGTTTGCTAGAGAGCATTTGGATGTTCCAGAAGAGTATTGGGAGAATGTCATATGGTCAGATGAAACCAAAGTAGAACTATTTGGTAGAAACACAACTCGTCGTGTTTGGAGGAGAGTGAATGCTGAGTTGCATCCAAAGAACACCATACCTACTGTGAAGCATGGGGGGGGCAACATCATGCTTTGGGGATGTTTCTCTGCAAAGGGACCAGGAAGACTGATCCGTGTACATGAAAGAATGAATGGGGCCATGTATGGTGAGATTGTGAGTGCAAACCTCCTTCCATCAGCAAGGGCATTGAAGAAGAAACGTGGCTGGGTCTTTCAGCATGACAATGATCCCAAGCACACCGCCAGGGCAACGAAGGAGCGGCTTCGTAAGAAGCATTTCAAGGTCCTGGAGTGGCCTAGCCAGTCTCCAGATCTCAACCCCATAGAAAACCTTTGGAGGGAGGTGAAAGTCCGTGTTGCCCAGCGACAGCCCCAAAACATCCCTGCTCTAGAGGAGATCTGCATGGAGGAATGGGCCAACATACCAGCAACAGTGTGTGCCAACCTTGTGAAGACTTACAGAAAACGTTTGACCTCTGTCATTGCCAACAAAGGATATATAACAAAGTATTGAGATGAACTTTTGTTATTGACCAAATACTTATTTTCCACCATAATTTACAAGTAAATTCTTAAAAAAATCAGACAATGTGATTTTTTGGATATGTTTTCTCATTTTGTCTCTCATAGTTGAGGTCTACCTATGATGACAATTACAGGCCGGCCTCATCTTTATAAGTGGGAGAACTTGCACAATTGGTGGCTGACTAAATACTTTTTTTCCCCACTGTAAGTGTATTGTTAATGCTGCCATTTTAACTTGTTCCTGAAATTGGATATAATAGTGCTTGATAATGTCAGGTAAGGGGGTGTTCACACTACTGTTGTTAGTGTCCGTCAAAATTCTGTTAAAAATCCCATTGATTTCAATGGGATTTGATCTGTTGTCTGTGTCTGTTTTCACCAAATCCATTACAGGTCGGTTATTTTGGTGAATATAATAATGCGGGGTGCAGGACTTTTGGGTCAGGTTAAAATAATGTGAAGTGTCTGTTATTTTTTAACAGTAATGGCCGGTCCGTTATACTGTCTATTATACTGTCCATTTTTTTCTGCACATGCTAGGCGAGCTGATCAAAAATAATAAACAAAAAACATACAGTAAAGGGCACTAATGTTACCTGATGTTAATGTGTCCGTTATGATAGGCATCCATTTTTTCAGACCAGAACTACCAACTAATGGAACCCTTAAAGGGAGTCTATCATTTGCAAAAACACTTTTAAGCCAATGGCACGTTGGGATGGCCTTTAAAAAGGCCATTCTTCTTCTACCTTTCCTTGTTTTCTTCTCCAAGCTGATTCCAAGATAATTTGTTTCTTCATGTATGTAAATGAGCAGTTCTCGCTGGCAACGAATTCTTGTGACTGCACATGCGCAATCGGGCCGCCATTTTCTGGTGGTCTCTCACAAGAGTGTGGCAGAGCTGATTGCGCATCCGCAGTCACGAGAATTCGCTGCCAGTGAGAACTGAAAAGAAAGAAGATCAAGAGGGGAGTCACCGCAACGGCCGAATGGGTGATGGGTGCTCGCCAAAGAGAAGGAACGCCACGGGTGCTCCGTGATGCTCATTTACATACATGAAGAAACAAATTATCTTGGAATCAGCTGGGAGACAAAAACAAGGAAATGTAGGAGAAGAATGGCCTTTTTAAAGGCCATTCCAACGTACCATTAGCTTAAAAGTGTTTTTGCAAATGATAGACTCCCTTTAAGAGGTGTGGAGACATCTCCACCAAGATGTGTAAGTAAAATGAACATAATAGAAAAAAAAAGAAAATGTGAAAATCGATGTAGTCCAACAAAAAAAAAAAAAAAACTCATCCCCAAAAAAAAAAAACGTCTCTTAGATGAAATATTAAGTTGTGGGGATCAGATTATGGTGATGGAAAGAAAATTTTGTTAGAAAAATTGAGATTTTAATTTTTGTTAACACCTAACAAAAACTATAATAATACATATATAATTTATGATCACAACGATCGGTCTGATCGGCAGAATAATGGTAACCTGATATTTTTACAGCATAATGGCTGTCATCTCATGAATCAGTAAGAAAATGGCACAGAGATTTTTTCCCAATTCCACCCTCCTTTAGATTATTTTCTGGCTTCCTAGTAACATATATGGATTATTAAATTGAACCAATAGAAAGTAAAATTTGTCCCGCAGAAAACAAGTTCTAAAATGTAAAAGTTATTAACATAAAAGTGAATTTTCCTGTCCTCCTCTCCGCGCTCCTTCTTGTAGCCAGGCTACATCCACTAGTTCATGGTTATTGTTGTCTTCATCACTATCGGCTTCTTCTAGTCTCCCTTTTCCTCAGCCCCATCATCAATAACCTAATACATGGCTAAGAAACAACAATCGTCTGGGTCATCCACTTGTGCGTCAACTGAAGTCTCACCTGGCCAAGCTTCTGGCGGTGCACTCACTGCTGTACACGTTGGCGGATTCCACTGCCTTTAGGCAACTGATGGCCTGTGCTCATCCTCGATAGAGGATACTTAGCCGCCATTTTTTACTGTGAAAGGTCCCTGACTTGTATTCTCGTGGTGTACAACATAGGCCGCATCTCTCAACTGTTGCAAGGTGCACGCCACTTTCAATACACTGAGCAGAAATTATGGGCACGGACAGTTCGTTTTTCTAAGCCCATTGGATGCATCACCAAAACAAGGCCAAGTGCCAGAGGTGACACCTCCACATTTGTGCAGGCCTGGATTGGAGTCTTCTGACACAAGATGGAGCCTATCCGCCTCCTCCATTTCATCCTCAATAGATATCTTTCAGCCCCAGTCCTCAACAGCAACATGCAGAGAATAGCTCCCACTGCCCTCCCCCTTTTACAAGTGTGAGCTGAAATGTTTTCATAAGGCTTGAAGGAGTTGCTGCACATGGCCAGGAAAGTCTTTGGGCGCTACAGCCATTCTTATGTGGCTAAGAATGTTCTTCTGGACTTCCAATGATAGAATGGACTGTCTGTATGAACAGCAGGAAATGGTCAATGACTATTGGTACTACTATAGGGGAAATGTGTTACTGGTACTAGGCAATGGAAGCTCATCAGGGAAGTATGTTGCCTCCTGAGGCCCTTTGAGTAGGCCACCAGCTTTGTCAGTAGGGACAACTACAACATCAGTAATGTCATCCCAATGATAATATTATTAGAGGAAACAGTCACATGAAACAAGGGTTGAAGGAAGAACAGCATATTCCACATCTTGGGGCTATTGGTGGTGGGGGGGAATTACAGACAATGGGATGTACAGGAAGAAATGGATCTGGTTCAAGACTATGCAGAGGAGGATGGAGAAAAAGAGTTGGAGCATGTAGATAACCTGACAGACATAAACAAGTGAATAAGCACTGCCTGCACAACCAGGTTCACTCGTACCCCAGCTGTCCCAATACTCCAGCAGATGCACAGAGCCCGGATCCCATAGACTTGTAGGGCAACAGATTGATCCAGTGGCAGGATCTCGCCCAGCGTGCTGAGGGTGTAGTGTCTTGTCCAGCCTCCAGGGTAATGTCAGCGAGATACCATCCATTTACACATAGTCAGATTTGTTGCTATCACTGACATTTCTAAGGCTGTGTTTAAGTTATAGAGGTAGATAGGAATTATAAAGAGTCCGAGGAGCCCTCGGAGAGTCATACATGTCATTTGTCAAGTGGCAAATGTGAAAATTGCGATAAGTTCTCTCATCTCTAGTTGTGAAACCACATTCGTGAAGCTATTATCAATAGTGGCACAAAACACAGCCATGAAGAACTCACTGGTGGATGAGAAGAACCAAGTGCTGAGGGTTACTGAACAAGGAGATGAAGGAGTAATGGAGTGGATGACAGATGTATGACATACAGGTAGATAGCCATGACATCACAGTGAACAGGTAGATAGCCGTGACATCACAGTGGCCTAGAGTGGTTTGGTTTATTCCCAGTCTCAATGTGGCCTCTTCATAGTGGTCACTCCTCACAGTATTTTTGACACCTTTGGCAAGTGTTTGAAGCGTCTGGGCCAGAAGAGCACATTGGCGGGCTGAGAGAGAGAAAGGCTAGTAGAGTGACTAAAGCCCGGGACAAAATGGATCTCAAGTTTCCACTGTCTGAGAATGGTGAGAGTGAAAGAGTCTATATGGGCCCCGAAGCAGGATATCCTCAGTAGGGTCATTCAGAGAGAAACATAGAAAAAGCCACAGAGACTGCTGAGTAGAGACGGGCAAACCGCTTTGTCACGAGCCGGTTTCAACCCGAATATCCGAATTCATCTCAGACAAACTAAAATGGCCACCACGACAGGCAGATGCTGCGAAAAGGCCCACAAGAGATGAGAGAAGGTGAGTATGAAGGTTTTTTAAAAATTTTTTACACCTCCTCTGGGCCTCCACCTATTATACTCTGGGGCCTAAAGAGACCCCAGGGTATAATAATTTCTCCTCTGGTTCTATCCTAACTTGTTCAACCGAACTAAATCAGGGACCGGAGCCAGCCGAACCTGAATCTTGGGAGGTTCTCTATAAAAGATTTATTACATTTCTGCCATGTAACCCATTCTTTACCCATGCCCATATATTGTCCCCCAGTCCCTGCGTATAGCGCTTCAGTACAAGGCTGTCGTTTGGTACAGTACTCAATGTTATTACAAATTCTAGATCTATCAGTTCAGTCACATGACTACATCCAGATTTGCACTTACCTCCACTGCATCTTAGTTCGGTATGACCCGTTTTTCATGAATCCATGGTGGTTATCAGTTATAAAATTATTTACTGCCGTATACTCTTAGAAACCTTCCTATATTTCACATAGCTCTGATCTCAGACTTACTGGCCAATAGTTGGACGGTTATGCCTTCTTACCCTTCTGAAATATTGGTACAATATCAGCCATCCAGATGGGCGGGGGGGTATATGCAGGTCCAGAGAGAGATGTCCTAACCATGACTGTCAGATTGTGATCCCATCGTAGATGACCTGGTTAGAAAGTCGTTGGACTGGGTTAAGGCACAAGATGGTGACTCTTATCAGACCTGGCTGATATAGACAGCAGGACAGTGAGCACAAGTCAGAATCCTCTAAAGAGTGTGTAACAACTCCTGCTGATCCAACTTGCCCTGAAAATAGATGGTGCTGTAGGATCAGACCCATACTTGGTCGTCGCTTATGCTAGGTTCACACTAGCGTTCAGCTCTTTGTCGTTCGGGTCTGCATGGGGACTCGAAAGACGGAGACTCTGTCCGCTTAAAAAGCGGTTATCCATGGACACCCACGGACCCCATAGACTATAATGTGGTACTCCAGGTGTCTGTTGGGTCTTCGCCGGTTTCAGTGGCGTAACTAGGAATGGCTGGGTCCCAAGGCGAACATTTGACATGGGGCCCCCCCCCAAGCCGCCGCCCCCAACCCCCCAAGCCGCCGCCCCCAAATTCCCCCCCACACACAAACCGCATTCCTGCGCACACTATTTGCCCCATAGTGGCCCCTGCACACGGTATTATGTCCCATAGTGGCCCCTGCACACGGTATTATGTCCCATAGTGGCCCCTGCACACGGTATTATGCCCCATAGTGGCCCCTGCACACGGTATTATGCAGCATAGTGGCCCCTGCACACAATATTATGCCCTATATTGGCCCCTGCACACAATAGTTTGCCCCATAGTGGCCCCTGCACACAGTAGTTTGCCCCATAGTGGCCCCTGCACACAGTAGTTTGCCCCATAGTAGCACCTGCACGCAGTAGTTTGCCCCATAGTAGCCCCTGCACACAGTAGTTTGCCCCATAGTGGCCCCTGCACACAGTAGTTTGCCCCATAGTAGCCCCTGCACACAGTAGTTTGCCCCATAGTGGCCCCTGCACACAGTATTATGCCCCATTGTGGACCACCCATGAACGATTATTATACTCTGGGGTCTTTTCAGACCCCAGAGTATAATGATCGGAGACCCAGGGGAGGATAGAAACATAGAAAACACTGCAACTTACCTCTTCCTCGCTCCGGTGCACTCCCGTGCGCTACTTCGTCCATCTTCAATGTCGGACCGGATCTCGCGCGATCCAGGCCGGCGTCGCGACGCATGATGACGTCGGCTGACGTCTGGGACGTCACCAAACAGGCCCGAAGCCTGCGGAGCAGCGGAGAGGTGAGTTACAGTGTTTTTTATGTTCGCTCACCTCCCCTGGGCCCCCGATCGTTATACTCCGGGGTCTCAAAAGACCCCGGAGTATAACGATAGCAGTGATTGTGGGGTTCGCGGTAGCGACTGCCACAGGGCTCCCGGCCCCGTAATGTTCCGGGCCCTGTGGCAGTCGCTACTACTGCTACCCCGGTAGTTACGCCCCTGGCCGGTTTTATACTGAAACTGGAAGAGAGAAAAGACCTCTGTGCAGGGCTTTTCTCTCTCTGCCGATTTTAGGCGGAATCTGCGCCGGCTACGCCGGAGACTCCTGCACAGCAGAAAGTGCTTGTTTTTTGTCACTTCTCTGTTATTGGCACATTTCCCCATCTGGCCTAGAGCACCACAGCTCCCAGCATAACTCTACCACTGTTTGTTTATTGTCACGTCTCTGTTCTTCTTGGTATTCCTGTTGGACTTTGGTGGCACTGTCTCTATCGGCCTGTTGTGTTAGATTGTCTTGTACACGCCATTGTTGACTTGATACTTCCGTGTCTCCGATTCTATCTCCATTGGCCCACATGTATCTCTGCCCCTGTAACACAGACTACGAATCAATCCCTATTAGTAATATTGGTATATATTGAAGTGTAGAGATCAGTTTGGTGCAACATCTCTAATAAGTGCACTAAACTGAATGAGACCAGAAGGCAACCTAAAAGGAACTGCTATAAACTCTACACCTCAATTCACCTTACAATTCCTAATGTCACAGACTACAATGCTATCCTTCCTTATCGCTGTTGTTATCCCCCATTTCTAAAAGTGACTTCTCACCCCCAACCACCACAGATAGTAACTATCACTCCAGCTTTTCTGCCCCATCATCTGACCTACTCTGCTGAGCTACTTTTTTCGAGGTCCTACAATTGGATTTTCATTTCCTTAGAGAGTACCTGTTGTTTCAGATGACTTTTCACACTAAGCTATTGCTTCTATTTCTATCTGTGATCTGCTGGGTGTAGAATATAACATTCAAATTCAGAAACCGCTCCAGGGAAATGCAGGACATATATAGAGAAGTACTGACTATACTGATGTATGTAAAGTGCTTTGGTTGTGATACAAAGCTTCACATTTAGCTCTAGCAGTGGATTAAGCCTGACATTATTCTTTTATTTCCAGCCTATTCCTCCTCTTTCTCCTCCCATAGACCATAGGCATGAGTCACGTGACTTGCAGTCTTGAGATGGATATAGCAAGGATTTTCACAGTGAAGGTGAGTTTAGAAGGAGGGTGAGCAGGGAAACAGCACACCAAGAAGGAGTTGTTGGAATCGAATTAAACTTTATATGTGTAAATGTAATAATAATATATGTAAGTGATTACAATATTACAGCCGAAGGAGAAGGTGCAACTGTGTTGGGTCATGTCTTGCCAGGATACTAAATATGATAGGGCAACTGCAGACTTGGCACCCATGAAAAGCTTGCTGCAGCCTTGCACCGCTGCCTTCCTATAACTTGGTAAGAGTATTACACATGTAAGCACAATATATATTGTATACATGCCACATATGGTATCATAATTCTGATTGGACACCTTAATATCAGCCCCATGGGATTGAACTTAGTTGTATATTGTAAAGCCTGATGCTGTAAAGAAGTGCTGTGGGGTCAGCAGATGACTTCTCGCACAAGCTATGAAACATGTCTGTCTTTGTTTGGCCAAACTTTTGCCAACCCCTAAAGTGTACTTAAGAATTGAAAACTTACAGGCAATAATCCCATTTGGGAACATAACGAAATTCTACCACAACAAACTCCAACACTCGATGGTTGTTGAAGTTGATCCCATAAATGATCGATTGGGAATAAATCTGGCTACCAGGCAGGCCAAGGAAGTGTTGTAATCTGTTAGTTTTGTCAATAAATACGATTTGGTTTCAGTCTGTAGCAGTCCATGTTCATAACACCACTGCAAATGAAAGCAACACTGGCTGGCTGTCAGTGGCAGGACATGTAATGGGCGCAGTGACACCAAATTCCCTTCTGCTAAGTTCCGGGAAATGATCAAATGATCATCTCTACTGGAGGTCTGTAAGGGCCATCCACAACAGTCTGACACAAATTGGTTTCTGGGTCTCATGTGTGAATTATCTGATGTCTAGTAAGATAGGATTTCCAAGTAAAACATTTATCACACTCTGAACATGAAAATGGCTTCTCTCCTGTGTGAATTTTCTGATGCCTAGCAAGATATGATTTCCAGGTAAAACATTTGCCGCATTCTGAACATGAAAATGGCTTCTCCCCGGTATGAACTATTTGATGTTCAACAAGATATACCTTCTGAGAAAAACATTTGCCACATTCTAAACATGAATATGGCTTCTCTCCTGTGTGAAATCTTTGATGTCTAGCAAATGCTGATTTCTGGCTAAAACATTTCCCACATTCTGGACATGGAAATGGCTTCACTCCTGTGTGACTTCTTCGATGTTCGATGAGAGTTGATTTAGCGCTATAACATTTCCCGCATTCTAAACATGAATATGGCTTCTCTCCCGTGTGTGTAATTTTATGGACAACAAGACTAGTTTTCTGAGAAAAGCATTTTCCACATTCTGAACATAAAAATGGTTTCTCTCCTGTGTGAAATCTCTGATGGCTAGCAAATGCTGATTTCTGGATAAAACTTTTTCCGCATTCTAAACATGAATATGGCTTCTCCCCTGTGTGAATTCTCTGATGTTCTATAAGAGTTGATTTAGCGCGATAACATTTCCCGCATTCTGGGCATGAATATGGCTTCTCTCCTGTGTGAATTCTCAGATGTTTAATAAGAGTTGAATTCTGGGAAAAAAATTTCCCACATTCTGGACATGGAAATGGCTTCTCCCCTGTGTGAGTTCTTTGATGTTGAACAAAAACTGACTTAGCACTAAAATATTTCCCACATTCTGGACATGGAAATGACTTCTTCCCTGTGTGAGTTTTTTGATGTTCAACGAGATGTGAAGTCTGAATATAACATTTTCCACATTCTGTGCATGAATACGGCTTCTCTCCTGTGTGAATTCTCTGATGTGCGACAAGCTTTTGTTTCTGGGTAAAGCATTTGCCACACTCTGAACATGAATATGGCTTCTCCCCTGTGTGAATTCTCCTATGTCTAGCAAGATTTGATTTCTGGGTAAAACATTTGCCGCATTCTAAACAAGATAATCGTTTTTCCCCTGTGGGAGTATTATGGTGTTCAAGATCCCTTCTTTGACCTTCAGTTTGCTTCACATTAGTTTGCTTCAAATATGATGAATCAGAAGATTGGACGTGTATAATAGGATCAGATGATAGATCTTTGCTGTGAAGGGCTGAGGGTATACCTGGGGTAATGACATGTTCTTCATATGGATCTTGTGTGATACCATGATCCTCTGCTTTATAATCTGTAGATATCAGATGTCCCTCTGAGCTCCTGGCACAGTCATCTGACAAGAAGAAAACAGATCTTACTATTTTTAAACAATATAGCCTCAAAAAATCTATGGATATTTAACATATATAACAGTAAACCTCAGAGCACAGACCAGTAGAAAACCAGGCTGCTCGGTGTAATCAGATGAAGAAGTCGTGGTTTTAGGATTTCGCTCTTCCCTCATCATATTCCCTCACAGACACTTATGGCTTTTTAGTCCCAAACTTTATGTGCCATAGAACAACCTAGAAATATGAAATCTACTTACCTTAAACCCTGATCAACTGTGTGTGTGTGTGTGGTCAGCACCGACATCCTGACATTACAGGTGTCGGACACTTTATTGCATTTTTTGAAAAATTTAATAAACAACACTAGAAGTCACTGACCCATGTAATGTTATAAGGGAATCAGCACCAATGTCTTCCTATATAAAGTCCTGAGCTTTCATTCAGTCTTCACTCACCGTACACACTCCTGTCCACAACATGGCCGCTGATGGGGGAGACAAGACCTACACTGCACACCGCAAGGGAGAGTAACACATATACAGCGCCCGGCGCAGCATTATTCCCATAGGCTACTGATGGATGGTGATTGGCTGCAGTGGTCACATGGCCCATATAAGTCCTGGGCAAGGACCAAAAATAGCAGGGACTGGACTGCTGGAACATTTATAATGTAATTTATGTGTTTCTCTTGTTATACAATATCCTGTCTATAGTGAATTTCTGAAATCAGTCTGACAACCCCTTCCCATGTCCAGTGTATGTTGTCACCCAGAACGTTCACATTTCATCTAGTATGGGGGAATATACAGCTGAAAAATGTGACACAGACCTTAAAAACTACACAAAATAATCTCTCCCAGTAGAATCTGTGACTTTTCTGCTTTATTCAGTGGTGACTCCTCACCTGGGCGGTTCCCTGTAGGAATGTCCTCCTCACACTCCTCATCACCACTCACATAGGGCTCTGTAGTATTAATATTCTTCACATCTTTATCCTGAGTCAGAAGCTGTGAAAGAAATATTGTAAGTAACATCTAATACTGCTGGATAACCCAAGACTGACCACAAGGACTTCACAGCCCGTCTACACATCATAGGGAATATCTCCATCTACCTGATCATCCTGTGGAAGAAGAGGACTGGGACATCTCTCCGGTGTTGTCCTCTTACTGGATCTACCTGTAGGAAACACAGACAGGGACTGAATTCATTCTGTACATACAAATAATGGAAGTCCATGTGTATATAGTCATGTCTATTACCTGGTGATGTGAGGGGCTGGTGGTCCTCCATCATCACCTCCTTGTACAGATCCTTGTGTCCTTCTAAATACTCCCACTCCTCCATGGAGAAATAGACAGCGACATCCTGACACCTTATAGGAACCTGACAACACAATGATACAGTCATCACCCAGACCCCTCCAGTTACTGTATAATGTCCCAGCATTCCCAGCACTGTCACCTCTCCAGTCAGCAGCTCCAGCATCTTGTTGGTGAGTTCTAGGATCTTCTGTTCATTGATCTCCTCCTGTATCAGGGGGTGAGGTGGAGGCTCCGGGATTGGGCTCAGGGTTCCTCCATAACCTTCATACACAGGAGCCTGACAGCGCCCACTAGAGGTCTTCTTCACTACTGTGTAATCCTGGTTATGGGGAGACACATTAATAAATATCACTACATACATGTCCAGAGTCCATCACCTCTCCAGTCATATCATCTGTTATTACTATAGATAAGAATGATGTAATGATCACATCATCAGAATCTCTCACCTCTCCAGTAAGCTGGTAGATGATCTCTAGGGTGAGATTTAATATACTCTCCGCCATCTTGTTTCTGTCCTTTTTCATCCTTGATCTTACAGGGTATTTTTGGAGCCTGAACTGAAAAAGAGCCAATGTTAAAGCCACCCATTATAATTCACATGATATAAAATACATTTACAAAGTATAACGAGAGGTAACATTTTAGTAGATATTACAGTGTAGATGTTTTCTCTTTTTTTCTGAATTTTATAGCTGTTGAGCGCCCCATTGCCTGCTGTTACCTCAATGCTTTCGAAGCTAAATTCTCACCGGGGCACACAACCTCCTTCACATCGGGGCTGCAGTAGATTCTCCCCATGTGTCTCTGCCATCTCTCCAGTGTCATCTTTGGCTCAGGCACCACAGGGCCAAAATTTGGACCACAGCAGAAACCGCCAATGCTTTACCTATAGGACATATCTAGGGCCTGGGGGAACATTGTGCTTTACTTAATGATGGCACAAACCTGCTCACTTGCACGGCCTTTATAATTTTTGGAGAGTGGACAATCCTCCGGCACACAATACTACTTTTATTCCTATCTGCACCTCATGCACACCCACATTTTTTTGGATTGATGTAGACAACCTGGGCAAAGTACTTAAAGGATTGGAGGTGGTGGGGTTTGATCACCTGGTCCAGATGGGCTGACGTACCTATATTACAAAACTTTTACACAGATGTTTCCGTTCCAGAAATGGAATCCAAACTATTTCATGGCTTTATGGCTGAAACAGGGATCCCAAATTCAATATTCTATTCTTACATTACCGTCATCCTGAAGCCGGTCCTACGAGAGACCCCCAGGAGGGCGCTGGGTATCGTCCCATTGCTCTCTGACTTGGCTCTTGGCTGCCCCAGCTCTTCCATAAGGATCAAGTGGGATGCATTTGCTATCGCTATTTGAGTGATAACACATGTAACGTTGTTGACTTTGTGAATGTCACCAATCGGGGAGGAGCGGTGGTCCTACTCCTTAGGCTTGATGTGGAAAACGACTATCTTGACCTTTTATGGTCCAGGCCTTGCACCATTTTGATGCCCTTGCAAGTGCTTGAGAGCCCCTATATTTTCTCAAAGGCTTTAGTAGGTCTCTTACATGAGAACTCCCCTCTCTTTGTGATATTGAATGGCAACCAACAGGGGATCCATCGGGTTCCCTGGCCGTTTTAGACATTCTGTCAAACAATTCACAACAATTCACAGATCTAAAAATTCAGTTTCGATTTCTTTGACATCCACTGTAAATCTAAGATTATTGGTATTGTCGCGGAGGTTGTCCACAAAACCTGGTGAGGCCTCCACATTGCACTCCCAAATCAGGATGAGAGACAAGGTAAGGGTCATACCAGATCGGAGACATCTTGAGGACTAGATGGAGATAATATCCTCCTGCTCTCTATATGTAAATTACCAAGAGATGGAGAAAGCATCGAGCCCATTGAAGCTCATATTAAGTAAATATGTCTCTTACAAATGTAACCTAACCTGTCTGGGGGTGGAGCCTAATATTAACAGTCATAAGTGGAGATGTGGACATGAAGTGGTGACTATTACTAACAATCATAGGAGCAGGTGAGGAAACAGAGGGTGGTGCTTAATACTAGCAGTTATTAGAGAGGATGTGGATAAAGGGGGTGGTGCCTAATACTAACAGTTATCAGAGAGGGTGGCGACAAAGCGGGCAGAGCTTAAAGGGCTTTTCCCAACTCCCTGTTTCAGCAGCTTTGCCTGCTGTCTCTTCTTCTCACTTCCTGTATCCCTCCCCCCAGCTTGCTGAACAGGACACTAGGAAGTATCACAATATTT
This sequence comes from Leptodactylus fallax, assembly GCA_947044405.1. Taxonomy (NCBI): domain Eukaryota; kingdom Metazoa; phylum Chordata; class Amphibia; order Anura; family Leptodactylidae; genus Leptodactylus; species Leptodactylus fallax. The sequence goes on from CAMRHE010000585.1 coordinate 754,548, forward strand.
ATAATTACTAGAAATCTAATATAAATGTAGATGAAATAATATGCACATGCTTCTAGAGAAGGACTCACTGTTATCTGTGTGTTTACATAGAGAGATAACAGACATAGCTTTATCAGCAAACTGCAATTAGCAGAACTGTAGATAACTGAGAGCAGTGAGTGATGTCACTTGTCCTGCTTATCACACAGGTCCGGCGCTATGGAAACGCTGCGTAAACAATGGAAGGAATAATTTCACATAGCAGGAAAACAAAGCAGCATTTCTAAAGCAATATATTTAGGAAAAGTCTTCAATTTACATAAGCTAGCAGTATAGATAGTATCCTTGAGATGGGAATACCCCTTTAATAGTAACAGTCATAAGAGGGGGTGTGGACACGGAGGCTGGTGCTTAATACTAACAGTCACAGAAGGGGGTGTGGACACAGGGGGTGGTGACTAAAGCTAATGGTCACAAAAGAAAACATTGACACAAGGGGCGGTGCCAAATACTAATAGTCATAGGAGGAGGCAGATACAAGGGGTGGAGCCTAATACTAACAGTCACAGGAGGGGGCGTGGACACAGGAAGTGGAGCATAATAATAATAATCACAGGAGCCGAGGCAGCGCCACCTACTGGATCCCAGCCAGGGCAGTGAGAACCTACCTCTAACCTCCATGTACCAGAGGACAAATCAGCTACAATCCCACCGCCCCATTGTTGTCCTGTGTGGCCCTCACTGTCGGGCTCGTCTCTCAGTTATTACCTGTAATCTGCCTGATGAAGAGGCCTCTGTGTTCATAAACCTGCAGAAATCAGGTGCTGGGGTCACTGCTGTAGGACGTCTGACAACAAAGTCACAGAATTCCCCGAAAATCCCAGATGAGGGTGTCAGATGGTAGTGAAAGGCTCCATAATAATAGTAACAAGACTGTAAACGTAAACCTACCTCCTCCTGTACAGCAACCGTGGTTACAGAACCTCTGATGATGTCACATGTGTGGGAGGAGTCAAAGAGTCACATGATCAGATCTTTCCCTTATAGCTTCATCTGCAAGAGGGCTAAAGGACCTGTGATGATGTCACAGTCATGTGATGTCACAGTCATACGATCAGTTTGCATCTCAGCCCCAGATGTGTCTCCTGCAGGAAAGCTTCTACCTGGGCCCTATGTAGTTCTACGTTACTTAAAGAGGTTGTCTAAGACCTAGACAAAGGTTTATACACAATTTTCTGTTTCCTACTATATGTCAGGCTTAATGTATTCAAGTGTCTGTAAAGGGTTAATGACAAGCCATGCTGTGCTGGTCAACTAATGGCCCCCCCTGCTGGTCTCACATCCTCTCTGGTCAAAGCAAGGGGAGGATTATAGGAGTTAAAGTCTCCAGGTGGTCTTTGTTGTCCATGTCTGAGAAGATCTGAGGGACCCATCTAACTGCGGTCGCCAAAACTGGTGGGCAGACGAAATCTGATAAGACTCCCTGGATCTCCTGGGATTGGCAAGATGGACTACAGGGGGCGTTTGTCCAGGGAGAAAGTTTTAACACCCCCTGGGATAGATAGAGAGAGAGAGACAGGAGAGTCTGTGTGGTGGAGCCCAAACTACTACATCACTTCCCACATAGAGGACTACACCGAGAACCCTAATCCTAACACATCTTGTCAGGGCGTGAGATTAGCTTTGTTTATGTGATCCCTTTATATTTTACCACCCTTTGTACTGTATTTGGATGCAGAGTTACTTGTCATTTAATAGCTGCCATGTTGTCCTGATGATAGAGCCCGGTTATCAGAATCAAAGTCTTCCCAATCTGGTCTTGAGAGTTCCTCATACACATTGTCAGATCCCATAGCAGCAGAACTTGAAGTTCAGGTTTGATCATTTCTCCTACATGACTCTTCATGGGAGAGGTGACCTGGTCAGAGGACGCAGATCAGGGACTGGCAAATCCGACAGGGCACAGGCAGGTTCAGATACAGCCGACTTACTGTGGGTAATGGGAGCACAGGCTGGAGCAAATTCAGGATATTTCTCAGACTGCTTTCTCCTGGACACAGAGGAGCAAGTCTCTTCTGGGACAGAACGCCTCACCAGTAGGGGCGCCAGTGAGACAACATGACAGGAAGAAGACTCTGCAGTCTGAGGGGTACAGAAGGCAGAGATGAATCGTAGTGAGGGAGCCGATCTGACAAAGAGGTCTCCACTGAAGAATTTGTCCAAAGTCTTAGTCAATAAGTGGGGTAACCCCAGGAGCAGAGGGTTAAGGGAATCAGACAGGACGTACAGAGAGATCCCCAGATGTGAGGCCCCCACTTGGGGCACTAGTGGTGCTGTAACAAAACAGATTGTTTCTCAAAGGGGTCGTCCATTGACAGAGGTCGCAGCAGAGGTTTCTTCAGGAACCTAATATGGATCTGGTGATGAGTAACTAAGGCTTCATGAATGAAATTAACCCTTTAAGGACGCAGGGTAGTTTGCATGTTAATGCTCGGTGACGTTCATATTTTCTATCTCTGTCTTCCAAAATTCATAACTTTTTTGTTTTTCTGTCGGCAAAGCTAAGTTAGGCTTATTCTTTGCATGTTGAAGTTTCCCATTGATGTTTTTTGGGGGGGGTCCGTGTGAAAACCCCCACAATTCTATCATTATTTGCATTTTGCTTTTACGGCGTTTACTCTGCATTATACATGACATGGCAGCTTTGTCCGGCGGGTCATTACGATTACGGCGATACCAGATTTATATTGCTTTTATTATGTTTTACTGTGTTTACTGAATAAATCGCAATTTTTCAAAAATAAATGATTTTCCTGGGGTCGCCGTATTATGACATCTAGAACTTATTACTGTATTGATGGAGCTATGTGTGGGCTCTATATTTGCAGGGCATGCTGTAGATATTATTGGCACCAATTTTTGGTATAGACAACTTTTTGCTTGCTTTTTATGGCTATTTTTGGTGGAGGCGAGGTAACTAAAATAGATTATTTTGCGCATTGCATTTTTGTTTTTTTACGGGATTTTTTGGATAGTGCGGACTTGTACACACATGGGGATGCCAAACATATTTGTTTACTTTAATTGTTTACGTTATGTATTTTTTTAAAATTCTAATGTATATTTAACCTTTTATTTACTTATTTTAATACTTTATCTTATACTTAACTTTTTTTATGTATATTTTTACTGTCCCACAAGGGGACTAGAATCTGGGATCTCTTGTTCCCCAGTGCAATGTGCTGCAATACTTTTGTATTGCAGGACATCACGCAAAGAATCCCTATATGCAATAGGGAAAGGCAGCCAGGAGGCCGTTGATAGTACGAGATGAGGTGCAAGCCAAGGAATTGGTTCACAGGTATCAAGCAGATCCGGAAAGTGGAAAGGAGTCAGAACAAGCCAAGGTCAGCAACAGGTATCAGACACAACTGGATGGATGGACTAGAGCAGAGTCTGGGCAAGCCACGGTCGGTAACGGGTATCAGGTAAAACAGGATGACCCTCGCAGGAACAAGCAATTCAATGAACCTATGCCAAACACACATACTTGCTTGGGCACCATACTGAGGAAAGAAGAGGTAGAAATAGGAGGAGACTGCCAGGGATTGTCTGAGAAAAGGCCCCACAGGTGAACTTGTTAGGTCTTCAAGTTGCAGAGAGGAAGGTCGTGCCCGTCTTATGGGTGGGAATGGGTGAATAAGCAGCAACAGTGTGATGTGCAGGAGTATGACATTATCGAGGAGCAGGGAGCACACAACGGTTGGCAAATGCCTGCTGGAATAGTGTGCCATGACAAAAAGTAAACCAATAATAAGTGATCTGGTAAAGTACAACATATTCTTAGTCAAAGTGGATTAGCTGAAATGTAGTAATGGGTGACAACACCTTCAGTAGAAGAGCAATACCGAAGGAGCCGTCTACAATGGGGACATGGGTCAAAAAGACAAATGGTCTGTGTTCAGACTCCACGTGGGCCAGAGTACCCCTGGCATAGTAAGGTTTGTTATATGTAATAGCAGCTAGCTTGAGAGAGACAAATTGGAGTAAAAAAAGAGTCAATAAGGAGGCAACAAATATACTGTTCAAGAAGACAGAAAGTCTCAACTTTGCAGGTGCCTCCAGCAGCAGGCTTATTGGCAAGTTGAAGAGTGGAGTTCCCTACTCCTCCCCTATCGTGTAGTTTTCTGGGGAACTTCCATCATTCTGGACTGTCAGGCTTTATGGGAACCCCCAACAATAAGATATGTTGAAGTCTCTAAGCAACTGCAGCAAGGACTGAGGACTCTGTGCTGTTGAAGAGTAATTCAAGAAAGGTCCTGGTATAGCTGCACATGAGATCCCTGAAAGTCCACATGATGGAGCGGCCCTATAGACAAAAGGGGTCACAGGCAGAGTATCAGGGTCCAACTCCTCTGTGTGCCACTGTAGATCTCTTATTATGTTGTTGTGAGAGGTAATGTGGGTTTGCAGGTGGAGTTCTCTCCAGATTATTCATTGATCATATTGTTTGTTTATACGGTATTCCAGATAGTATAGTTTCTGATTGACTTATTCAATTTGCATTTTGGAAAGTTTTTTGTACCAAATTGGCAATACAATTATCCTTCTCCTTGGCTTTTCATCTTGAGACCAATGGTCAAACAGAATGTTTTAACCACACACTGGAACGATCCCTTAGGTCTTATGTTTCTGATAATCTATTTACCCTGAGCAGAATTTGCCATTAATAACCGATATCATGTCTCTCGACATAAGTACGTTGACATTTTTCTATAATTATGGGTTTCTTCCTCGATTAGTTTGTTGTCCTCCACCACTGAAAGTCCAGAAGTAGATGTGGCATCAGATAAACTGTGCATAGTTTGGGCTAACGTTCAATCGACCCTGAAGAATTCCCAATCGATTTCTAAAAAACATACAGATAAAAGACAGCAAGTCCTGTTTTCGCAGTGGGGGAAAAGGCTCTCTACTAAAAATCTGCATCTTAAGATTCGGTTTCATAAGTTGGCTCCTAGGTTTATTGGCCCTTACAAAATTCTTGAGGTTCTTAATCCCGTTTTTGTTCACGTCTTCCTCCGTCCTTCAAAATACATAATGTTTCTCATTAATCTCTCCTTAAGAAATATTTTCCACAGGTTATCCCACCCAATAAACCTCCTCCCCCTGTTCAAGTGGAAGGGGACCTAGAATTTGAGGTTCAAAGAATTATTGACTAAGGAAGGACACAGTCCAGTTATGAGTGAACCCATCTTCTTGCTTATCTGTCAGATTATCTATACCCTACAACTCCTCCTCCTCCTGCCCTCCTCCTTAAGTCCAAGATCCAGGCCCAGCTCTTCATCCTCCCCCATTTCTTCCTGCACATCACATTGTCCGTGATGGTCCCCAACAGCACCGCTGCAGTGAGCAAAATATGGTAGTTGTTGTTTTGTCTCCTTCCTTTATTGCATGAGTGTGAGCATTTCCTCTAATATAAATATCTCGGGATGACATCACTGATGCTACAGATGTCCCTACTCACAAATCCGGTGGCCTCCTTAAAGGACCTCAGGCAGCAACACACTTGAGGAGCTTCCACTACCTGGTCTCAAAACACATTGTCCCTGTGGTCTTCTGGCTCTACATGCTATCATCACTGACCACTTTCCACTGTTTGTAATAATGGTCCGGCATATACAAGTTGGTATTCCAGTGAGTTTTTGTGTCACAGATCAAGCAGTGCAAAGGTAGGCCGTTCTGTTGCTGCAAGTCGAGGAGGGCAGTTTTAGCCATGTGAGACTGTCTGAAATGCCCATATACATTCCAGGTCCTGTGGAGCACCACCTTTTTAGAAAACATTGCACCACCAAATTTATGACATGCACCATGCAAGGACACTGAGTTATTTAGTTCAGTCACAATATTTGTGTCATTGTTGCTCCCTTTTTTGCTATTTGTAGGTGGAGGAGAAACATTTAGCAGAAAATTTGATGCTCAATAAAGAGGATCAACACTCACGGCTGTTGGTGATGGTAAGATGTCCATTAAAGAACTGGAGGGGGGGATAGTTGCCACCTGCTGTCTAAAAACTCCAAACCAGGATTGCACAAATGTGGGAAGACATGTACTGTCCTTGCCAATACGTTACGAATCCATGATGGTAGTGTATACCTGATGTGGGATAGGCAGCTCGGTAGCACCAATGGTGCAGACCCAACCAGTCAGAGACGGACACAATGTCTGGTGCAAACATTTGAAAAATATCAAAATAAATAAACCTTCACTTCATGTACAAAAATAAGCAAAATAAAATACAGCCTTAACTTCAGGCTAAACAAAACTCCTGCTAGTCCAAGCTCTAACTAGTACGGAATAAACCTAGCTATACGTGTGGCTTACTACCGGCCACACGAACAAAATAAAATAGCACAACAAGTCCCAGTCTGGTCAAACCAAAAACTCGGTTCTCCAGGACAGACCCAGACACCTCCTCTCACTCCCAGGATCTACCTTGAAGTGCAGGCTCTGCAGCCTTTTATGGCCGAGTAACGAGCCCAGGACCTACACCTGGGCTGAGGCCTACTCAAGACCCGCACTGGACCATACATAAGTCAGAAATCTGGGGGAGATATAGCATGACTCCAGCACTCCCCTGTCACCTTCTCACATACCCCCCCTTTGTTTGGACTTATAGGGGCGGAAACTTTTGGCCATCATACAATGGGTCCTAGATAGGGCATCAACATACCCCTGCAGTTTGCCTGCCCTGTGTTCCACAGTGAATTTAAAATTTTGTAGTGTCAGAAACCACCTGGTGAGTCTGGTGTTTCTCGGTGCAGCACATCCATGTAAGAGGGGAATGATCAGTGACCAGCTTAAAGTGTCAGCCCAGTAGGTAGTACCTTAGGGATTCTAGGGCCCACTTAATGGCTTAGCACTCCCTCTTCACAATGCTGTAGTTTTTTTCAGGTGGTGTAAGCTTCCTACTCAGGTAGGTCACTGGGTGTTCTTCACCACCCACCATTTGGGACAGGACTGTGCCTAACCCCACATCAGAGGCGTCAGTCTGAACTATGAACTCTTTTGTAAAGTCAGGTGTGACCAAAACCGGCTGTTTACAGAGGATTGACTTCAACACCTGGAATGCCCCCTCAGCCTCTTCAGTCCACTTGACCATTACGGAAATCGTTCCCTTAGTTAGGTCTGTCAGCGGGGCTGCAATAGTTGCAAAGTTTGGAATGAACCTGCGATAATAACCAACAATTTCTAGAAAAGCTTTTACTTGCTTTTTATGTAAGGGTTGGGGCCAATTTTGAATGGCTTCCACTTTGTTAACCTGGGGTTTTATCACCCCTCTTCCTATTATATACCCCAAGTATTGGGCCTCTTCACAACCCAAAGCACACTTTTTTGGGTTGGCTATTAAATACGGCTGCCCGGAGGGAATTTAGTACGGCTTGAACTTTTGGCAAGTGACTTTCCCAATCCATACTATAGATGACAATGTCATTTAGATAAGCTGAAGCATACCTTCGATGGGGCTTCAGGACTCTGTCCATCAACCTCTGGAAAGTTGCTGTAGCCCCATGTAAACCAAATGGCATAGTCACATATTGGAATAGACCATCTGGGGTGACAAATGCAGTTTTCTCTCTGGCTTTCTTAGTGAGCGGCACCTGCCAGTACCTTTTGGTTAAGTCGAGGGTGGAGAAATACCTAGCATGTCCCAACCTCTCGATCAACTCTGGGCATCGGGTAGGCATCAAACTTTGACACTTCATTGAGCTTACGAAAAGCATTGCAGAACCTTATGGTACCATCTGGCTTAGGAATCAGAACAATGGGATTCGACCAGTCACTCTTGGACTCCTCAATTACTCCAAGTGCCAACATATTTTTGACCTCCTCAGTTATGGCTTCACTACGAGCTTCAGGTACCCAGTATGGTTTTATATTAACCCGTACCTGCGGCTCGGTGACAATATTAAGTTCTATCACCTTGGTGCGTCCAGGCAACTCAGAAAACACATCATTATTTCTCAGTACCAATTTTTTTTTCTCCTGTCTCTGTGCCTTAGATAGGGACTCTGATATTTGCACTTCAGGTGAAGCCGTACCAGGAGTACTTACCACTTTAGTAGTAACCTTGTTAGGGGTACTTACTGATGTCAGTGACTCCCTGTCCTTCCAGGGTTTTAGTAAATTTATATGGTATATTTGTTCGAGCTTCCTCTTGCCCAGCTGGTATACCTTATAATTCACTTCTCCCACTCTTTCAATAATTTCATATGGCCCTTGCCATTTGGCCAGAAATTTACTTTCCACCGTAGGAACCAACACCAACACCCGATCACCTGGACTAAAGGTCCTAAGTTTAGCTGTTCTGTTATAGACACGTCTCTGAGCCATTTGGGCCTGCTCCATATGTTCCTTTACAATAGGCATTACAGCTGCAATTCTGTCCTGCATCAGGGTAATATGTTCAATTACACTCCTGTAAGGAGTTTGCTCCTGTTCCCAGGTTTCCTTAGCTATGTCTAGGAGACCACATGGGTGTCTACCATACACCAACTCAAATGGGGAAAAACCTGTGGAGGACTGGGGTACCTCCCGGATTGTAAACATTAAATAGGGCAGTAGGCAATCCCAATCTTTGCCGCCCTTGCTAAGCATCCTCTTTAACATGCCCTTAAGGATTTTATTGAACCTCTCCACTAGGCCATCTGTCTGGGGGTGATACACAGAGGTTCGCAGGTGTTTAATTTTCAGGAGCTTACACATTTCTTTCATTACCTTGGACATAAAAGGAGTCCCTTGGTCAGTCAGGATCTCCTTGGGTATACCTGTCCGAGAGAACATATAAAAAAGCTCTTTGGCAATTAGCTTAGCCGAAGTATGTCTCAAGGGTACAGCCTCAGGGTTTTGTGTAGCATAATCTAACACCACTAATATATACTGATGACCCCTAGCAGACTTTATAACAGGACCTACCAAGTCCATGGCCACTCTTTCAAATGGTACCTTTATAATAGTTAGGGGTTCCAAAGGACTCCTGAAGTACGACACAAGAGCAGTTAGTTGACACTCTGGGCAGGAATTACGATACTCTTTTATTATTATTATCGTTTATTTACATAGCACCATTAATTCCATGGAGCTTTACATTTGCGGATTTACATACGGTACACTTGATATACAAAACAGATAATACAAGCAGTGACCACCTGGCACAGTGGGATAGAGGGCCCTGCCCACAAGGGCTTGCACTCTATGAGGGAAGAGGGATAGAGACAGAAGGTGACGGGAGAGAAACTTGAACTTGCTTGTCAATTCCTGGCCAATAGAAACGCTGTAGAATGAGCTTTTTGGTCTTCTCGTACCCCAGGTGTCCTCCTAACCCATGCTTATGTGCCAAACCTAAAACCACTCTTTGATAGGGCTGGGGCACCACCAATTGTTCAACAATTTCTCCCCGTATTTTGTTTACCCTATACAGTAGGTCATGGTTCATGGACATATAGGGGAACTCCTTGTCAGCCCCGGGATCCTGGGGTTCACCAATTACCACCTTTATATTTTCTCAGGCATGAGACAAATTAGGATCTGTAATTTGAGCAGTCCCAAAATTGTCACGGGACACCTCGAGCTCAGGCATCTCGGGAACTCCCTCCTGACCTTCAGCATCACCAGCTAACACAGACAGGGGAAAATTATTACCATCTCGGGTCACCCCTAAAGCTGGTGTTTCCCTGTCAGGATCAAAGGGTTCAGGGTTAACCTTAGGCAAGACATCAGCAACATTAGCATTTTTAGGACATGGTAGCCTCTGCTTTTTCCACATATCCCAAAACAGGGGAAAATCCCTCCCTATTATCACACTATGGAACAGGGACTTAACCACGCTCAGTTTGTGACAGGCTGTACCAGAGGTAGTTTTTATGGTGACCTCTGCAACAGGGTACTCTCTAATTTCTCCATGTATGCACAAGACCACAATAGTTTGTCCACTGTACAGTGCAGGTCCACCAGATCATGGTGCACCAGGGTTACCAGGCTCCCAGAGTCCAGGAGAGCCTGTACAGCACACCCCGCCACAGTCAGAGTACACATCTGCGGTTTAGTCGCAGTTTCTGCCGAACAAGCGGGTTGAGCATACAGGGATACCCGCCTAGAACTTCTGCAGCCCATGGGCTCAATCGTCAAGGGAAAGTATGCAGCAACATGACCCAGTTCATGGCACCGCCAACATCTGAGATGGTATGGGTCTCCATTTTGAGACCTGGATTTAGAGTTCACAGTCTGCCTGTTCCCCCTCTGAGCATCCTCCTCTCACAACCTTCCTCACCCCCATAGTATTTGGTACAGTATTACCCGTCTTGGGGGTAACAGGTCTGGGAGACGTCTGCACTAGCTCCTCGGTGGCTCAGTATCGTTCCACCAAACATACCAGCTGGTCAACCGTTGTAGGTCCCGCTTGTCCAACCTAGCGCTGAATCTTAGGTGGAAGAGATCTGGTGTACTTGTCAAGTACCACTCTCTCCACCAACCTTGCTGGAGTGGCCTCCTCAGGCAGAAGCCATTTCTTTACCAAATACACCACATCATACATCATGCATCTGGGATCGGGGTGGGAGAGTCTCAGAGAAAGTCCAGTGGTGCACTCTCCCAGCACGTACATGCATGTTCACACTGAGACGTCCCAAGATCTCACCTCTCAGTTTATGATAGTTCTTAGCCTCCTGTTCACACAGGTCATAGTAGAGGTTCTACTGAGGTTCCCCAGTGAGAAAAGGTGCCACTACATCAACACACTGATCCTTTGGCAGTTTCCCTCGCTTGGCAATCCGCTCAAAAACCCGAAGATATGCCTCCACGTCGTCTGTGGATGTCATCTTTTGCAGGGTACTCTTGAACTGCAGCTCGGGCAGCGATCTGTACGCTCTGGGTCTCTTTGGCACCAGTACACTCTCCAGCCATCCTCTGGTGGACCAAAGCGTTTCTGAGCAGCGTCAGCTTCTCCATAAGCAGCAAGTTCATCTCCTGCTGCTGTGCCTGGGCTTGCTGCTGTCGCCTCTCAGCCTCCATCTGGGCTTGTTGCTGCTGTGACAACATTTGCTGCTGCTGTAGGATGACCTGCCCAAACTGTTTCACAAAGTCCTCCATGCTGAGAGTCTCCTTTTTAATCTCTCCTGCAGTCTTCACCCAGGACATAGGGGAGGGGAAAAAAATGGGTATTTGTCTCTTTAAGACTGTTTAAGCTGGGTTGCCCGCATCCGAAGCACCATATGTGGGGTAGGTAGCTCTGTAGCAGCAATGGTGCGGACCCAACCAGTCACAGACAGGGACATAATGTCTGGTGCAAACAGGTTTATTTGAAAAATCGCAAAATAAATAAACTTTAAGTCAGGTACAAAAATAAGCAAAATAAAATACAGCCTTAACTTCAGCCAAAAAGGCAAAACAAAACTTCTGCACGTTCGAGCTCTAACTAGTACAGAATAAACCTAGCTATACGTGTGGCTTACTACCAGCCACACGAACAAAACAAAATAGAACAACAAGTCCCAGTCTGGTCTCACCAAAAACTTGGCTCTCCAGGACAGACCCAGGCGCCTCCTCTCACTCCCAGGATCTGCCCTGAAGTGCAGGCTCTGCAGCCTTTTATGACCCAGTGATGAGCTCAGAACCCACACCTGGGCTGAGGCCTTAGACAAGACCCGCCCTGGACCACACATAAGTCAGAAATCTGGGGGAGATATTCCGTGACTCCAGCACTCTCCCTGTCACCTTCTAACACTGAGAAAGGTGTACAACTTGACATCAGTATGACCCAAGTTTTCCACTACGTGAGAGAATAGGGCAGGGACACCTTTCTCAGAGAAATAATTGAGGCTGGTAGGTAGTGAATACAAATTGGCCAGGTAAAAGTTCAGTTCACACAACAGATGACTGGGCATGTACAGTGGGGAAAAAAAGTATTTAGTCAGCCACCAATTGTGCAAGTTCTCCCACTTAAAAAGATGAGGCCGGCCTGTAATTGACATCATAGGTAGACCTCAACTATGAGAGACAAAATGAGAAAACAAATCCAGAAAATCACATTGTCTGATATTTAAAGAATTTATTAGCAAATTATGGTGGTCACCTACAAACAAGCAAGATTTCTGGCTCTCATAGACCTGTAACTTCTTCTTTAAGAGGCTCCTCTGTCCTCCACTCATTACCTGTAGTAATGGCTCCTGTTTGACATTGTTATCAGTATAAAAGACACCTGTCCACAACCTCAGTCACACTCCAAACTCCACTATGGTGAAGACCAAAGAGCTGTGGAAGGACCAGAAACAAAATGGTAGCCCTGCACCAGGCTGGGAAGACTGAATCTGCAATAGGCAAGCAGTTTGGTGTGAAGAAATCAACTGTGGGAGCAATAATTAGAAAATGGAAGACAAACAAGACCACTGATAATCTCCCTCCATCAGGGGCTCCACGCAAGATCTCACCCCGTGGGGTCAAAATGATCACAAGAACGGTGAGCAAAAATCCCAGAACCACACGGGGGGACCTAGTGACTGACCTGCAGAAAGCTGGGACTAACGTAACAAAGGCTACCGTCAGTAACACACTACGCCGCCAGGGACTCAGATCCTGCAGTGCCAGACGTGTCCCCCTGCTTAAGCCAGTACATATCCGGGCCCGTCTGAAGTTTGCTAGAGAGCATTTGGATGTTCCAGAAGAGTATTGGGAGAATGTCATATGGTCAGATGAAACCAAAGTAGAACTGTTTCATAGAAACACAACTCGTGGTGTTTGGAGGAGAGTGAATGCTGAGTTGCAACCAAAGAACACCATACCTACTGTGAAGCATGGGGGTGGCAACATCATGCTTTGGGGCAGTTTCTCTGCAAAGGGACCAGGACGACTGATCCGTGTACATGAAAGAATGAATGGGGCCATGTATCGTGAGATTTTGAGTGCAAACCTCCTTTCATCAGCAAGGGCATTGAAGATGAAACATGGCTGGGTCTTTCAGCATGACAATGATCCCAAGCACACTGCCAGGACAACGAAGGAATGGCTTCGTAAGAAGCATTTCAAGGTCCTGGAGTGGCCTAGCCAGTCTCCAGATCTCAACCCCATAGAAAACCTTTGGAGGGAGTTGAAAGTCCGTGTTGCCCAGCGACAGCCCCAAACCATCACTGCTCTAGAAGAGATCTGCATGGAGGAATGGGCCAACATACCAGCAACAGTGTGTGCCAACCTTGTGAAGACTTACAGAAAACGTTTGACCTCTGTCATTGACAACAAAGGATATATAACTAAGTATTGAGATGAACTTTTGTTATTGACCAAATACTTATTTTCCACCATAATTTGCAAGAAAATTCTTTAAAAATCAGACAATGTGATTTTCTGGATTTGTTTTCTCATTTTGTCTCTCATAGTTGAGGTCTACCTATGATGTCACTTACAGGCCGGCCTCATCTTTTTAAGTGGGAGAATTTGTACAATTGGTGGCTGACTAAATACTTTTTTCCCCACTGTATCACTGTTTCCTAGCCATGCATTTGGTTATCGATGACTGACGAGAGCTGGGGAGGAGGACTAGAAGAAGCAGATGATGAGGACAATGACAACCACAAGTGGATGAAGCCTGGCTACAAGAATGACAGTGGAGAGGAGAATTGGTTAATTCACCTGGTTTGTCATGCCCATGCCCACTGCCAATTTGTTTGGCGCTGGAACATTTGCCATCGGAGAACTGTAGTTCTTACATTTGTAAGACTATGACGTATTTGTCGTGTGAGAATATAAAGAAAAATTCACACACAGGAGATGCCCAGGGGGCCGTCATCTGAAATGCTTGAAACACGTTGTCTGCCACGACCACCATCATAACCAAAGTGTGTCGTAGAAGGTCTGCCCCTGGCAAGTTTTGATGTTTTGACCATATGCGGGCTCAGTTTATTATTGTCATCCCACCCCCCTCCTCCTCTGATGTCATCACTTTCTCATCACCCTGATCTGGTTTCCAGGTCATGTCCATCACATAATCATCATCATCGATGTTATCATCATGATTATCCCTGAAAATGGTTTAGACTGTGATAGATCATGGGCCGGGCTGTGGGCTTCTTGTCTTTCCTCATTATTCCCACTACTAGATTTGCCCCATAGTGCCCCTACCAGTACCATGGCTACAAGTACCACTACTACCAGCAACAACATTCATGTCCTCCGCCTCTATCTGACCCTTCTCCATGTCACAGTCCAAACACCAACTAGTCTCATCAAACTCATCAAAACTTGGAGGACTATCTTGATAAATATCTTCCTCAGCTATTGAGGAGCCTCACTAGGGTTCAGCGAAGACTAAGATGATGGAACAGAAAAGACCTAGTAACTTCAACAGATCCAGCAGAGATCTAGAAAACCTGATTATGTGACGTCATGACTGATCACATGACTATGACATCATCACAGGTCCTTTAGCACACTTGAAATGAACATCTACTGCACAGATTAAGCTATAAGGGAAGGACCTGATCATGTGACTTTTTGACTCCTCCCACATATGACATCATCAGAGGTCCTGTAACCACGGCAGGAGGAGTTAAGTGGACACTCACAGTCCTGGCAGGATTATTATGGGGCTCTTCACTACTATCTGACACCTCGTCTGGGATGTTCGGTGAATTCTGTGACTCTGGTGTCAGACGTCGTGACCCCAGGACTTGATCTCTGCAGGTTTCTGAGCACAGAGGCCTCTTCATCAGGCAGATTACAGGTAATGACTGAGACGAGCCCGGCAGTGAGGGCCACATAGGATGAATCCACAGAATGGGGCGGTGTTTGTGGCTGTGTTCTTGCTGGGATTGTAGAATGTAATGGTTAGAGGTAGGTTCTTCCTGGCCTACTGGGGATCCAGTAGGTGGTTTTACCTCATCTCCCTTGTCCATACCCCTCCTATAACTGTTAGTATTAGGCTTCACCTTGTGCCCATGTACCCTCCTGTGTCTGTTATTATTAGGCACCACCACCCCATTTACCTGTCCCAACCTGTGTCTGTTATTATTAGGCACCCCCCCATGTATATGCCCCCACCTGTTTCTGTTATTATTAGGCACCACCCTCATGTACACGCCCCCTCCTGTGTCTGTTATTAGGCACCACCACCCCCATGTATGCGCCCCCTCCTGTGTCTGTTATTATTAGGCACCACCTCCCATGTACGTGCCCCCTCCTGTATCTGTTATTATTAATCAGCCCCATGTACATGCCCCCTCCTGTGTCTGTTATTATTAGGCACCACCAGCCAATGTGCCCACCCCACCTGTTTCTGTTAGTATTAGGCACCAACCCCTTTGTACACGCCTTCTCCTGTGTGTTATTATTAGGTACCAACCCCCATGTACACACCCCCGTTGTGTATGTTATTAATAGGCAGCACTCTCTTGGACCATGTTAGCATTAGGCTCCACCTGATGCCCATGGCTCCTCCTTTTACTAATAACATTAGGTACCACCCCCTGGGCCCATGTCCCCTTCTTTTACTGTAAGCATTAGGCACCACCCCATGTCTATAACTGTTAGTATTAGGCACCATCCCTTGAGTTCAGGATCCCTGTTCCAGTGATAAGGCCATGAAATAGTTTGTCCACAGTAATGACCTGATTATGATGGCTCAATGTCTCCGTCATCAAGGTAGGAGGAACGAATGTTGTCCATGTGTGTAGGGTGGGCTAACGGAAGGAATCTAAGGGAGGTCTAGGAGTGTTCTTAAAGTAACTAGTGAGGACATGGCAGGGTCAGTTCAATGAGACAGGGCTCATTAGGAAATATTCATTAACATGCAACCTGTCTCAACCCTGTGACTATGAAGAGGAGGAGGAGGATGGCAGATCTCCTGGAAAATCTTGGAGAATAAGGAGAAGATGGAGGGAGTAAGGGCAGGGATATTTTAACATCTTTTTTTGTGTATTTTCTGCATTTAGTGTTTCTTCTTATGTCACTACTATAATAACACTGGGTTCAACATGTGAGCACTACTGCTGTGATGGTCTTACTCAAAAATGGAAGATCTGCCTGAACAAACTATTCCAACCCATGCAAAGAGAGATCATACATCATCGACACTGTAATGTCTCCTCAGATGTTTCTCCGCATTATGTTTTGTAACATGGGATTATGTGCAGGTTCTAACCTGGGCTCGTGTTCTATCAATTCAGGTTCCAACATTCCAACTATAGGAACAAGGATGGAAAGAGACAGGAACAAGATGGTGGAGAGAATATTACATCTCACCCTAGAGATCATCTACCAGCTTACTGGAGAGGTGAGAGATTCTGATGATGTCACATTACATCATTCTTATCTATAGTAATAACAGATGATATGACCGGAGAGGTGATGGACTCTGGACATGTATGTAGTGATATTTATTAATGTGGCTCCCCATAACCAGGATTACACAGTAGTGAAGAAGACCTCTAGTGGGCGCTGTCAGGCTCCTGTGTATGAAGTATATGGAGGAACCCTGAGCCCAATCCTGGGGCCTCCACCTCAGCCCCTGATACAGGAGGAGATCAATGGACAGAAGATCCTAGAACTCACCAACAAGATGCTGGAGCTGCTGACTGGAGAGGTGACACTGCTGGGAATGCTGGGACATTATACAGTAACTGGAGGGCTCTGGGTGATGACTGTATCATTGTGTTGTCAGGTTCCTATAAGGTGTCAGGATGTCGCTGTCTATTTCTCCATGGAGGAGTGGGAGTATTTAGAAGGACACAAGGATCTGTACAAGGAGGTGATGATGGAGGACCACCAGCCCCTCACATCACCAGGTAATAGACATGACTATATACACATGGACTTCCATTATTTGTATGTACAGAATGAATTCAGTCCCTGTCTGTGTTTCCTACAGGTAGATCCAGTAAGAGGACAACACCGGAGAGATGTCCCAGTCCTCTTCTTCCACAGGATGATCAGGTAGATGGAGATATTCCCTATGATGTGTAGACGGGCTGTGAAGTCCTTGTGGTCAGTCTTGGGTTATCCAGCAGTATTAGATGGTTTATACTTGTGTAATGAGAGGTGGAGATGGAGGATAAAGCTGACCATAGACATTACATGCTGGATCTTCTCACAATCTTCTGGCTATGGAGACTGCTGATTGGAATAAGGAACAATCAGGTTGGATTTCTATCTATCTATCTATCTATCTATCTATCTATCTATCTATCTATCCAATCCATTAGTTCCTCTGAGACAGATAATATTGGGTAGAACTGGCAGAAGCTGATCTCTCTACATTGAAACAATCTGAAGCACGTGTAGCCATGCCAAAATGTGTTCTATGGTCTGACCAATCGCACTTCTCTATCTGGCAGTCTGATAGACCAGTTTAAGTTTGGAATAATAAGAATATTACTTGCCTGACTACATTGTATTGCATATAAAGTTTAGTGGAGGAGGGAGTGCTATGGGGGTGTTTGTCATGGATCGGTCTGAAGGAAAATTGTAATGCTTCTGCATACCAAGACATTATGGATAACTGTCACTTCCAAATTTTTTGGGAACAGTTTCAGAAGGCCACTTTTCTGTTCCTGCATGATTTTCTCAGTGCACTAAGCAAGGTCCATAAAGGCCTGGTTGGGGTTCTGTGTAGATGAACTTAACTGTCTGTAGAGAGCCTTGACCTCAACTCCATCCAACACCCAAGGGATGAATCAGAATGGAGTTGTCGGGCCGGGCCCTTTTTGTCCAATATCAGTATCTGATCTCACAAATACACAAGCATTGTGAAAGCTTCAAAGGGAGGACCAACTCCATATTAATGCCTATGGATTTACAATGGTATGTCACATTACACCTTATAGTTCCTGTAGGTGGCCCGATACTTATCTCCAAATAGTCTATCTCCAGTTTCTGGAAACTTGCATCTATTTGGCTCAGATAACTCCTGCTGTCAGGTAATTTTTCGTTGTCATGTTGATAAATGACCATTTCTACTCATCTAGAACATTCCCCATGGCTTCGCAATCACTTGATGTCATTGCAATTTGTGTTTCACAGCTTTTGAATCAAGATAAAGATCTGGACGATATTGATGCTATAACCATAACGATAAAAGAAGAGCCCTATGTGAGTGGTGATGAGGAGTGTGAGGAGGACATTCCTACAGGTAAGTGCCCAGGTGAGGAGTCACCACTGAATAAAGCAGAAAAGTCACATATTCTACTGGGAGAGAATATTTTGCGTTGGAATTTTTAGAGGGGCTACCCAGGGACTATTAACCACTTACTTCCTTGGGGGTTCTGTTTGGATCAAACCTCAGGTTTCTGGTCTGGTTCCGACCCTGGGTCATGTGATCGGAACTAGCACTTTATTAATGTAAATTACTGTTTCAACGGAGAGCGACACCCTAAGTTCACTGTTGTCATATGTGTCTCCACTTCAACATCTCCATACATTGTATGTTCTTTACTTTATTAGTTTTCTAATTTACAAATAAAGTCCAAGTGTGCCTCCAGACTTACAGTTACTCTAAAGCCATGACTGCTTTGTACATGACCGTACAGAACATCCTGGTGATCTACTGGTCCATCCTGTGAGGTCTACTGTTAGATTGTCATTGAAATATTAATATAGAAATGTTATACACTATAATGTTATACTTTTTTAGGTTATATTGTTCAAAAATAGTAAAATGAGTTTTCTTCTCATCAGATGACTGTACCAGGAGCTCAGAGGGGCATCTGATATCTACAGATTATAAAGCAGAGGATCATGGTATCACACAAGATCCATATGAAGAACATGTCACTACCGCAGATATACCCTCAGACCTTCACAGCAAAGATCTATCATCTGATCCGATTATACTTGTCCTAGCATATGAATCCTCACAGACTGTAATACAAAGTGAAAGTTCAACAAGGGACCTTGAACTCCATAATACTCCCACAGGGGAAAAGCGATGTTTATGTTTGGAATGTGGCAAGTGTTTTACCCAAAAATCAGATCTAGCTAGACATCAGAGAATTCATACAGGGGCAAAACCATTTTCATGTTCAGAATGTGGGAAATGTTTTACCCAGAAACCAAGTCTTGTTGCACATCAGAGAATTCACACAGGAGAGAAGCCATATTCATGTTCAGAATGCAACAAATGTTTTACTGTGAAATCAGATCTTGTTAAACATCAGAGGATTCACACAGGAGAGAAGCCCTTTGCATGTTCAGAATGTGGGAAATGTTATAGCGCTAAATCTGCTCTCATTGAGCATCAACGAAGTCACACTGGGGTGAAGCTATTCCCCTGTCCCGAATGTGGCAAATATTTTTCTCAGCATTCAACTCTTGTTAGACATCTGAGAATTCACACAGGGGAGAAGCCATATTCATGTCCAGAATGTGGGAAAAGTTATCGAGCTAAATCAACTCTTACTGAACATCAAAGAAGTCACACAGGAGAGATGCCATATTCATGTTCAGATTGTGGGAAATGTTTTAGTCGAAAATCAAATCTTGTTGAACATCAAAAAACTCATGTAGGAGAGAAGACATTTTCATGTTCACAATGTGAGAAATGTTTTATCCAGAAATCAGCTTTTGCTAGACATCAGACAACTCACACAGGGGAGAAGCCATTTTCATGTCCAGAATGTGGCAAATGTTTTTCCCGGAAATCAAATCTTGTTGAACATCAAAAAATTCACGCAGGAGAGAAACCATTTTCATGTTCAGAATGTGGGAAATGTTTTACGCGGAAATCAAATCTTGTTGAACATCAAAAAACTGTCCACGCAGGCCAGAAGCAATTTTCAGAATAAGATAAATGTTTTACCAGATGTTGTTCAACATCAAGAACAGAAATCAATAGAACAACGATACAGCTCACCCACAATGATGGCAACCATTGGCATTGTGACTCAAAATGTGATCTTCTGTGTTCGGAAACTCCATGGACAGCGGGGAATAAGGGAAAGTACTTGACAATTTGTGAGCATCCAGGACCAGAACAGTCAAAATACCACTTTTATTGATCCATATTCAACAGGGTTCTGATGGTTAACCATTTATGGCTATGACTAAGAGGCTGAAGGGTCTTGTAACACATAAGCAGTTACCCATCGGGGTTTGAGTTTTTAATATGGATCTGTAAAGGTGATGTTTTAACTGTATTGGTGCTGGATGTTTGCAATTTGTCCAGTCTCAAAGAAGTCACGTTGGGGAAAATTAATACAATTTTCAGAATTTGTCAGAAACCAACTTGTGTGAAATATCAAAGAACTCACACAGTGGAGAATGTGCCATCTGTCATTTTTCATATATATATATGTGATATTCTTAAAAAGTAAACATTAAATTATCAGAGCTCTCACAGGGGGGCAGAATTTTTTATATTAGTTTTATTGATAAATATAAAAACATTCAACACTTACTGTCAAGGTAAAGTCATGCAAAAGAAAGGATTCACAAATGTATGCACTTGACAATAAAATTATGTCATCCGAAAAGCAAATAGTCTCCAGATAACTACCAGGAACACGGTTTATGGACCCAGTGTTACCAAACTGGCTTGACTTTTGGCCACCTCTAAGGATGTTGTCTAAGCTACCTCCCCATATTCACCCTTTAACCCCTGGACAGGGATGTGGCCTTTGCTGTGAGGAGACTACCAGGTCAATGCCTCCTGAGATGGTCCTGCCGTTAGTAGCAGTTAGCCCAGTGGGCCAAGAAACACCAGTGTGAAGCACAAGTGGTCAATCAAGAGAATGGTTAGATCCAGGCAGATGATCAGGGCAGCTGGCAAGATACAAAGAGAAGGTCCAAAGCAAGTGGTCATGGCAGGCAGCAAAGCTCAGAGGTCAGGTCCAAACTTCTGGCCCCACACAAGAAATAGACGGGACAGGAATGGAGGAGCAAGTCAAGGCTCAATACATTGGTCAGGACAGGTCCGATAACAGACACACCTAAAGCGAGTCTAGAATACTAGAACCTTATTACTCAGGTGCCAAGCAGATGCCTGAATACAATTACACAGTATAGGGATTGCTTAGCGACACAAATAGTGGTGTTTCCGCTGGCCATTTAAAAGGCAGAAATAGTTGAACAGTGTAACCTAAGGGCATCATTATAAGAGGATGGAGAGGAAAAGGAACCGGCCATATAAGCTTTGGGAGGAGTGGAGCAACAGGGGCAGTTGAGAGAGGCGAGGCTTTGTGTACAGACAGTAGGACCACTACGATGATGGAACTTCTTGAGAAGGGTAAGTGTTTATATTTTTGGCAGACTCTCATGACATTTCTTCTTTCCATTCTCTTACATACCTGATTGTCCTTGACTTGTAATAACTGAAGATCTAGAGAACCAGTGGAAAGTCAGGAGACATGGAAAGAATTTAGAATCTGGTGAGCGGGCAAGTGAAATTTGTATGCAAAGTTCTTCAACCGAGATGTTACCTGGGTGGTACAGATCAAGTCTTGGTCAGTTGCCAAACTTCAAGGAAATTCCTATAAGCAAAGTTAGAACTTCAGATGCGGTGGAGATCAGGAGTGGTACCCTAGGATGCTGGTTATAGATGATGAAGAATGACGAAAAACCTGTCAAATCCCTGGAGTGGTTATCATACAAGAATTCTGGATTCACCTAACCATCTCACTGAACGAATGACAAAGATTTTTCCCCAAAATCTGATTGATCCGCACCACTTGATCCATTGGACTGTGGATGGTGGGCTGAAGAAAAGCCAAAGAGGGCCCTCCAGAATTTCGAATTAGACTGCACTTTGCGATTAAAAAAAATATTAAGTGGTAGACAATGTAATTGGAATATATGCTGTATGAACAAATTTGGCAGGCGGGTAGCAAGATGGAAGACTGGACAGGGGCACAAAGTGAGCCATTGTAGTACTACCACCCAGATGGTACAGCAATCGGCAGGTGGTGGTAAATCTATTATAAAATTTAACACAATGTTCTGAGGGGCATCCAGAATTGTTAACAGCGTCAGCAGACCTGTAGTTTTTCCTTGACTTGTTTTGGGCCCATGCGGAACAGGCGGTCATATACTCTCCAAAATCTTTAGTCAAAGAAAGCCACGAAAAGCAGCAAGAAACAAACTCGAGTCTTTATGACCCCAAGAAAGTATTGTCTTCCTCATACAAACAGAATATGCCAGGGGGTATGTCCTTAAAGAGGACCTTTCATGTGCTCATGTATATGCGGTTTTATATACCGGCTTTCTAGCGGTATATAAAACCGCACATACATGAGGACATGAAAGGTCCTCTTTAAGATGTACTGGTGCAGCAGATATTATACAAGAAGAATCAATGATATGTTGAGGAACTTTAGACACTTTCATTACTTTGAAGGATTGAGATAAACTATTGGCTTTAAGACTTTTCTCAGCTGAATGAAAGTACAATAGGAAGCTGAATCGTACAAGGAGGAACACCCATGGGCCTGTCAAGGATTCAGTTGCTGCACAGTCTGTAGATAAATCAGATTTTGGTCATCCATATTAGGCTGTCAGTGGCAAGCTTGATTGACAGTAGCTCTTTGTTCCCAACGGAGTTGTTTTTTCAACTAGGGAGAAGATCTTGGAGAAAAAGACACAGATGACGAGTCTCCATCCATGTCCAGGAATAAATGTTTACCAATGTTAGGGTGGTATAGAATAGAAGCAGAGAGAAAGGCTTTTTTTAATTTCCAAAAGGTTCTTTCCACTTCTGAAGTCCAAATCTTTGTGTTCACCTCCTTCCTGGTCAGGGCAGATAACTGAGCAACAATACCTAAGAATCCCAGAACAAATTGTCAATAGAAGTTGGCAAAACCGATGAATCTCTGAATAGCTCGGAAGCTGACATGATGAAGCCAGTTTCTTTGGATGAATCTGAAGACCTTTATCCCAGACAATAAAGCCCAAAAATGGAGAAGCCTTTTTTTAGCATAGAGACTGTTTTCCCGATGACGAAACAAACGTGTTTTCAGTATTTAAAAAAAATCCAGAGAGAATATCAAAATATCATTGAGACACACTAAAACAGAAACATAGAGCAAGTCCTGCAAAATAGAGGCCTAAAGGGCATTACTAGGTACTTGGTATTGGAAGTGGTTTTCCGACAATTTTCTAGCTCTATGGGAACCTTGGGACACTTTTTTGGCTTACCCACAATCTATAATCCTCCTAGACTTTTGAGCATACTATTGTTATTGGCCCCTTCTTTCCTTCCATTTAGTTCTGTCTTGTCTGGTCTTGGCCTGTTGACTTCTGTAATTTTTGTCTTGAGTCCTTTGTTTTTCTGTCCCTTTTCTTTCTTGCGGTTGTTATTATTATTTTTCTCCTCACCGCAAACCCAAGGCACTGGAGTCTGCTAGTTTCTTTGGGCAATTACATTATACACACGTCAACGTTGCCATTCATGATCCGAAAGTTTGACACAATATACTTGTAAGGTTTAGAAGACGCAAGTCTATCTGGAGAATGCAGCAGTTTCTGGAAGGTAGGAGATGGTCTAGGATGGTCTCCTTTCTTCAGCAACCTCTTGTGTGTTCTTCCATAATCCTAAGTCAGCATGAACAGCCAAGGAGATCACGGCATCAAGATGCAGAGGGTAGGTCGTGTCCTGCCAAATTGTCTTTAATGCAACCAGTCAACCTTTGCCAGAAGGTAGCCACCAAGCTCTCATCTTTCCACGCTAATTCTACAGCTCTAGTGCGAAATAGAAATGACAGAAATTTAGGAGGACTGTGGCAGCAGAAGAAGTTCAGCCTGATTCCTCGACAATGGTACATAAAATCTCCAGGAAGGACTGTAAGATTAGTAGCATCAGGGCCACCATATTCCCAAAAATAAAGAAGATCCAATTTATTGTATTACCCAATGGGTATAAGGAGATGTAAGGCTATTACCCAATGGGTAATAAATCAGATCTCCACATGGAGTGCTGCCTGATCTTCTTTATTTTTGGACATGGGTTAGACCCTTGGATTGGGTCTGTTTTCATTGGACTTGCACCATATTCTTTTGTCCTGTGTTTTTACATTTTTCATATTCCCATATTGGATTCGCCCAGGATAGCGCTAATAGCAGAGCAACCATAAAGGCAATTTTGGTCTGGTTAGAAGGGAAGTGGTATGTGTGCTACTTGAAATGGATTATGCATTGATTTATGGATCCACAACACACTTTAGCTCCACTCCATCAAAGCGTGGAGGTAAAGGTAGCTGAAAAATGGGACTGCCACTAAATGAACAAAGAGTAGGTTGTGAAGTGGCAAGAACTTCAGCAGTTGCAGGGGTAGAGACAAGCAAAGACAAAATCAAACAAGCTTTTGACCTCCTGCTCCTTTCGAGGTCACTGTCCTCTTCAAGCTTGCCACTCATCATGGCCTAGCCCCAAGCGGACTTCACTTAGAACTAGCGACAGCCAGGTATGCGACCGATGTTTCAACACCATCATTAACAGGGCTAGTTGATTCCAAGGGTGAGTTGTAAAACACTCCTTAGAGGATTCCAACTTCCATGGTTACGATATCAATAAACACTTTTTCACGGGACTGATGAATGTCATCCCAACATTTGGTTCGTTCATCCTGCAGTGCCACTCCTGTTTGCCAAAACGTGGCTTACTGGGCAATCGCATTTCATGCCTTGCTCCAGAGTATTGAGTTGGGACTCTTAATCATTAAAAAATTGGGAATACATTGAGATTGTTTCAACCTCTAATCATTTGCTTTACTGGATAAAACCTGATTTGGGTGTAGGTGCTAGCTATCATAAGCGAAACATGGTTGTATATGGTTCCATATTTTCTACAAGATGGTGGTGGATGGTTTCTTAAGTGTTTCACCCCTATAATCTGAAATCTCTGATAACTTGTTCATGATACAGATCAAACAACAGATGATCATAACATGGTTACTTTCAAGAGAGTATTCTATAAAACTGCACAAACTAGCTTCAAGGTACTTGATAAAACCCCTTTTCATGGTGGATACATGAATATAATTTTGACCACATGCCCAAACTGGTCATGTGTTGTTTTGACAGGGTAAACTCAAGACTGATGGACTTATGCAGAACACGGAATACCATCTACTCAGAATTCTGAGCTCCAAACTGCAGATCCAGAGAGATGGTGGTGTACAGTACAAGTTTTGTAATAAGTTCTTCATCAACAGAAGAAACAGGCAAAGGTTTCTGAAGTTGAATTGTGGGTATATTACATGAATGGTCAATTTAGTAGTAAGGTCTTCATCACCCAGGGTAGTCTACCTAATAGTCCTAGGCACTGTAGTTTCCTGACTTGACTGAAAAATCCGGACCATAGTGAGCCTTTCTACCACAATAAAGACAAAAGTTGTTAGAGTGCCTGTCTGGAGTCAACTTCAATCGTTGATCGTAATGGGATCAACGACTGACTTTGACCAAACCAGTGTTTTATTGGAGATTACATATACAATGAAGGCTACCTTGGCACGGTCAATAGGAAACTTATGGGCTTTATGTTGAAAGTAAATTGTGTACTGATGGAGGAAGCCATGTCAAGTCTTGAGGTCTCCTTCATAAAATGGTGGCAAAGGTACTGTTTGTATGTGGCTGTGGCTGAGAGAATGAAGCTGCAGCTTGAGATGAGGCAGGAGTAGACAGGGTATCCAGACAGGCAGAAATAGTGTGCAAGTACAGAAGCAATTGATCCCAGTGGCTTCACAGACTACTTAGCTTGCATCCCAAGCTTGGGGGGTGTCAACAAGGTCTATGGCCAGATCTAACTGCTATGAAACAAGTGTCGACCCACTGCGCCACTAAACTGATTTGACTTTGGGTTACTCTTGCCAGCATTGTCTAAGTGGTTCCTTGGTTTTCAGCTTTTAACCCCTATATGGGGATCTGGACTTTGCTGCAAGGAACCACCAGGAGGCTACCTCTAAGAGTAGTCTCAGAAGTGGCTGACCCAGGCAGGTCATGATACACTGGTGCGGGACTGTAAGGGAATTGCCAGCTGAGCAATTCTCCAGTGCTGCTGCAAAAACCTGAGGAAGGGAATACAGAGACAGTGAGCCCTAAAGTTGACCCAGACCCTGTCCCTACCTACTTGTCTCACTGTCCTAATGACAGGAACAACTTGGAGCCAGTCCCTACTCTGAATAAGTGACAACACAGAACGCAGACAGGACGCGCAAACAACAAAGGGAGGTCAGCTAGCCAAGGGGTCGGTAACAATCGAGCAATGCAGTACAGAATCAAAATCCAAGAGAATAGTCAAAGGAAAGCCAATGGTCAGAAAATCAGAAGAGCAGGTAACAAGGAACAAGGAGTATAGCCAGTAAGCAAAATGCAATAGCAGGCGCCAATGGGAAAGTGAGCAAACAATAAATAGGGAGAAAGAACCCGCCCCAGACTTGATAGGAGGACAAGCTGTCAATCACAAAGGCAGGACTAAAGTTAACTCTTAGTGGAGCAGGGGGAGAGCAAGGTGAAGGAGAAGGGCGTGGTGGAAAATCAATTAAGGAGGTGACGGAATAGGACAGTGTTCAGACAATACAAGAAAAACCCAAGGAAAGAATTACAACCGGGCACGCCTCCTGCGCCGCAGTGTGCGCCCGGAGGACGGCGCCAAAGCCCGGACAGGCAAGGACGTTACAGGGACACTGAAAGAACAGACAGAGATGTGAACAGTGGACATGCTGGGGTCAGGGCATGCGGAGTCTGTTTGTAAGCAGTTTTTAAACAACAGGTCAGGGTTGGCGTCAAAGACTGAATAAGGTATTGAGGACAGAACATGACTAAACAGAGTACACAGTAGAATAAACACCTTTACAATACACTAGTAAGCCTTATAACTCAAGCACCTACCTGTGAGGGAAAGGGTTTTATATAACCTGAAGATTGGCAGGGAAACATAACAGGGTGCACACGATGAGATGGGCAGGGATAGTGTAGCAGTGGGAGCTGGGATGCAGTGACAGTCACATGGCAGAAAGCTGCAGCGGGGTGAGGACCATTGTTTTGACAAGGGGACTAGGATCAATTGAGCCCCATACATTACAGTCCTTTACATAGGCTCCAGGGACTCGATTTGCTCTCCGATGAGATTCATTGCCGTTGCTTCTGATGCCGCCCCGATTCTGAATCAAAATGCAAAAATGCTCAAAGCCCCATGTCTCTCAAACATACTGTGCCAGGCATACTTATTTTATTTACATATATACAGTATAGCATATAACATTGTGCAGCACGCTGTCTGAGTCTCTATGTGGGCCTTTGACCAGACTGAGCGCCAATCAGCTGGAGATAATCTCTTTATGAAATATTTACATTGCTTGAGGATGTTTTCCGATTTTTGATGCTGGAACTGCTTGTTTTCCTCTCCATCATGTCATAGGGGCAAGCTAGGTGCAGGTTACAATACTTGGAAAGGGTGCACCAGACCAACATTTTTTGCTTTCCTCAGTATAGTTAGATTACAAGGGTTGATTACGAAGACATTGCTTCTTTCTACTGGTAGCTGGGAGATCAGCTTTCATCCAGACAGATTTAGCCAGTTTCTGTGCATTGACAAAATAGTGTGTGACAGTGAAGGTATAGACATAGGCGCTGTGATTGTGCCAACACTCGTGGCTTTTATAAAGAAAAATAATCATTATAGTCTTTACTAATAATCGTCATGATATTGTAATCCCATAGTATATATGTATACTGCTAACTCCTTTATTGTTGACATTTTAACATGTGGTATTACTATATTCCTTACAAGAATGTTCACCTATGATCCAATTACATAGAACCTAACATGTCTAAAAGGCTTGTATTTGGATCATTTAGCCAAAATAATTAAATAAGCCCTGACATGGAGTCTGATGTTTAGACGTTTCGTAGAATTATCTATATGTCAAATATATAATTATGCTAATTCTCCTATTAGAGTGACATTGATTTTAAGGGGACGTTCTGATGGTTGGTTGCCAGAAATTTGGCTTAAGAATTCCGACATTGTCGATCTCTCTCTCAGGTGACGTGTTATCTTTTCTTTAATTCTTTTGTGTTGCTTTGCTTCTTTGAATAGGCTAAACATGTGGATGAAGAGTGCATGGTAGCAGTTCTTTTGTTGAGAGAGCGCTCAGATTTGGTACATTTACACCCTCATACGGTGTAGTCAGTGCTGACTGTGGAATCTAGCATGGTTAGACTGAAAAAGAGATTCCCTCCGTCTCCCCACTGGTGCTCAATAACACAACTGTGGGGTTACTTGTTAGCTGGGGTCTAATATGAGTTTTTAGAATTCCTCTTCCTCAAATCCATAGAACCTGAGGCAATATTGTAACATCTACAGGATAAAGAAAGAACCAAACACAAGCAGGTAAGTTATAAAAGCAAACATTTATTAACGACTGACAACATGTTTCAAGCCGCACATAGTAATATATATTAAAGTGTAATATTCTATGTTCATCACTGATATATTGTATTTTTGTTTGCTTTTTGTATAACATACGGTTATTGGTATTGTATACATTTCTTCACCATTTACTGCTCTGCACTGCTTTCCCTTCCCCTTGTATGACGTGACTTTATAGACCAGTTAGACTTGACTTTTGTTTCTAACACTTTCCATGTACGGCATGTGAAGTTCATACGGTACACGACTTCTATGAACGTTGTGATGTTCAGCAAGATGCTCTTTCCTTGAGAAACATTTCCCACATTCTGGACATGAGTAAGGCTTCTCTCCTGTGTGAATTTGCTGGTGTCTAACAAGAACTGATTTCTGATAAAAACTTTTGCCACATTCAGAACATGAGAATGGCTTCTCCCCGGTGTGAGTTTTTTGATGCTGGAGAAGTTGTTTTTTCTGAGTAAAATATTTCCCACATTCTGGACATGAAAAGGTTTTTCCCGTGTGAGTTCTTTGATGTGCAACAAGAGTTGCATTTTGGTTAAAACACTTCCCACACATGGTACATGAAAATGGCTTCTCCCCTGTGTGAATTCTCTGATGTTTAATAAGATTTGATTTCTGATAAAATCCTTTGCCACATTCTGAACAAGAAAATGGTTTCTCCCCCGTGTGAGTCTTTTGATGTTTAATAAGATTTGATTTCTGAGAACAACATTTCCCGCAAACTGGACATGAAAATGGCTTCACCCTTGTATGAGTTCTCAGATGTTCAACAAGACTTGATTTCTGGTTAAAACAATTCCCACATTCTGAGCAAACAAATGGCTTCTCCCCTGTGTGTATTCTCTGATGTGCTACCAGAATCGATTTATCGGTAAAACATTTCCCACATTCTGAACATGAAAATGGTTTCTCTCCGGTGTGAGCTCTCTGATGTTCAACAAGAGATGGTTTTTGGGTAAAACGCTTCCCACATTCTAGACATGAAAATGGCTTCAACCCTGTGTGAATTCTCTGATGTTTAAGAAGATCTGACTTCTGGATAAAACATTTCCCACATTCTGAACATGCAAATGGTTTCTCTCCGGTGTGAATTCTCTGATGTCTAGCAAGATCTGATTTCTGGGTAAAACTTTTGCCACAGGCTGAACATGAAAATGGTTTCTCCCCTGTGTGGATTCTTTGATGTCTAGAAAGATCTGCTTTCTGGGTAAACCTTTTGTCACATTCTGAACATGAAAATCGTTTCTCACCTCTCTGAGCTCTTTGATGTTCTCTCCTTCTCTGACTTTTATTTTGCCTCACAGATTGTGATAAATCTGAAAATGAGACGAGTTTAATAGGATCAGATAGATTTTTGCTGTGAAGGTCTGAGGGTATATCTGGGGTAATGACATGTTCTTCATATGGATCTTGTGTGATATGGTGATCCTTGACTTTAAAATATGAAGATATCAGATGTCCCTCTGAGATCCTGGTATAATCATCTGACAAGAAGAAAACTGATATTATTTTTCAATACTATAAACTCAAAGATTTTATTGATATTTTATAACCTTTTGCATAAAAACTTACACACAAATTCCAAGTTAGGTTAAGGCTAGTCTGATCTGTGTTGTAGACTCTGCCGCAGATTCCACCTAAAATCATTGGAGAGAAAAGTCCTGCAAAGAGGACTTTTCTCTCCGCTGGTTTTATACTGAAACTGGGCGGGTGTCTGCTGGTAAACACTTTTTAAGCAGACAGGCTCATCCTTCTTTCAGATCCCCATGTGGATCCGAATGATGGAGACGAATGCTAGTGTGAACCTAGCGTAAGACAGCAGTGGAGAAACAGAGGACAATCTAGAAGTAGACCTCAAAGCAGACCAGTAGATCACGATGTTCGGGCACCAGGCTAATCTCCTCCAGTTTCCCACTTGTGTGGTGCGGCCAGCATCTTCATCGGTCCATGTTGCGGTGTGCCGGTCACTACTCTTTTCTAGTGAAATGCTCAGTGTAGAATCATAAAGGATCCTGTGAGTCAGTGCTATTAGGTGGTGTCCGTCTCACACACTCCCTGACACCTACATGGACTTTACTACAGGGGGAGGAGCAGTATGGTCATGTATAAGGCAGCCATGGCTTTGGAGAAAGTGTAAGGCCAACTTATAACATACAGCTTTACATTTTTATATATTTTTTTTTTTTTTTTAGCTGAGAGCTGAACAAAACTAGATGATGGGAAACACACCCAGAAGGCCGCATTTCCACTGTGACTGGGACCAATAGATAAGTATATCAGCCTCAGTTTACAAAATGTTTAAATGCTCCTTGAAGTTCTTTCACAAACTTGGGGAGAGTCAAAATGTATAAAATGCGCTTCACTGAAGGAATCTTCATTCAGGATTCCAATAGCCCAGTAGTCGGTGCAGGACATCCATGGAGGACAACGGTATTAAAATCCACGCAAGGTCTATCAGGTACACGTAACCCATTTCAGAGTCGTTCCGGTGCCTTCGTCAGGCATAATTGCCATTACATACAAAATATATGGCTATATACTTATCTTTGTATATAATGTAGAATACAGCTGAAGGCAACATCAGGACAGCCCAGAAACATGCCGCCTATACCCAATAAACCTAAAATGGATTTTAATACAGCGGTCCTCTGTGGATATCCTTCCATTACTGAAGTAATGCGGATTCCTTCAGTTTAACGTAGTCTTGGTTACATCTTCAAGTACTAGTTCTTGTGAGGGTTCAACTGGTGTAGGGAGCAGTGGCTAAAGCATTGTATAAGCAGTTCCGACAGCATCGTGTAGCTGCATCGACAGGTCGACCCTTACAGAACTCACTCATTGATGCAGCCTGGTGTAAGTAGGTATGTTTATGGAAAGGAGGAGGCTGTTTTAAGAAACACATTTTTCACTAACTTACTTGTCTTTGGCTCCCCGACAGTAAATACACAGCTCTGTCCTCCATGTGGAGATGAAGGATGAGGATATGCAGGGCCCCGTCTCCTTTTATCTGCTTATTCCCACTATGTCTGCTACTTATCATAACTCAGCTGAGGTCCAGAAGCACAGATAGTAATGTGTGTGTACAACTAAGAAGTTAATTTAGTTGTTTTCGATGCAGATTGGAGAGCTGAAAGAAGCCCCATGTATATGAATGCAGCTCCACGTGCTCATGCCCTGGGCTTGGCTCTCGCTGGGCACAATGGCTTTCTAATCCATAAGGAGCTTAGGTGAGAGCGTCCATATAGTATAATATTGTACGGCTGCATCATGGTGTTATAGTAACTTTACTGCGATATAGTCAGCGTCACTCGGGTTAAATGTGATCTAGTTCACAAAACTGGCCAATATCGGCATTGCGATTTGTTCTGCTTTTCACCTTGCAGGATAAATAATTTTATATCGGTTCAGATATTTTCCGATGCAATGCCAATTATGTTTACTTTTCTATTGTTTCCCAAGTAAAATAAAAATGGGAGTGTTTGCAGTTTAATACCTTTGCTTTTAAAAATATTTGTAAAAATTTGAATTTATTTTTATCAACGTTTAGTTTTAATTGTGTCCCCCGAGGGAATTTGAGCATGTGATCGTTCGATTACTCAGACAATACACTTCTCTGCTCACCTGGGAAATAATCTGTAGTGATGTCCTCCTGACACTCCTCATCACCGCTCACATAGGGCTCTTCTTTTATCGTTATGGCTATAACATCGTTCAGATCTTTGTCCTGATGGAAAATCTGTGAAACAAATATTGTAAATGTCAGAAGACGGATGGCGAATATGAGGGAATGTTCTGGATGAGTAGAAAAGGTCATTAATGACAATCACTAGTTGTCATACACATGTATACTCGGCATGGCTAGACGTGGTTCAGGTTGTGTCAGTGGAGGAGATCAGATTCTACCAGATACATCCGGGGCTGTTTGTCTCAGGGGAAATAAAGGATCAGATCGGTAGAAATCCAACCTGATGGTTCCTTATTCCAACCAGCAGTCTCCATAGCCAGAAGATTGTGAGAAGATCCAGACAACATGTAATGTCTATGGTCAGCTTTATCCTCCATCTCCACCTCTCATTACACAAGTATAAACCATCTAATACTGCTGGATAACCCAAGACTGAACACTCGAGGAATGCAACAGAATGTGGAAAACGTGAGAAAATTCTGTCTCAAGGTATGCGGAATAATAGGTGGCCACACGCATTAGATTTGGTCAGCCAAAATGGCTGATTTTGGCCATTTCAGCTGATGATCGCCTGGTCAGGTAGGTTGCTGCCAGAGCTGTGAAATTGGTAGGTCACACCGCCAAATCATAGTCCTCTCCTAATTTCCTATTGTGCCTGTAAGTAGCCAAATCCTGCTTTACATAGTGACTCTCTCTATTGTGGAGTCAGTAGGTTAAACCACCTACTCAGACTCCTTTATTTTTCCTTAGCCTGACTCCACCTCCTTCATAAATGGCTGATAGCCATGGTCAAGCGGAAACTGCGAAGCTCCACTAATTTACGAACTAGTGACTGAATTCTTATGAAAAAAATATGTAACAAACTATACGTCTAATTATACAATATTAATAATTCTATAATATTAGTAAAATAATTCATCATTTTATTTTCAAGCCGGAGCAGAGGCGGTCATTTTTTTTTTTTTCCTGACTCCACAGCCATGGTCTATACTAAGTTATTCGCCCCATGTATTAGCCTATTGAATGCTTCCACATTTAATGGCGTTTAACCTCAATAAATGTTATAACATGGAACATTTTAAAAAAACCTCACCAAAAATTCTTTAAAAAGATGTTTAACATCAGGCCGACGGATTCTGTGGCCTCCAAATTGTCTTTTTCACCTGTTTTATTATGAACAAACAAATGACACAGAACAAGATCTTTATTTCAAAGAACAAATTTATTCAACTATTAAAATTCATAAGGAATAAATTATAAAAAATAAAAACATTTTTATCACTGTAATGTGTATTGTTCATAAAATAGAGCCCCCTCCCCCACTGATCAGATACTCATGAGCAATCCTTTGGATAGACCATCAGTATGAAAAATATGTTTGGTGGGCCCAGAAAACCCTTTAAGTGCCATGTTGTTATGGATATGTGTATTGCGCAATAGTAACAAATGAAAAGTAGAACAAAATTACCATGGTGTTCCTCTGGGCACTCTCAACAGAGAATTTAGTGTGTACTTAATTTTTCTGCCCACTTCATTGGTAACGACAAATCGATTTTGGGTTTCTCTAACAATAAAGTTGCGTAAATTCTCCGGCAATGCCTGTTTTCCCCTTAAACCATCATAATTAACTAAATTTGTCCATTTCTTGTATAAGTCAAAGGGGACCAGTTCTTGAAAAAGTAACTGTGCAAAGCGGTGCGGCTCGTCACGTGCAGCAGTCTGTAAAAAATTAAGTCTTGCGGAGTCCACAACACGAAGTTCAAAATCGGAAATGAGTGGCAAAACAGGAAGGAGCACTGCACCAGTCATATCTGAGGTACCGGTATCATCTATCCTGTTGTCAGTGTTGCTGGAGGCGATGTTGGTAGTGCCATTGTTGTTTGTACCGGATGTAAAAAAGGTGCTAGTGCTGTTGCTGCTGGATGTAGCGATGGTGGTAGTACCGTTGTTGGAGTTATATGTAGTGATGGCACTAGGGCTGGTGGTAATGCCGCTGTTGGTGATGGATGTAGCGATGGCGCTAGGGCTGGTGGTAATGCCGCTGTTGGTGATGGATGTAGCGATGGCGCTAGGGCTGGTGGTAATGCCGCTGTTGGTGATGGATGTAGCGATGGCGCTAGGGCTGGTGGTAATGCCGCTGTTGGTGATGGATGTAGCGATGGCGCTAGGGCTGGTGGTAATGCTGTTGTTGGTGATGGATGTAGAGAAGGTGCTAGTGCTGTTGTTGATGGTGCAGGTGGTAGTGCCTTCAGCTTGTTCTAGACTGAAGTTGGGTGCTTGCTCACCATCATCTATAGGCATGGAAGAAACACGGTTGACGTCATCTGAAGCCATCTGATCAGAGGATAGTGCTTTCTTTCCACCATTTTTTGCAACCTGTTTGACTCTTGAAAGTGCTTGCTTTACCCCTTCTTCAAATGCTTGGTTCAGAGAAGGGATCCCTTTGATGATGCCAACTTCCACCATCCGGTTGACTTTTGCAAAGACTTGCTTTATACCATCTTCCAGCACTTGGTTTACGCAGGAAAATGTTTTTTTAACTGCGTCCGCCACGAGGTTGTCAATAAGATGGGGCAATTTGGAGTGAAGTTCCTTTATCTCCATTTCCAAACTTGAAAGCCTTTCTTCAGCACCACATCTGCATTTAGCAATGCACGCTGTTGGTCGTATCATGGGTGAAGTAGTGGAAATAGCTATGGGGTCAATTTTCTTTGGAGCTGAACACCTATCACGCTGGTGGGAAGACAAATGTCCAGCCATATTTTCTTCACTAGACAGTAAATTCAAAGTGGCCTTCAAAAGACTGCCCGCATTCACTTCTGATGTAACGCAGTCCATCCTTGGAGGAGT
Source organism: Leptodactylus fallax (assembly GCA_947044405.1). Classification (NCBI taxonomy): domain Eukaryota; kingdom Metazoa; phylum Chordata; class Amphibia; order Anura; family Leptodactylidae; genus Leptodactylus; species Leptodactylus fallax. The sequence goes on from CAMRHE010000585.1 coordinate 789,460, forward strand.
TTCACCAAAGGAGTTGTCTTGTCTATAGTCATGTGCTTCGAGAACATCTGCCTGGATGACAGGATCCATACCGGCAGTGGCAGTAGGGGCTTCAGTGGTGTCCTCATTTGGTTTCTGACAATAACCAAGGTCGGTGCACTGAAGAACGGCGTTTTTGGCTCGCAGTTTACTTTCCCTTGGAGCCTCAGGCACGTTCTCCTTTCCAACCAATGTCCTTTTTCTTGTCCTCACAGTCAGTACCTTCAGCTCCTAAAAGGGAAAATATTTGGTAAAGGACTCCAATTATAAAGCACAAGGTAAAAACATGTACCAATTTAATGGGGTTAAGAGGGGAGGACAAACTTCTGGCAACGTATATACTGTAATGGATGGGTCAAATCTGTAATGGAGATGGCGGTCCCCCGTCACGCCCATTCTGACCAGTAGTCTATATTAGCCTGTTCTGCTGATGCTCCATCTCTTGGTCACGTGACCAACCCCGCTCTAATCTTGCTAACCAAGACTTCAACAGAGCATTCTGAAATAGAAGATTTATACCACCCTGCCAGCACTGTTAAAAGTTTGGGGCACTGGCAGCTATCTTAGGAAGCCGACCTTCCTGCTGTAGTGTATACACTGCAGAAACCTTTTCTTCCTACATACCCATCCGAATCTATTAGGGTGTGTTCACACGGAGGAATTTGCCGTGGATTTGGGGGCGGAATTCGCCCCCGAATCTGGAGCAGATTCCTCCCGGAATCCGCCTCCCATTGTTTTCAATGGGAGGCAGAGATCGCAGCAGGGAGCGGAAAAAAGAAGCGTCCTGCTAGATCTTGCCGCGGATTCCGCCCATGGTGTCCATGGCTCGAGACTCCCTCCTGATTAGGCCCATTCATCCGATGTACTGTATCGGCATCCTGTTGTGGCTAGACCGCGGCGAAAATTCCGGCGGTGGAAAATGAAGAGAATTCCTCTTCATTTTCCGCTGTGTGAACATACCCTTGAAGGGTTTATTCTAAGTCATAATAAACATCAACACAATAAATAAAAGTACGTACCTTCTTTATAGTAGTCTCCAGCATTGGCGCACAAGGACAGAAATAGGCTCGTGTTTTCTTTCTATTATAGAACCTTTTTTAGGGCATTTTGTAGTGCAGGTTCTATAATGTACGGCCGCAGGGGTCAGAGAATGCATGGGGTCTCATTTATATATAGTGTCTCTCATTTACACTCCTAAACATTGAAGTTACAATACCAAGAAGGATCTGCCGTAGGTTCTACAAATCGAGGAAATAGTCAGTTGCACCAAGATCTGCAAATAGTTGAATTTCCAAGTCCCGAGCTCCAAGCTGTATCATGTGGGCATAAAACACAGATTGAAAGCAAAGTTCTTCAGTCACATGAAACCTCAAAAATTGGTTCAAGTGGTTTGAGATGATTGTGTCACGTCACTGTGCCAGATATGCCGCTTGTCCCAAACTCGGAAGGTCAGAATCCGTGACCTGAGAGACTCTGCTTTATCACTCCGGTAGATCACTACGTGCCTAAGCTCAGATGTCAGCGCTGGTCAATGTTGTGTATCCCGGTGGTTGTGAGAACGAAGAACTGGCATGACAGCCAGAGGTGCACGGAGGAAAACCTCTGCATGGGGGGAAATATCTAATTGGATGCCTGGTGACTATGCTTTTCCCCTTTTACTGTAAACAGCACTGTATGTGCAGCAGAGGGTGAAAAACAGGATTGCAAAGCGTCCAATATCTTGCCTTCCCTTGATTGGTCTCAGTGGGCATGTGAGACGACTTCTGGTATCGATACACAAGACCAAACTGATACCAGTGGTGGACAAAGGAGCACCGAGGACAGACAGATATGCTTTAGTTTTTATTTTACCTCCCCTAGCCTTCATATGAGTTGCTCCAATTCCTGGACAATCCCTTTATCATAAAGGGGGAGGTGGAATAACATCATAAACATAAAACAACAAAGACAAAAGTTACTGTCATAGAAAAAGCTGGATTTGGCCACTTGCAGTGAATTTAGCGCTAACAGTAAAATATTGATTGAAGTTGTGACCCAGCTATTGGCTCAGAAAGCAAAAACAATACCTATAACTAGATCTGCTGGTTTACTACAACCAAGTACAGGATTTCACATAAATTCTTAGAAGACCTGTAAAGAATATTTGCCGAAAATTATATGAAGAACTGAAAAAAAAAATAAAAAAAATTGGGCAACTGCAGGACACTGATGATACCGCTCTGCGGGGAGAAGGTGATGACTACTAAAAGAGAACTCTGTTGCTACCAAATTGCACCAGCTCTGACTTTGACAAATGTGACATCTATAAATCTGCAACATCTTCAGACTGTCTACATTTACACTGCCAAACTATTAGTAAATACAGGCCAAAGACTTCACAGCCCGTCTACACATCATAGGGAATATCTCCATCTACCTGATCATCCTGTGGAAGAAGAGGACTGGGACATCTCTCCGGTGTTGTCCTCTTACTGGATCTACCTGTAGGAAACACAGACAAGGACTGAATTCATTCTGTACATACAAATAATGGAAGTCCATGTGTATATAGTCATGTCTATTACCTGGTGATGTGAGGGGCTGGTGGTCCTCCATCCTGACCTCCTTGTACAGATCCTTGTGTCCTTCTAAATACTCCCACTCCTCCATGGAGAAATAGACAGCGACATCCTGACACCTTATAGGAACCTGACAACACAATGATACAGTCATCACCCAGACCCCTCCAGTTACTGTATAATGTCCCAGCATTCCCAGCAGTGTCACCTCTCCAGTCAGCAGCTCCAGCATCTTGTTGGTGAGTTCTAGGATCTTCTGTCCATTGAACTCCTTTTGTGCCAACAAGTGAGGTGAAGGACCCAGGATTTGGTTCCGGGTTCCTCTCCATCCTTCATACACAGGAGCCTGACAGCGCCCACTAGAGGTCTTCTTCACTACTGTATAATTCTGGTTATGGGGAGACACATTAATAAATATCACTACATACATGTGCAGAGTCCATCACCTCTCCAGTCATATCATCTGTTATTACTATAGATAAGAATGATGTAATGTGACATCATCAGAATCTCTCACCTCTCCAGTAAGCTGGTAGATGATCTCTAGGGTGAGATTTAATAGACTTTCCGCCATCTTGTTCCTGTCTCTTTCCATCCTTGATGGGTCAGTTGGGAAGATTTTCTTACATAGGAGACATCAGCTGAGAGGATTCTATATTGTAGAAACCTGAACAGCAAGATGAGACAATGTAACAAATCCAGAATATTCCATGTAAATAAGATACAATTATTGGAGATAATAAGAGGAGACATTACATGTAGATGAGGACACAGCAGAGTTATCGGACAACCTGAGCCATAGTAATAAATCCGGAACATCTTTACATCGTCTCATCTAAGTTTACACAAAACAAATATTAGACATAGTAAATCTTATCTAGTGTAAAACTCCTAGTGCGGTACAAGAGAGCCCTGGTGGTCTGAGACTACTGGGCGGGGATGTCATTAAAGTGATACTTTATCAGGAAGCAAAAAAACTAGGGCTGGGCAATTCATCGAAAAATAACCGAAACCAGCCGTCAGTCCAGATAACCGACATGATTCTGCGTATTATCACCCAGCCCGAATTAAAACAATTATCAATAATTAGAACAAAATCTCAGACCTACCTAAACCAAGTACAGACATCAGAAGAGACCCCTAAATAAATACACAGCTTATACCAAACCTCTAAATAATTACATCCCCCCCAGACCAGATCCCACATTGTATACAGACCCCAGACCAGACCCTAAAATTAAGACCACAGGACAGATCTCCTGAAATAAATCAGACACCATACTAAACCCGTAAATGAACCCTTAATAAAGGGAGACCTAAAATAAGCCCTTATCCTGTTTAGGACTGTCCGCTGACCTTAGACATCAGGCTGTAGAGGTCTAAACTCTGTGGCCACATTCTTCGATGTCGCTGCCGTTCCCTCTCCGGCTATCTAGCATGAGCAGTCAGTTCTCCGACTGTCAGAGACATCAGAAGACAGGAGTGGTTTATTCCTCTGCTAGTCTTCTTCTGTACACACTACATACGGCTGAATAAGCGCCATGTGGTGAATAGAGGGAGGAGCAGGGTCACTGACTACTGGACCCAGCCGTCACACAAGTGCCAGAATCCTCCAGAAGTAGAAGAGATGGCGGGTCTTAGGAGACCCAGATCAGTTCTGCCAGTGACTACTGCCACTATGGGGGTTGTTTTTACCAGTAACTGGAGCTCCTATAGATGTCCCCAGTTACAGAGGATAAATACAATAAAAAAAAGTGTGAATGTCCCCCAGGGGTCTCTTATGGCCTCATGGGAGAGATATTATGTATTAACAGCACATACATATGGATAGAAAAAATAACCAAAAATACAAGGAAAGAAAGATGCAAACGGTCTCCATAGACGCGTACCTAATCCTGTCTCCATAGACTACACATGTACCTAATCCTGTCTCCATAGACTACACATGTACCTAAACCTGTCTCCATAGACTACACGCGTACCTAATCCTGTCTCCATAGACTACACATGTACCTAAACCTGTCTCCATAGACTACACATGTACCTAAACCTGTCTCCATAGACTACACGCGTACCTAATCCGGTCTCCATAGACCACACATGTATCTAAACCTGTCTCCATAGCCGCCCTGTTCATCAGACACTACACATAGAACAAAACGTCCGTAACAAAAGAAAAAAAAAACTTCTCCAAAACTATGTTATTGGACAGCTCTAAAAAAAAATACATAATTACTTTGGTAGCCCAAGAATTAGAAATGTTTAGGGCCATGAAAACCACACGTGCTCATAAACACTAAAATGTCTCTTGTTATTAAGGAGTTAAACAGATGAAGACCCCCCCCCCAAAACCAAACCTCTAAATAAAATGACTGACCCCAGAGCAGATTAATAACCACAGCATTTACTTACTTACCCCTCCCCCTCAGCTCCGGGCCCCTCCGCACCAGGCCCCGATGCTGCCAAGTGTAAGGACTTAGTTCACCGTTACCTGGAGATGAAAGGACACCAGGAGCGAGGAGGGGGGTCTAGAACAAAGATGTAACATCATGCCCCCGATATGCAGTCCCATGTAAAATACAACAGGCCCCCGATATGCAGTCCCATGTAAAATACAACAGGCCCCCGATATGCAGTCCCATGTAAAATACAACAGGCCCCCGATATGCAGTCCCATGTAAAATACATCAGGCCCCTCAGAAATACAGTCCCATGTAAAGCCATCACTCCCTCCATTCATCTCCTCACAGACAGTCCCATGTAAGCCCCTCCCCCCTTACCCTGCACCCCCGGCTCTTCTCTCTTCAGCACAATACACACATGGAGACTATCGCACTGCTGCTGCTTCCTGTAATGAGAGAACCTGGAGGAGGTCACATGACCAGACAGGAAGGGGCGGGGCTTCCCCTCAGCTCAGCGGTCCGGAGCAGAGACACAGCTGTGGCTGAGGTGATGATGGCGCCGCCTCTGGCAGCTTCTTAACCCTTTCAAGTAACTTTGCCTGGAAAAAAATAAATCAGTTTCAACCACGTAAAACGGACACCGTGTTGTGTCATGTGACAGATCCTGCTCCTGATCTCAAATGAGGGAGAAAAGCTGGTACACATAGTGCGCCGACCAAATCCTATGGGTTATGGGGTTCCCTATGGCGGACGTGGACTACAAACTCTGAGGGGTCTTTTAGCTTCTGACCAGCTTGTCAGACACCAGATGTGATCTGTAGTGGTGTAGAGGTCTTGTGGGCCTCCGTGCAAACTTTTGTCCGGGTCCCCTCCCTAGAGCGAATTCTTGATAGTGACGGTTATGGGTGCTGCAGCGATATCTCAGATACTTGAAAGAGATACAGCTTTAGTACCCACAACCGCAGTAATAAAGAATATGGTGAGTGAGCAGCACAGAACCAGCATGTACAAAACACTGGGACAGTATAATATGCTCCACAATGGCCCCCACACAGTATAATATGCTCTGCATTGGCCCCACACAGCATTATATTCTCCGCAGTGGCCCCCACACAGTATTATATGCTCCACAGTGGCCCCCACACCCAGAGCTGATGCTATCGTTATACTCTGGGGTCTCCCCCCGAGACTATGAGGCATAACCAGCCCCCGAGACTGTATGGTGTACCCCCTGAGACTATGTGGCATAACTCCACCCCCCAAGACTGTGTGTTGTACCCTCCTAGACTATGTAGCATAACCCCCGTCTCCCCAGACTGTGCGGTGTACACCCCGGTACTATGTGGCACAACTCCCCCCCACCTCCCGAAGCAGTGCGGGGTACCTCTGGGGTACAAGTGCTACACGTTAAAAACTACTGAACTAGACCGTGAGGAGGAATAGACCCGCTGACAGGAGGAGCAGACACATCACTGACTAGAATGAAGCTGCTTCTAGGATCCACTAAGATGGCGGCTCAGCTGTAGTTGTGTGTTCTGTACACCTCAGGGGCGCCCTCTGTTGGTGACAATGAAGCTGCGATCTGATGTGTAACTGCATTAGGTCACTGACAGGAATGTCCTGATAACAGAGCAGAGAGGACACTTATTATCATGTCTGACCCTAATACAGGCAGCCATGACATCCTGAGCCCTCCTTCCCTTATACTGTACCAGGCGGCCATGACATCCTGAGCCCTCCTTCCCTTATACCAGGCAGCCATGACATCCTGAGCCCCGCTTCCCTTATACCAGACGGCCATGACATCCTGAGCCCCGCTTATCTTATACCAGACGGCCATGACATCCTGAGCCCCGCTTCCCTTATACCAGACGGCCATGACATCCTGAGCCCTCCTTCCCTTATACCAGGCGGCCATGACATCCTGAGCCCCGCTTCCCTTATACCAGACGGCCATGACATCCTGAGCCCTGCTTACCTTATACCGGGCGGACATGACATCCTGAGCCCCGCTTTTCTTATACCGGGCGGCCATGACATCCTGAGCCCCGCTTCCCTTATACCAGACGGCCATGACATTCTGAGCCCCGCTTTTCTTACACTGTGTTCCAAATTATTATGCAAACAGTGTTTAGGAGTGATAAGGTAAGAATTTTTTTTGTTTGTCAGTTAAACTCATGGATGGTGATGTGTGTCAGGGCTCTTTATATCACTGAAAGCAATTGCAGACACCTGTGCTAATTAGTTTGGCAGGTGTGTCCAATTAAAGGCAAGACTACTTAAGAAGGCTGTCCCACATTATTAAGCAGCCTACATTTTCAGCCAAAATGGGAAAGAAAAAGGATGTGTCGGCTGCTGAGAAGCAACAAATTGTGGAGTGTTTAGGTCAAGGCATGACTACAATCAACATTGCCAAGACACTTCATCGTGATCATCGCACAATCAAGAAGTATGTAGCTGATTCACAGCACACACGTGTGCGTGCTGATAAGGGAAAATTGAGGACTCTTTCCAACAGGCAATTACGTCAGGTTAAAAGAGCAGCTTCAAAAATGCCTTGTCATAGCAGCAGACAAGTTTTTGAAGCTGCTGGTGCCTCCAACGTCCCCCGAACAACAAGATGCAGGGTCCTTCAGAGGTTTGCAGCTGTGCGTAAGCCATCCTGTCGACCTCCTCTATCCACTGCACACAAGCAGAAATGGCTCCAGTGGGCCAAACAATACATGAAGACTGACTTCAAAACTGTTTTGTTCACCGATGAGTGCCGTGCAACGCTCGATGGTCCATATGGATGGAGTGGAGGATGGCTTGTTGATGGACACCCCATGCAAACACGGCTACGGTGCCAACAAGGAGGAGGTGGAGTAATGTTTTGGGCTGGAATCATGGGGAGAGAGATTGTCGGCCCCTTTAGGATCCCTGAAGGGGTAAAGATGAACTCCATAATGTATGTGGAGTTTCTCAAACAGCACTTCCTGCCATGGTTCAAGAAGAAGAACCATGCATTCCGCAGAAAGATCATTTTCATGCATGATAATGCACCGTCACATGCTGCAAATAACACATCTGCATCTCTGGCTGCTATGGGCATAAAAGGGGACAAACTTATGGTGTGGCCCCCATGCTCCCCTGACCTCAACCCCATTGAGAACCTCTGGAGCATCATCAAAAGGAGTGTCTATGATGGCGGGAGGCAGTTCTCATCTAAACAACAGCTCTGGGAGGGTATTCTGTCCTCATGCAAAACAACTGAAGCAGAAACCATCCAAAAACTGACAAATTCAATGGACGAGAGAGTTCAGAAGCTTCTTTCGAACAAGGGGTCCTATGTGCAAATGTAACATCACCTCGAATAAAGTTTTGGCTTGAAAACTGTTTGATTTCAGTTTGTAATAACCTGCTAATGCTTATAATTTCCCAATGACCATTTTTTTGTTCTTAATAAAAATGAAAAGGTTGCAAATTCTGCTGTGCATAATAATTTAAAACATGCATTTTGAGTGTTTTTTTTTTTTTTTTAAATATACTGTTATCATAGGCAGTTTGTTCAAAAACCTTTCAATTATACTCGAATAGTTGATGACTGGAAAATTACAATGACTGCAATTCATATAGGTAATTTTGGAAAATATGAGAAAATATTATTTGCATAATAATTTGGAACACAGTGTATACCGGGCGGCCATGACATCCTGAGCCCTCCTTCCCTTATACCAGGCGGCCATGACATCCTGAGCCCCGCTTCCCTTATACCGGGCGGCCATGACATTCTGAGCCCCGCTTCCCTTATACCGGGCGGCCATGACATTCTGAGCCCCGCTTCCCTTATACCGGGCGGCCATGACATCCTGAGCCCCGCTTCCCTTATACCGGGCGGCCATGACATCCTGAGCCCCACTTCCCTTATACCAGACGACCATGACATCCTGAGCCATGCTTCCCTTATACCGGGCGGCCATGACATCCTGAGTCCTGCTTTCCTTATCCCCAGTGGCCATGACATCCTGAGCCCCGCTTCCCTTATACCGGGCGGCCATGACATCCTGAGCCCCGCTTCCCTTATACCGGGCGGCCATGACATCCTGAGCCCCGCTTCCCTTATACCGGGCGGCCATGACATCCTGAGCCCCACTTTCCTTATACCAGACGGCCATGACATCCTGAGCCATGCTTCCCTTATACCGGGCGGCCATGACATCCTGAGCCCCGCTTCCCTTATACCAGACGGCCATGACATCCTGAGCCCTGCTTACCTTATACCGGGCGGCCATGACATCCTGAGCCCCGCTTCCCTTATACCAGGCGGCCATGACATCCTGAGCCCCGCTTCCCTTATACCGGGCGGCCATGACATCCTGAGCCCCGCTTCCCTTATACCAGACGGCCATGACATCCTGAGCCCTGCTTACCTTATACCGGGCGGCCATGACATCCTGAGCCCCGCTTCCCTTATACCAGACGGCCATGACATCCTGAGCCCTGCTTACCTTATACCGGGCGGCCATGACATCCTGAGCCCCGCTTCCCTTATACCGGGCGGCCATGACATCCTGAGCCCCGCTTCCCTTATACCCGGCGGCCATGACATCCTGAGCCCCGCTTCCCTTATACCAGACGGCCATGACATTCTGAGCCCTGCTTCCCTTATACCAGACGGACATGACATCCTGAGCCCCGCTTCCCTTATACCAGACGGCCATGACATCCTGAGCCCCGCTTCCCTTATACCAGACGGCCATGACATCCTGAGCCCCGCTTCCCTTATACCGGGCGGACATGACATCCTGAGCCCCGCTTCCCTTATACCAGACGGCCATGACATTCTGAGCCCCGCTTCCCTTATACCAGACGGCCATGACATTCTGAGCCCCGCTTCCCTTATACCGGGCGGACATGACATCCTGAGCCCCGCTTCCCTTATACCAGACGGCCATGACATCCTGAGCCCTCCTTCCCTTATACCAGACGGCTATGACATCCTGAGCCCCGCTTCCCTTATACCAGACGGCCATGACATTCTGAGCCCCGCTTCCCTTATACCAGACGGCCATGACATCCTGAGCCCCGCTTCCCTTATACCGGGCGGACATGACATCCTGAGCCCCGCTTCCCTTATACCAGACGGCCATGACATTCTGAGCCCCGCTTCCCTTATACCAGACGGCCATGACATTCTGAGCCCCGCTTCCCTTATACCACACGGCTATGACATCCTGAGCCCCGCTTCCCTTATACCGGGTGGCCATGACATCCTGAACCCCGCTTCCCTTATACCGGATGGACATGACATCCTGAGCCCCGCTTCCCTTATACCGGGCGGACATGACATTCTGAGCCCTGCTTCCCTTATACCAGGCGGCCATGACATCCTGAGCCCCGCTTTCCTTATACCGGGTGGTCATGACATCCTGAGCCCCGCTTTCCTTATACCAGACGGCCATGACATCCTGAGTCCTGCTTTCCTTATCCCCAGTGGCCATGACATCCTGAGCCCCGCTTCCCTTATACCGGGCGGACATGACATCCTGAGCCCCGCTTCCCTTATACCAGACGGCCATGACATTCTGAGCCCCGCTTCCCTTATACCAGACGGCCATGACATTCTGAGCCCCGCTTCCCTTATACCACACGGCTATGACATCCTGAGCCCCGCTTCCCTTATACCGGGTGGCCATGACATCCTGAACCCCGCTTCCCTTATACCGGATGGACATGACATCCTGAGCCCCGCTTCCCTTATACCGGGCGGACATGACATTCTGAGCCCTGCTTCCCTTATACCAGGCGGCCATGACATCCTGAGCCCCGCTTTCCTTATACCGGGTGGTCATGACATCCTGAGCCCCGCTTTCCTTATACCAGACGGCCATGACATCCTGAGTCCTGCTTTCCTTATCCCCAGTGGCCATGACATCCTGAGCCCCGCTTCCCTTATACCAAGCGGCTATGACATCCTGAACCCTGCTTCTCTTATACCAGGCGGCCGTGACATCCTGAGCCCCGCTTCCCTTATACCGGGCGGCCATGACATCCTGAGTCCTGCTTTCCTTATACCGGGCGGCCATGACATCCTGAGTCCTGCTTTCCTTATCCCCAGTGGCCATGACATTCTGAGCCCCGCTTCCCTTATACCAGGCCGCTATGACATCCTGAACCCTGCTTCTCTTATACCAGGCGGCCATGACATCCTGAGCCCCGCTTCCCTTATACCGGGCGGACATGACATTCTGAGCCCCGCTTCCCTTATACCAGGCGGCCATGACATCCTGAGCCCCGCTTCCCTTATACCGGGCGGACATGACATCCTGAGCCCTGATTCCCTTATACCGGGCGGACATGACATCCTGAGTCCTCATTCCCTTATACCAGGTGGCCATGATATCCTAAGCCCCGCTTCCCTTATATTAGGTGGCCATTATTTAGTGGCTGTGTGATGGCTGTTAAAAAAAGGACAGTGGAACGTGTCCATGTGACAGCCGTGTGAAAAAGGATAAAGAAGGACACAACCAAATACAAGCAGAATAGATATATAAGAAAACATTTATTGGGAAAAAAGTTTTCAGACAGTTATATATATTAATGTGAAATATTCTATGTACACGGATGATTTATAGCAGCTTTTCCCGGAGTATTTCTGCTGTTTAGATAACAGACATTTATTGGCCATCAGGGATGGTTGTGAACCCTGGAAAAAAACCTAAGTGTGGCTCCATGTTATAGGGGGGATAAATTAGCATCAGAATACAACGTTTGTTAATGTGTGAGAAAAATCCATGATGAAGCAATTAATAATATTTCCTATAAGACTCCATGTACACCAGTGGTTCTCAACCTTACTAATGCCGCCACCCTTTAATACAGTTTCTCATGTTGAGGTGACCCCAACCATAAAATTATTTTCATTGCTACTTCATAACTGTAAAAAACAGTTTTTTGTTTTTTTTTGCAGTAATTGATGATTTTATATTTACCCAGTAATTCTAATTCATGAAGTGTCGTTTTACCTCCAATATTGCTGCTTTTAGCAGAGTAGCTGCTTTAACCACTTCAGTACCGAGCCTATTTCTGGTAGAGGACCAGACACAATTTTGGGTTTTTTGTAGGTGCGGTTTTGAGGGCTGTAACATTTATTCATTTGGGTTGTTCAAGTAATTTCTGCGTCTTTTTTCGGTGACACATAGGGCTTTATTTTTATGTTTTTATTTTTGTATGTTTTTGAATTTTTTTTTTTATAGATCCGGGAAAATATAATCAAAAGGAGGGAAAACGTGTTTTTCCTCTCCGTTACGGTAATTTTTATTTTGTATGGTGTCGTCAGGGGTGGGGCTAGAACCTGTAATAAGGGGGTGTTTTTGATGTATTTATTTTTTTTTTATTATTTTATTTCAATTTTTTTTTTTTCCTAGTCATTTTATTTATTTTTTTTTTTACATTGTGTCCTCATAAGGTTACATCTAATCACAATTTTTTTTTATTTTTGTGGGGGAGGCCGATTTCCCCTGTAACTGGGGCTGGTACAATACATTTAGCCCCAGTTGCAGGAGGAATATAGCCTCCTGCCCATAACTACAGAGCTGATCTGGGTCCTGTAGGACCCAGCAGCTCTAAATCACTCTGATCCCGGCGGATCACATGACCACTGGGTCAGAGGGGAGCCGCATCATGGCGGCACCCATAGCGGTGTATACAGCGCTCATTGAGTGCTGTATACACAGCGATCGGGAAGGCAGGGATGGTAATAAACCTTCCCTGCCTTCTCTCTGGCAGACAGATAGAGGATCGGTGTCTCGGTTCCTAAGACCATCAGACATATGTGTTTTCCAGTGGTCTTAGGCGACCCCTGTGAAAGGGTCGTTCGACCACCAAAGGTTTGGCAACCCTCAGGTTGAGAACCGCTGATGTACACGAACACGTGCTGAGTCAGTTTCCTATACCGGTTTGTTTTGTGAGCCAGGCTCACTGAGGGATGTTAATGGGTACGTAGAGGCACGGGCAGCACACATATATCATCCATGTGCCATCTGTGCCGTTCAACCATGGACCTGGCGCATGCACAAGATTGTGCGCAGGTAGCCTAATATGATCGACATCCTCCTGCCCCGTGTGTAAACATTGCACCGGCAGATCCGTATATGGCCCTGCTCACTATTAGTCTGTGTGACATACAGGACACCCGTACAGACTTAGGTGTCACTCACACGTCTACATGAAGGTGTGCTCCGTTAAAGTGCCACCATAAAGAAAGAGATTATGCAAACATTACAATACACTGAAAAGTTCTAAATAATATACATATCCCAGAGAACTTATTTCACACCTTCAAAGACCCCTCGGCCAATCTCAGAGACCAGATCTTGAGATGGAAGGAGCAGCATGAGGGATGGAGGTGCTGTGTAACTCAACAAGTCAGGGAAAGCTGCATCTCTGCCGGACGTCATTGGGTATACAGAGAAATGGCTTCCCTATGGAGAGGGGTCAGGATTACAGGACAGTAAGATATCTCAGACATTGACTCATATACCTCTACTGATAAGAGCCTGAAATCCCAGCCGGCTCAGTGTGTGATCAGAAGGGGTAGACCAAAGGAAATCTTCCCAGTAAAGTATAAGGCCAGTCCTCGCCTGATAATTTCTTACCCATTATTTTCTGCTCTCTTTTCCTTTTATGACGTGACTTTACTATATGACTTTTTTTTTTTTTTTTTTTTAGAAATTTAGAAAATACAGTAAGTTCAAGAAGATGTTATTCCCATGAGAAAGAGTTTCCACTTTCTAGACATGGAAAGGGCTGCTCTCCTGTGTGAATTCTCTGATGCTGAATAAGAACCGATTTATGATAAAAACAGTTCCCACAGTCTGAACATGAAAATGGCTTCTCCCCCGTATGACTTCTTTGATGTTCAAGAAGATATTTTTTCTGTGTAAAATATTTTCCGCATTCTAGACAAGAAAATGTATTTTGAGTGTGAGTTCTTAGATGTGCAAATTGAGCGGCCTTTTGGTTAAAACGCCTGCCACATATAGTACATGCATATGGCTTCTCTCCTGTGTGAATTCTGAAATGCTGAACAAGATTTGATTTGTGAGTAAAAGATTTTTCACATTCTGAACATGAATATGGCTTCTCCCCTGCATGCATTCTCTGATGTCTATAAAATTCTGATTTCTGGTTGAAATATTTGCCACATTTTGAACACGAAAACGGCTTCTCCCCCGTGTGAGTTCTCAGATGTTGAACAAGACTTGATTTCTGGTTAAAGCAATGTCCACATTCTGGACATACATATGGCTTCTCCCCTGTGTGACGTCTTTGATGTTCAATAAGAGTTTGTTTCTGGGTAAAACATTTCCCACATTCTAAACATGAATATGGCTTCTCCCCTGTGTGAATTCTCTGATGCCTATCAAGTCCCGATTTATGGATGAAACATTTGCCACATTCAGAACATGGAAATGGCTTCTCTCCTGTGTGAATTCTCTGATGTCTGTCAAGTTTTGATTTAAAGATAAAACATTTTCCACATTCTGAGCATGAAAATGGCTTCTGTCCTGTGTGAATTCTCCGATGACTTGTAAGATTTGATTTCTTTGTAAAACATTTCCCACATTCTGGACACAAAAACGGCCTCTCCATTGTCTCAGTTCTTTCATTTTCATGTTCAACAGTCTGTGACGAATCAGAAGATAGATCAGGTTTAATAGGATCAGAGCATAGATCTCGGCTGTAAAGGTCTGAGGATATATGTGGGGTAATTGCATGTTCTTCATACGGCTCAATCTTCAGAAGGGCTGAAGGTTTATCTGGGGTAATGGCATGTTCTTCATATAGATCTTCTGCCTTAAAATCTGTAGCAGTCAAATGTCCCTCTGAACTCCTGGTAGAATCATCTGTCAAAAAAAAAAAAAAATATTTTTAATAATATAACCTTAAAATTGAATTATTTCATATTTCTGCATGCATCACAATCTGACGGTAGACCTCAGAGCACAAATTATTAGATCTTCATGTTTTAGGGGTTATCTGGGAGTAATAAAACTTACCAGGACATTCCTTGCACTGGATAAGCATTATTACTAACATTCTCCCCAGAAGCCCTTTTGTTACCTTTGCGAAGGGCTGCTTGGTAGGCCAAACTTTTGTTCCTATCTCCCCAGGGGATGCTCAGAGTCAAAGGACTGACTCCGAAACGCGTTGTTTTAAGAGTCACCCTTCACTGATTCCATCTATCTAGGTGTGAATTGTCAGCAGGTTTGCACAGTGCCCCCTGCTGGTGTGATGATGTGGGGGCCATCACATAGGACAGTCGGTCACCCCAAGCACCGATACAAGGACACTAACAGTTTAATGATATGAACATGACATCCTGCCTCCACATTTTGTCTCTCATGGCAGGGAGGATAACTGGCATTTTTTAGCATGTTAATGCTCACCCATACAAACAGGGGTTCCCCAGGAATGTCTCCACCAGATTACAACACTTCCTGGTCCTGCCTGATCACCAGATTTATCACCAATCCAGCATTTATAGGATCAGCCGGGACGTCATCAACCTACGAGTGTGCAGGATCTACAGGCCCAGCTTTAACATCTGTGGTAAGTGTACTGCAGGATACCATACAGAACCTGTATACCTCCATGTCCTGCCGTATCTCATCTTGTATCCAGGCTACAGGCCCAGCTGTAACATCTGTGGTAAATGTACCGCAGGATACCATACAGAACCTGTATACCTCCATGTCCTGCCGTATCTCATCTTGTATCCAGACTACAGGTCCGGCTGTAACATCTGTGGTAAATGTACTGCAGGATACCATACAGAACCTGTATACCTCCATGTCCTGCCGTATCTCATCTTGTATCCAGGCTACAGGCCCAGCTGTAACATCTGTGGTAAATGTACTGCAGGATACCATACAGATCCTGTATACCTCCATGTCCTGCCGTATCTCATCTTGTATCCAGACTACAGGCCCAGCTGTAACATCTGTGGTAAATGTACTGCAGGATACCATACAGAACCTGTATACCTCCATGTCCTGCCATATCTCATCTTCTATCCAAGCTAGAGGCGCCAACAGGGCCCTAGAGGCTGCACCTAATTGTCCAATTTCTCGATTAACCTTCTCTTTTGGCTGTAATATTGTCATCACTTCCATAGATCAACACCACATCACACTGAGGAAGACTCAGGTCAGGTCATCTCCTAGGTGCATTAATTTTTTTTTGTATTTTTGTGTTTCAACAATTAACACAGGCTAAATACTTTTATATTTTAATAGTTCTGAAATCTTCAGATGCAACAGTACCAATGGTGTAGAACAGAAAAAGTTATTTTTAAAATTTGTATTTTAATTTAATTATTTTTTTTTTTTAAATGAGAACTTTTATTTTTGTACCTTAAGGAACTTGAACATGCGATCATTTGATCACTTATACACTATGCTGCGCTTCTGTGCTTTATCTAGTGGTTTCTACTCACCTGGGCGGTTCCCTGTAGGAATGTCCTCCTCACACTCCTCATCACCACTCACATAGGGCTCTGCTTTTATAGTCATGGATATATCATTCATTTCTTTCAGATCTTTATCCTGATTCAAAAGCTGTGAAACAAATATTGTAATGTCAGATGGAGAAGTCACAGAGAATGTTCTAGATGAGAAGAAAAGATCTTTAACAATTTTCCGCATTATCACATACATGTACATGAGGTTAAAGGGCATACCCTGTTCATATACATGATGGTGATGGCCATCAATGTCTTCGCGAGATGCCAGTGGGTTCTGTAACGGGCACAATACACTGCAATACATATGCATTGTAGTATATTATACTAGAGATCAAACCCCTAATGATTAGGGACTTGGGAAAAAAAAATAAAATGTCTAAAACAAGTAAAAATAAAACCTTTTTTTCCCCATTGAAATATTTCTGTCAGGATGATCTATCTGGCTAATGCACCTTTAACGTTACCTGGACAACCTAGAAAACTTCAACTAAGGGTGGGTTCACACTTGCACCGGCACTGCGTCCGCCGCAAATGCGACCTAAATGTCGGAAAACTGGATAGGGAAAGGTTTGCGACGCTTTGCTTAGAAACCCATTCACTTCTATGGGTTTTTAAAGCAATGTGCGGGTGTGCGCTTACACGCTCTGCGCCGCGAGGCCAGTTTTTCCGTCGGAAACGAAGTCGGACATGCAGGACTTTGTGCCCGACGAAAAAAACTGGCTTTGCGGCGCAGAAGGTGTAAGCGCATTGCTTTTTTTAATGTGACTCATTAAAATAGTTGAGATCTAAAAATGGAGCCATTGAAAAATAAAACTAATTCCGCAAAAAGAACTTATATATCGTCGACATGAGAATAACGTTATGGGTCTTGGAATATGAGGATTAAAAATAATACTTTGTCTTTAAGGTCAAACTAGGCGGGGATAATGACAAAAATGTCTTGTAGACACTGGAAATGCAGTAGATGGATGACCACCTCAAGAACCTCATACACATGTATACTCGGCCTGGCTAGACCTGCTTCAGGTTGTGTCAGTGGAGGAGATCAGATTCTACCAGATACATCCGGGGCTGTTTGTCCCTGGGAAATAAATGATCAGATCGGTAGAAATCCAACCTGATGGTTCCTTATTCCAACCAGAAGTCTCCATAGCCAGAAGATTGTGAGAAGATCCAGACAACATGTAATGTCTATGGTCAGCTTTATCCTCCATCTCCACCTCTCATTACACAAGTATAAACCATCTAATACTGCCGGATAACCCAAGACTGACCGCAAGGACTTCACAGCCCGTCTACACATCATAGGGAATATCTCCATCTACCTGATCATCCTGTGGAAGAAGAGGACTGGGACATCTCTCCGGTGTTGTCCTCTTACTGGATCTACCTGTAGGAAACACAGACAGGGACTGAATTCATTCTCTACATACAAATAATGGAAGTCCATGTGTATATAGTCATGTCTATTACCTGCTGATGTGAGGGGCTGGTGGTCCTCCATCATCACCTCCTTGTACAGATCCTTGTGTCCTTCTAAATACTCCCACTCCTCCATGGAGAAATAGACAGCGACATCCTGACACCTTATAGGAACCTGACAACACAATGATACAGTCATCACCCAGACCCCTCCAGTTACTGTATAATGTCCCAGCATTCCCAGCAGTGTCACCTCTCCAGTCAGCAGCTCCAGCATCTTGTTGGTGAGTTCTAGGATCTTCTGTTCATTGATCTCCTCCTGTATCAGGGGGTGAGGTGGAGGCCCCGGGATTGGGCTCAGGGTTCCTCCATATCCTTCATACACAGGAGCCTGACAGCGCCCACTAGAGGTCTTCTTCACTACTGTGTAATCCTGGTTATGGGGAGACATATTAATAAATATCACTACATACATGTGCAGAGTCCATCACCTCTCCAGTCATATCATCTGTTATTACTATAGATAAGAATGATGTAATGTGACATCATCAGAATCTCTCACCTCTCCAGTAAGCTGGTAGATGATCTCTAGGGTGAGATGTAATATACTTTCCGCCATCTTGTTTCTGTCTCTTTCCATTGTTGAGGGGTCAGTTGGAAAGATTCTTTATATATTTATTCTATCTTGCAGGGATCTGAATGGAGAGAAGATAAGATTATATAAAATCGACACAAAATCCAATCAATAACTCCAGGTACATGTGCCAAGGGTGAGCCATGAGCCACGTGTCCCTGGGATCTAGTACATGGTGAGAATTAGGGGACAGCTCTCAATAGAGAATCACAGAAAAGAGACAAAATCTGTTAAAAGAATATTAAAAAATTTACTAATGAAATTCTGACAGAAAGTGAAAAGTTGTTTGAAAGTTTAGTTCTTTAAAACTGGATCAGTGGGTTGGGTCAAAAAAACAGAAGACCAATGAAATTCTGAATTTTATGACAACTGATGTTAAAAACAGTAAGAAGGTGTGAACTGCATGCAAAATATATCCTATCTTGTCTGTACAGTCATGGCCAAAAGTTTTGAGAATGACACAAATATTCTATTTTCACATGATCTGCTGCCCTCTGGTTTTTATGTGTGTTTGTCAGATGTTTTTATCACATACAGAAATAGAATTGCATTCATATTATGAGTAACAGAAGCTTATATTGACAGAATGAGTTAATGCAGCAAGTCAATATTTGCAGTGTTGACCCTTCTTCTTCAGGACCTCTGCAATTCTCCCTGGCATGCTCTCAATCAACTTCTGGACCAAATCCTGACTGATAGCAGTCCATTCTTGCAGAATCAATGCTTTCATTTTGTCTGAATTTGTTGGTTTTTGTTTGTCCACCCGTCTCTTGATGATTGACCACAAGTTCTCAATGGGATTAAGATCTGGGGAGTTTCCAGGCCATGGACCCAAAATCTCTATGTTTTGTTCCCTGAGCCATTTAGTTATCACCTTTGCTTTATGGCAAGGTGCTCCATCATGCTGGAAAAGGCATTGTTGAGCGCCAAACTGCTCTTGGACGGTTGGGAGAAGTTGCTCTTGGAGGACATTCTGGTACCATTCTTTATTCATGGCTGTGTTTTTAGGCAAGACTGTGAGAGAGCCGATTCCCTTGGCTGAGAAGCAACCCCACACATGAATGGTTTCAGGATGCTTTACAGTTGGCATGAGACAAGACTGGTGGTAGCGCTCACCTCTTCTTCTCCGAATAAGCTGTTTTCCAGATGTTCCAAACAATCGAAAAGGGGATTCATCAGAGAAAATGACTTTACCCCAGTCCTCAGCAGTCCACTCCCTGTACCTTTTGCAGAATATCAGTCTGTCCCTGATGTTTTTTCTGGAGAGAAGTGGCTTCTTTGCTGCCCTCCTTGAGACCAGGCCTTGCTCCAAGAGTCTCCGCCTCACAGTTCGTGCAGATGCACTCACACCTGCCTGCTGCCATTCCTCAGCAAGCTCTGCACTGCTGGTAGCCCGATTCCGCAGCTGAAACACTTTTAAGAGACGGTCCTGCCGCTTGCTGGTCTTTCTTGGGCGCCCTGGAGCCTTTTTGGCACCAATGGAACCTCTCTCCTTGAAGTTCTTGATGATGCGATAGATTGTTGACTGAGGTGCAATCTTTCTAGCTGCAATACTCTTCCCAGTTAGGCCATTTTTGTGCAGTGCAATGATGACTGCACGTGTTTCTTTAGAGATAACCATGGTTAACAGAAGAGAAACAATGATGGCAAGCACCAGCCTCCTTTTAAAGTGTCCAGTGGTGTCATTCTTACTTAATCATGACAGATTGATCTCCAGCCCTGTCCTCATCAACACCCACACCTGTGTTAATGGAGCAATCACTGAAACGATGTTAGGTGGTCCTTTTAAGGCAGGGCTGCAATGATGTTGAAATGTGTTTTGGGGGATAAAGTTCATTTTCTAGGCAAATATTGACTTTGCAAGTAATTGCTGTTAAGCTGATCACTCTTTATAACATTCTGGAGTATATGCAAATTGCCATTAGAAAAACTGAAGCAGTAGACTTTGTAAAAATTAATATTTGTATCATTCTCAAAACTTTTGGCCATGACTGTACATGAACCCTCCGATTTGGAAAGTTCTGCGGAATATGTTGGCGCTAGATTAATACAAAGGTTTATTATTATTATGAATACACGAATGTAAAGCGGCCATGAAGAACAGACAGTTTCATCCGTTTTCTACTAAGGTGGTGTAAATATAGCCTTAGCTGACCATCCCGACCTGACTGAGGTTCTACTGACCTGAAGCAACCGTGATGACAAGACCTAATGATCACGCCCTAGAAAAGTTTATAAATTATTGAAGACATTTCTGAATGAAGAAACCTGTAAAGAAAGATGTAGTTATAGATTACTAGACATAAGGTGCCAAAAAATCTACAAAAATCTGCACAAAAATATACAGGCAATAAGATGAAAAATGTCAATGATGATATTATCCACATCCCTGTAAGGGCAGGGTCACACGGTAGAATTTTCGTGCCAGAAAGATTCCACCTCCCTTTCGTGTCAATAAGTCGCTTCATTTTACGTTAGCGGAAAAAAAATGAAGCGTCTTGCCCGATGCGGATTCCGCCCAACATCCCATTGAAGTGAATGGACGTAGGGAATCTTTCTGTCGTGGGCAGGAAGATTTTCGTGGCATATTTTACATAGCGAATCTCGCTGCGTTAACTTACCCTTAATGCCCCAGTATACAATAAAGGCAGAGGAGAAAATATCACCGTGTGGGGGCAACAAATCCCACACGTCACCACAAGGCGGCAGTAACTGGTTCTTAGTATTACTCCAGAATAACGCTCATAGTCACCTGTGGCGAGAAACGGTCACGAACATGGAGGTCTACCGATAAACTCTTCAGTCCAAGCAGGAGGTCTGCAGACGACGGCCGGTAGATACTAAATCCTTGCCTAAAGGACCTTTGGTGATGTCATGATCATGTGATCAGCCTCACGTGTGGGAGGAGTCAAACTCCTTTTCTGCTACAATGTTTCCCTTGGCTGTATTAACCCATCAAATACCAGTGTGCTAGAGTTAAATGGGTTATCCCATTAGACACTTACGGATAGGGGATAAGCGTTGGATTGCCGGGGATCTGACCACTGGCTCTCCGGAGATCCTGAGAATTGAAGTTTGAAAGTTCCCCGAATGCTCTATCTGAACGGTTTGCCTTAGATATAGACCACGAGCACAAATGGAAGCCTGAAAGAAGCAGAGATGATAAGAAAGACGTTTGGACATGGAGATGGAAGCCCCATAGCTGGCCGTACACGTGAGATACAAGTCAGCCAAAATGGCCAATTCTGACCAGCGAACAATCAAAAAATACAGCAAATGACTGTCCACGATGGCCGATGGCAGACTTCAGATCTGTTCTGAGGGCTGAGGATTTGGAGTCGGGGCCAGTTTTGGGTGGAATAAAAAATAAAAGTTACCAACTCTGCATTTAAAGAGTGATTAACCCCTTCCCACCAGGGGGATTATTCAATTTTTGTCTTTGATTCCCGCCTTTCAAACCCCATAACTTTTTATTTTTCCATTCACAGAGCCATGTGAGGGCTTAATGTTTGCAGGACAAATTGTTCTTCATAATGGCCCCATTTATTATTCTGTACAATCTACTGGGAAGCTGGAAAAAAATTCAGAATGGGGTGGAATTGGAGAAAAACTGTGTTTGTGCCACTTTCTTACAGACTCGTTTTTACGGCGTTCACTCTGCAGCCAAAATGACAAGTCATCTGTATTCTATGTTTTAGTACGATTCTGGGGATACCAAATGATTTAGTTTTATTTACATATTAACCCCTTAACAAAAATCTAAAACGTTGCAAAAAAATTATTTTCTTAAAGTCGCCATATTCTGACTCTCTGACTCTGACACTTTTTTTTTTTTTTTCCCGCTGCAGCGTTCACTGTACGGAAAAAATCTCTTCATTAGATTCTCATATTAGTTTGTGTACACCCGGATGGACTCAATAAAGTGATTCAGGCTAAGGCCCCACATGGCGTCTGGCGGCAAAAAAGTGCTGCGGAAAAAACCGTGGTGGCGATGCATCGCGGTTCTTCCCGCGGCGCTTTGCACAGAAAGTTCACAGAGGTTTCCTCTGCAGACTTTCTGCTTCAATTATACCCATAGGGAAGTTGCCGGTATTTCCATAGATATAATCGACACAATGTGATCCAAAAATTGGAAATCGCCACGTGTTCGCACTATTTTACCGCAAAGTGGGCATTGGATTCGCTAAAATCCCATCCACTTGGCTGCGACTGTAAAATGGCAAGTTTTTTTTCCCGCTGCGTTTACGCCACATGAGGCCTCGGCCTCAGGCTGCTTTTTATAAAAGACTATGGGGGATCTTCATATCCCAGGCTCGTGTACGAGAAGACACGATAATCTACACCACCTGGAAGCTGACATAGATTTCAGTGATCTGCCCATTAAATTTTCTCCTTCAATCTTTTACACTTACACTTATAATTATTATTTTTTTATATTTCCCTCTTTCCCATTATCGTTGTACATCCTAATATCTCCTCCTGTAATTTATTTTCCTTCTTCCTCCCCATACTACCATTTCTCTCTGGTTGCACCGATGCTACAGCTATTGTTCTCTGGTTTCAGCTCTGCTTGCTCTGCCCAGGACTCCTCCACCTGTCCCCATTGTCTTTTCCCTCTGTCTCCTCTCTGCTCTCCCCCCATTGCCCCCCTCTCCTTCTGATTAACCCTTACCTCTCTGCCCCGCCTCCCAGCCTATTGACTCCCATTGACTCTCTCTTCCGCCCTTCTCTTTCCCTCCCCCACCTCTCTCATCCCCTCTGCTCCATCCTCCTCTTGAATAAAAACAAAAACCAGTGAAAAGTCATCAGAAAAACATTTCACACTGCAGAGGTTTTACCAATTGCAGACGTCCTGGATAACTCTGCTACATCTGTAATTCATTACACTTGTATATATACATGTCTGCTTTGTGACACTCTAATCTATACTACTTATTTTGACACAGACAGCTCTACTACATACACGTCACACACAGACAGCTCTGCTACATACACGTCACACACAGACAGCTCTGCTACATACACGTCACACACAGACAGCTCTGCTACATACACGTCACACACAGACAGCTCTGCTACATACACGTCACACACAGACAGATCTGCTACATACACGTCACACACAGACAGCTCTGCTACATACACGTCACACACAGACAGCTCTCCTACATACACGTCACACACAGACAGCTCCGCTACATACACGTCACACACAGACAGCTCCGCTACATACACGTCACACACAGACAGCTCCGCTACATACACGTCACACACAGACAGCTCCGCTACATACACGTCACACACAGACAGCTCTACTACATACATATCACACACAGACAGCTCCGATACATAGACACACTTACTAGTACATACATAAGGCTGTTTTCACACAGTGCACATTGTATATTTTAGTGTAATTTCATGTTTCATCCATTTTTTTTATCTGTAAAAAATAAAGTAAGTCTTGTCTTCTTTTCCTCATCACCTAGCAATGTATTTGTGAAAAACAGACAGCAGATGGATGACGTCCTGTACTGTCTGATCTATATAATATATAATAGGTCCGTGCAGTGTCCGATTCTATATAATATATAATAGGTCCGTGCGGTGTCTGATTCTATATAATATATAATAGGTCCGTGCGATGTCTGATTCTATATAATATATAATAGGTCCGTGCAGTGTCTGATTCTATATAATATATAATAGGTCTGGGCAGTGTCTGATTCTATATAATATATAATAGGTTCGGGCGGTGTCTGATCCTATATAATATATAATAGGTCCGTGCGGTGTCTGATTCTATATAATATATAATAGGTCCATGCGGTGTCTGATTCTATATAATATATAATAGGTCAGTGCAGTGTCTGATTCTATATAATATATAATAGGTCAGTGTGGTGTCTGATCTATATAATATATAATAGGTCCGTGCGGTGTCTGATTCTATATAATATATAATAGGTCCGTGCGGTGTCTGATTCTATATAATATATAATAGGTCAGTGCAGTGTCTGATTCTATATAATATATAATAGGTCCGTGCAGTGTCTGATTCTATATAATATATAATAGGTCGGTGCAGTGTCTGATTCTATATAATATATAATAGGTCAGTGCAGTGTCTGATTCTATATAATATATAATAGGTCGGTGCAGTGTCTGATTCTATATAATATATAATAGGTCAGTGCAGTGTCTGATTCTATATAATAGGTCAGTGCAGTGTCTGATTCTATATAATATATAATAGGTCAGTGTGGTGCCTGATCTATATAATATATAATAGGTCCGTGCGGTGTCTGATTCTATATAATATATAATAGGTCCGGGCAGTGTCTGATTCTATATAATATATAATAGGTCCGTGCAGTGTCTGATTCTATATAATATATAATAGGTCCGGGCAGTGTCTGATTCTATATAATATATAATAGGTCCGGGCAGTGTCTGATTCTATATAATATATAATAGGTCCGTGCAGTGTCTGATTCTATATAATATATAATAGGTCTGGGCAGTGTCTGATTCTATATAATATATAATAGGTCAGTGTGGTGTCTGATCTATATAATATATAATAGGTCCGTGCGGTGTCTGATTCTATATAATATATAATAGGTCAGTGCAGTGTCTGATTCTATATAATATATAATAGGTCCGTGCAGTGTCTGATTCTATATAATATATAATAGGTCGGTGCAGTGTCTGATTCTATATAATATATAATATGTATGTAGCACTGACATCCCACCTGATGAAGATCTTGGAGAGATTGGTTCTCACACATCTCCGCCCTCTAGTGAGCCCCGCTATGGACCCACTCCAGTTTGCTTATCGGCCGGGCATTGGGGTAGATGATGCCATCATCCATCTTCTGCACAGGGCCCTGTCTCACCTGGAGAAACCAGGGAACACGGTGAGAATAATGTTCTTTGACTTCTCCAGTGCTTTTAACACCATACAGCCCAGGTTATTGAGGGACAAGCTGGGCCTTGCTGGAGTGGACCACCACCTCTCCAACTGGATCCTAGACTACCTCACAAATCGACCTCAATACGTGAGAGCCCGAGACTGTGTGTCAGGTACAGCGATCTGTAATACGGGGGCACCTCAGGGTACGGTTCTCGCCCCTTTCCTCTTCACACTGTACACTGCAGATTTTAGGTGCAACTCATCCAGCTGCTACCTACAGAAGTATTCTGACGACTCTGCAATAGTGGGTCTCATCACAGATAATGATGACAGGGAGTACAGAGAACTGAACCGGGATTTTGTGGACTGGTGCCACCGGAACCACCTGAAGATTAACGCGGGGAAGACCAAGGAGATGGTGGTGGACTTCCGCAAAGGCAGAAGCCCTCCTAAACCAGTGGACATCCTGGGGACGGACATCGAGATTGTGAACACCTATAAGTACCTGGGTTTGCTCCTTAATAATAAGCTGGACTGGGCAGATCATATGGAGGCCCTGTACAGGAAGGGCCACAGCAGGCTCTACCTGCTTAGGAAGCTGAGAGCCTTTGGAATCCGGGGGGCACTTCTTAGAACTTTCTTCAACTCGGTAGTGGCATCAGCCATCTTCTTTGGAGTGGCCTGCTGGGGGAGCAGTATATCAACCAGGGACAGAAATAAACTTGACAAGCTGATTAGAAGGGCCAGCTCTGTCCTGGGGAGCCCACTGGACCCAGTGCAGGTGGTGGGTGACAGAAGGATACTGTCCGTGGTGAGCTCCATGCAGAAGAAGAAGTCCCATCCCATGCATGAGACTGTGATCGCGCTGAGCAGTACTGTCAGTGACCGACTGCTCCACCCTAGGTGTGAGAAGGAGCGCTATCGGAAGTCTTTCCTCCCCACCGCGGTTAGGCTGTACAACCAACACCGACCTAAGCGGAGATCATTACACACAGAGAACTGAAATATCTCTCTGCCTGTTAAATCCCCCCCCCCCCCCCTGCTACGCCCTATCTGTCTGTCTGCTATCAATGTAATGCCTCTCACCTTGGAATATTCCTGTACATGTTGTATTTGTATTTGTATCTGCTTATCTTTGCTGCTGTAACACACTGAATTTCCCCATTGTGGGACTATTAAAGGACTATTATTATTATTATTATTATTATTATTAGGTCAGTGCAGTGTCTGATTCTATATAATATATAATAGGTCGGTGCAGTGTCTGATTCTATATAATATATAATAGGTCCGGGCAGTGTCTGATTCTATATAATATATAATAGGTCCGTGCGGTGTCTGATTCTATATAATATATAATAGGTCCGTGCAGTGTCTGATTCTATATAATATATAATAGGTTCGGGCGGTGTCTGATTCTATATAATATATAATAGGTCCGTGCAGTGTCTGATTCTATATAATATATAATTGGTCTGGGCAGTGTCTGATTCTATATAATATATAATAGGTCCGTGCAGTGTCTACCCTATATAATATATAATAGGTCCGTGCGGTGTCTGATTCTATATAATAGGTCAGTGTGGTTTCTGATTCTATATAATATATAATAGGTCCGTGCGGTGTCTGATTCTATATAATATATAATAGGTCAGTGCAGTGTCTGATTCTATATAATATATAATAGGACCGTGTGGTGTCTGATCTATATAATATATAATAGGTCCGTGCAGTGTCTGATTCTATATAATATATAATAGGTCCGTGCGGTGTCTGATTCTATATAATATATAATAGGTCAGTGTGGTGTCTGATCTATATAATATATAATAGGTCCGTGCGGTGTCTGATTCTATATAATATATAATAGGTCCGTGCGGTGTCTGATTCTATATAATATATAATAGGTCAGTGTGGTGTCTGATCTATATAATATATAATAGGTCCGTGCGGTGTCTGATTCTATATAATATATAATAGGTCCGTGCGGTGTCTGATTCTATATAATATATAATAGGTCAGTGCAGTGTCTGATCCTATATAATATATAATAGGTCCGTGCAGTGTCTGATTCTATATAATATGTAATAGGTCCGGGCAGTGTCTGATTCTATATAATATATAATAGGTCCGTGCGGTGTCTGATTCTATATAATATATAATAGGTCCATGCAGTGTCTGATTCTATATAATATATAATAGGTCCGGGCAGTGTCTGATTCTATATAATATATAATAGGTCCGTGCAGTGTCTGATTCTATATAATATATAATAGGTCTGTGCAGTGTCTGATTCTATATAATATATAATAGGTCTGTGCAGTGTCTGATCCTATCTCTTATATATATAAAAATGAGTTCCTGTCTGTCTGTCTGTTCTTTATGCGCGACCAAACGACTGGACCGATCCTCACCAAATTTGGCACACATGTACAACAGGTGTCCGGGAATATTATAGACTGGGTCTCTGCTCTCTTGGACGTACCGTTCCTGAGGTACAGTATTCCCAAAAAATGACCAGCATTAGTCTATACAAGCCTGCAAGTCTTTCACTCATATTCCAACTGCCATACACACAGTCACATGTCCCTTATCAGCCAATAACAGCTCGCAGGCGCTTACTCTCCTCAGGCACACAGGTTTCCATAGCAACCAAGCTATGTATGATCTGTATTAGTCAATAGTAGTTCACAGGACCTTAAATATTCAGTCATATCACGTGTATCAGCCAATATTAGTTCACATTTAATTTACCAGGTTTCCATAACAACACAGCCATAAATAGACTGTACCTATACTGGACTCAGTGGCGTAACTAGCAATGGCAGGGCCCCAAGGCGAACATTTGACTTGGGACCCCCCCCCCCCCCCCAGCAACCTCCCCAAGCACAAACTGCATTCCTGCACACACTATTATGCCCCATAGTGGCCCCTGCATACACTATTAGGCCCCATAGTGGCCCTTGCACACAGTATTCTGCCCCATAGTGGCGCCTGCACACAGTATCATAGTGGCTCCTTCATATAGTATTATGCGCACTTCCCGCTACTTCTTCAATGTTGGACCAGATGTCACGTGAGCCAGGCATGTATCGCAACGCATAATGACGTCGGACTGGCCCACCGACATCTGGGACGCCACCAAGGAGGCCCGAAGCCTGCTGAAAAGACCCCAGAGTATAATAATAGCAGTGTTTGTGGGGTTCACAGCCCACAGGCCTTACTTACCAATCCCCGCTCCTGCTCACAGCCGCCTCTGCAGAAGGTGAAGTGCAGGCGGCCGTGAGCAGGAGTGGGGATCGGTAAGTAAATAGGGCCCGTTACCTGCTGGTGTTAAAAAAAAAAAAAACATCAGAGGCCCGCCAGGTCCCCTAATGTCCCGGGCCCAGTGGCAGCTGCTACCACTGCTAAACCGGTATTTACGCCACTGACTGGACTGCCATACTGGATTTCAGCATTCTTATAAATTGAAACGTTTTTTAAACTACTCATGTCCCCTGCAGCAAAACGCATGGCTGCTGCTTGAGCTAATGAAAACTCTCAGCAGACCCAAGCCTGTCTCCAATCTGATAAGGTATGTTACAGACAACAGCGAGCTGCTGAAACTCCCCAGCAGACCCAAGCCCGTCTCCAATCTGACAAAGCATTTTCAGCCACATGCACACAGCTGCACTCCAGGTTTCAATAACAACCCAGCCATTTTTCTTCACTGCTGTAGGTCAGCTTTAAAGGGGCAGGGCGCTGTGGATGACACTGTTACAGAAGGTCATATACACACAGCTTTACTCCAGGTTTTCCAAAACAACCGATCGCAGGTTTTTCACTGATATCCAAACTGAGATTCACATGATCACATGACACTTATGGACCAATGGAAAATCGCAGGTTAAGTCTTGACATACACACAGCTTTACACCAGGTTTCCATAGCAACCAAGCTATTTATGTCCTGTTTGAGTCAATAGTTCGCAGGTCCTTAAATATTCAGTCATATGACGTGTATTAGCCAATGTAAGTTCACATTTCATTTACCAGGTTTCCATAGCAACACAGCCATATATAGACTATACCTATACTGGACTGCCATACTGGATGTCAAGTGCAAAACTGGCCAATTCTTATGGGGTCACTACACAAACAAAAAATGAAATATACCCGTGCGAAGCTGGGTCCTTCCTCTAGTATAATATATGATAGGTCCGTGCAGTGTCTGACCCTATATAATATATAATAGGTCCGTGCAGTGTCTGATTCTATATAATATATAATAGGTCCGTGCAGTGTCTGATTCTATATAATATATAATAGGTCCGTGCGATGTCTGATCTATATAATATATAATAGGTCGGTGCAGTGTCTGATTCTATATAATATATAGGTCAGTGTAGTGTCTGATTCTATATAATATATAATATTATATAGATTCTATATGATTCTAATCTGATTCTATATAATATATAATAGGTCGGTGCGGTGTCTGATCCTATATAATATATAATAGGTCCGTGTAGTGTCTGATTCTACATAATATATAATAGGTCCGGGCAGTGTCTGATTCTATATAATATATAATAGGTCCGTGCAGTGTCTGATTCTATATAATATATAATAGGTCGGTTCAGTGTCTGATTCTATATAATATATAATAGGTCCGTGCAGTGTCTGATTCTATATAATATATAATAGGTCCGGGCAGTGTCTGATTCTATATAATATATAATAGATACGGGCAGTGTCTGATTCTATATAATATATAATAGGTCCGGGCAGTGTCTGATTCTATATAATATATAATAGGTCCGGGCAGTGTCTGATCCTATATAATATATAATAGGTCCGGGCAGTGTCTGATCCTATATAATAGGTCCGTGCAGTGTCTGATTCTATAAAATATATAATAGGTCCGGGCAGTGTCTGATCCTATATAATATATAATAGGTCCGGGCAGTGTCTGATCCTATATAATAGGTCAGTGCAGTGTCTGATTCTATATAATATATAATAGGTCCGTGCGGTGTCTGATTCTATATAATATATAATAAGGTCCGTGCAGTGTCTGATTCTATATAATATGTAATAGGTCCATGCCGTGTCTGATTCTATATAATATATAATAGGTCCGTGCCGTGTCTGATTCTATATAATATATAATAGGTCTGTGCAGTGTCTGATTCTATATAATATATAATAGGTCCGGGCAGTGTCTGATCCTATATAATATATAATAGGTCAGTGCAGTGTCTGATTCTATATAATATATAATAGGTCCGTGCGGTGTCTGATTCTATATAATATATAATAGGTCCGTGCGATGTCTGATTCTATATAATATATAATAGGTCCGTGCAGTGTCTGATTCTATATAATATATAATAGGTCCGTGCAGTGTCTGATTCTATATAATATGTAATAGGTCCATGCCGTGTCTGATTCTATATAATATATAATAGGTCCGTGCAGTGTCTAATCTATATAATATATAATAGGTCGGTTCAGTGTCTGATTCTATATAATATATAATAGGTCGGTGCAGTGTCTGATTCTATATAATATATAATAGGTCTGTGCAGTGTCTGATTCTATATAATATATAATAGGTCCGGGCAGTGTCTGATCCTATATAATATATAATAGGTCAGTGCAGTGTCTGATTCTATATAATATATAATAGGTCCATGCGGTGTCTGATTCTATACAATATATAATAGGTCCGTGCGGTGTCTGATTCTATATAATATATAATAGGTCCGTGCGATGTCTGATTCTATATAATATATAATAGGTCCGTGCAGTGTCTGATTCTATATAATATATAATAGGTCTGGGCAGTGTCTAATCTATATAATATATAATAGGTTCGGGGCGGTGTCTGATCCTATATAATATATAATAGGTCCGTGCGGTGTCTGATTCTATATAATATATAATAGGTCCATGCGGTGTCTGATTCTATATAATATATAATAGGTCAGTGCAGTGTCTGATTCTATATAATATATAATAGGTCAGTGTGGTGTCTGATCTATATAATATATAATAGGTCCGTGCGGTGTCTGATTCTATATAATATATAATAGGTCCGTGCGGTGTCTGATTCTATATAATATATAATAGGTCAGTGCAGTGTCTGATTCTATATAATATATAATAGGTCCGTGCAGTGTCTGATTCTATATAATATATAATAGGTCGGTGCAGTGTCTGATTCTATATAATATATAATAGGTCAGTGCAGTGTCTGATTCTATATAATATATAATAGGTCGGTGCAGTGTCTGATTCTATATAATATATAATAGGTCAGTGCAGTGTCTGATTCTATATAATAGGTCAGTGCAGTGTCTGATTCTATATAATATATAATAGGTCAGTGTGGTGCCTGATCTATATAATATATAATAGGTCCGTGCGGTGTCTGATTCTATATAATATATAATAGGTCCGTGCGGTGTCTGATTCTATATAATATATAATAGGTCAGTGCAGTGTCTGATTCTATATAATATATAATAGGTCCGTGCAGTGTCTGATTCTATATAATATATAATAGGTCCGGGCAGTGTCTGATTCTATATAATATATAATAGGTCCGTGCAGTGTCTGATTCTATATAATATATAATAGGTCTGGGCAGTGTCTGATTCTATATAATATATAATAGGTCAGTGTGGTGTCTGATCTATATAATATATAATAGGTCCGTGCGGTGTCTGATTCTATATAATATATAATAGGTCAGTGCAGTGTCTGATTCTATATAATATATAATAGGTCCGTGCAGTGTCTGATTCTATATAATATATAATAGGTCAGTGCAGTGTCTGATTCTATATAATATATAATAGGTCCGTGCAGTGTCTGATTCTATATAATATATAATAGGTCGGTGCAGTGTCTGATTCTATATAATATATAATAGGTCAGTGCAGTGTCTGATTCTATATAATATATAATAGGTCCGTGCAGTGTCTGATTCTATATAATATATAATAGGTCCGGGCAGTGTCTGATTCTATATAATATATAATAGGTCCGTGCGGTTTCTGATTCTATATAATATATAATAGGTCCGTGCGGTGTCTGATTCTATATAATATATAATAGGTCAGTGCAGTGTCTGATTCTATATAATAGGTCAGTGCAGTGTCTGATTCTATATAATATATAATAGGTCAGTGTGGTGCCTGATCTATATAATATATAATAGGTCCGTGCGGTGTCTGATTCTATATAATATATAATAGGTCCGTGCGGTGTCTGATTCTATATAATATATAATAGGTCCGTGCAGTGTCTGATTCTATATAATATATAATAGGTCCGGGCAGTGTCTGATTCTATATAATATATAATAGGTCCGTGCAGTGTCTGATTCTATATAATATATAATAGGTCTGGGCAGTGTCTGATTCTATATAATATATAATAGGTCCGTGCAGTGTCTACCCTATATAATATATAATAGGTCCGTGCGGTGTCTGATTCTATATTATAGGTCAGTGTGGTTTCTGATTCTATATAATATATAATAGGTCCGTGCGGTGTCTGATTCTATATAATATATAATAGGTCCGTGCAGTGTCTGATTCTATATAATATATAATAGGTCTGGGCAGTGTCTGATTCTATATAATATATAATAGGTCCGTGCAGTGTCTACCCTATATAATATATAATAGGTCCGTGCGGTGTCTGATTCTATATAATAGGTCAGTGTGGTTTCTGATTCTATATAATATAT
The DNA here is from genome assembly GCA_947044405.1 of Leptodactylus fallax. NCBI lineage: Eukaryota > Metazoa > Chordata > Amphibia > Anura > Leptodactylidae > Leptodactylus > Leptodactylus fallax. Next base: position 822,658 of record CAMRHE010000585.1, read on the forward strand.
AATAGGTCCGTGCGGTGTCTGATTCTATATAATATATAATAGGTCAGTGCAGTGTCTGATTCTATATAATATATAATAGGACCGTGTGGTGTCTGATCTATATAATATATAATAGGTCCGTGCAGTGTCTGATTCTATATAATATATAATAGGTCCGTGCGGTGTCTGATTCTATATAATATATAATAGGTCAGTGTGGTGTCTGATCTATATAATATATAATAGGTCCGTGCGGTGTCTGATTCTATATAATATATAATAGGTCCGTGCGGTGTCTGATTCTATATAATATATAATAGGTCAGTGCAGTGTCTGATCCTATATAATATATAATAGGTCCGTGCAGTGTCTGATTCTATATAATATGTAATAGGTCCGGGCAGTGTCTGATTCTATATAATATATAATAGGTCCGTGCGGTGTCTGATTCTATATAATATATAATAGGTCCGTGCAGTGTCTGATTCTATATAATATATAATAGGTCCGGGCAGTGTCTGATTCTATATAATATATAATAGGTCCGTGCAGTGTCTGATTCTATATAATATATAATAGGTCTGTGCAGTGTCTGATTCTATATAATATATAATAGGTCTGTGCAGTGTCTGATCCTATCTCTTATATATATAAAAATGAGTTCCTGTCTGTCTGTCTGTTCTTTATGCGCGACCAAACGACTGGACCGATCCTCACCAAATTTGGCACACATGTACAACAGGTGTCCGGGAATATTATAGACTGGGTCTCAGCTCTCTTGGACGTACCGTTCCTGAGGTACAGTATTCCCAAAAAATGACCAGCATTAGTCTATACAAGCCTGCAAGTCTTTCACTCATATTCCAACTGCCATACACACAGTCACATGTCCCTTATCAGCCAATAACAGCTCGCAGGCGCTTACTCTCCTCAGGCACACAGGTTTCCATAGCAACCAAGCTATGTATGATCTGTATTAGTCAATAGTAGTTCACAGGACCTTAAATATTCAGTCATATCACGTGTATCAGCCAATATTAGTTCACATTTAATTTACCAGGTTTCCATAACAACACAGCCATAAATAGACTGTACCTATACTGGACTCAGTGGCGTAACTAGCAATGGCAGGGCCCCAAGGCGAACATTTGACATGGGACCCCCCCCCCCCCCAGCAACCTCCCCAAGCACAAACTGCATTCCTGCACACACTATTATGCCCCATAGTGGCCCCTGCATACACTATTAGGCCCCATAGTGGCCCTTGCACACAGTATTCTGCCCCATAGTGGCGCCTGCACACAGTATCATAGTGGCTCCTTCATATAGTATTATGCGCACTTCCCGCTACTTCTTCAATGTTGGACCAGATGTCACGTGAGCCAGGCATGTATCGCAACGCATAATGACGTCGGACTGGCCCACCGACATCTGGGACGCCACCAAGGAGGCCCGAAGCCTGCTGAAAAGACCCCAGAGTATAATAATAGCAGTGTTTGTGGGGTTCACGGCCCACAGGCCTTACTTACCAATCCCCGCTCCTGCTCACAGCCGCCTCTGCAGAAGGTGAAGTGCAGGCGGCCGTGAGCAGGAGTGGGGATCGGTAAGTAAATAGGGCCCGTTACCTGCTGGTGTTAAAAAAAAAAAAAAACATCAGAGGCCCGCCAGGTCCCCTAATGTCCCGGGCCCAGTGGCAGCTGCTACCACTGCTAAACCGGTATTTACGCCACTGACTGGACTGCCATACTGGATTTCAGCATTCTTATAAATTGAAACGTTTTTTAAACTACTCATGTCCCCTGCAGCAAAACGCATGGCTGCTGCTTGAGCTAATGAAAACTCTCAGCAGACCCAAGCCTGTCTCCAATCTGATAAGGTATGTTACAGACAACAGCGAGCTGCTGAAACTCCCCAGCAGACCCAAGCCCGTCTCCAATCTGACAAAGCATTTTCAGCCACATGCACACAGCTGCACTCCAGGTTTCAATAACAACCCAGCCATTTTTCTTCACTGCTGTAGGTCAGCTTTAAAGGGGCAGGGCGCTGTGGATGACACTGTTACAGAAGGTCATATACACACAGCTTTACTCCAGGTTTTCCAAAACAACCGATCGCAGGTTTTTCACTGATATCCAAACTGAGATTCACATGATCACATGACACTTATGGACCAATGGAAAATCGCAGGTTAAGTCTTGACATACACACAGCTTTACACCAGGTTTCCATAGCAACCAAGCTATTTATGTCCTGTTTGAGTCAATAGTTCGCAGGTCCTTAAATATTCAGTCATATGACGTGTATTAGCCAATGTAAGTTCACATTTCATTTACCAGGTTTCCATAGCAACACAGCCATATATAGACTATACCTATACTGGACTGCCATACTGGATGTCAAGTGCAAAACTGGCCAATTCTTATGGGGTCACTACACAAACAAAAAATGAAATATACCCGTGCGAAGCTGGGTCCTTCCTCTAGTATAATATATAATAGGTCCGTGCAGTGTCTGACCCTATATAATATATAATAGGACCGGGAAGTGTCTGATTCTATATAATATATAATAGGTCCGTGCAGTGTCTGATTCTATATAATATATAATAGGTCCGTGCGATGTCTGATCTATATAATATATAATAGGTCGGTGCAGTGTCTGATTCTATATAATATATAGGTCAGTGTAGTGTCTGATTCTATATAATATATAATATTATATAGATTCTATATGATTCTAATCTGATTCTATATAATATATAATAGGTCGGTGCGGTGTCTGATCCTATATAATATATAATAGGTCCGTGTAGTGTCTGATTCTACATAATATATAATAGGTCCGGGCAGTGTCTGATTCTATATAATATATAATAGGTCCGTGCAGTGTCTGATTCTATATAATATATAATAGGTCGGTTCAGTGTCTGATTCTATATAATATATAATAGGTCCGTGCAGTGTCTGATTCTATATAATATATAATAGGTCCGGGCAGTGTCTGATTCTATATAATATATAATAGATACGGGCAGTGTCTGATTCTATATAATATATAATAGGTCCGTGCAGTGTCTGATTCTACATAATATATAATAGGTCCGGGCAGTGTCTGATTCTATATAATATATAATAGGTCCGGGCAGTGTCTGATCCTATATAATATATAATAGGTCCGGGCAGTGTCTGATCCTATATAATAGGTCCGTGCAGTGTCTGATTCTATATAATATATAATAGGTCCGGGCAGTGTCTGATCCTATATAATATATAATAGGTCCGGGCAGTGTCTGATCCTATATAATAGGTCAGTGCAGTGTCTGATTCTATATAATATATAATAGGTCCGTGCGGTGTCTGATTCTATATAATATATAATAAGGTCCGTGCAGTGTCTGATTCTATATAATATGTAATAGGTCCATGCCGTGTCTGATTCTATATAATATATAATAGGTCCGTGCCGTGTCTGATTCTATATAATATATAATAGGTCTGTGCAGTGTCTGATTCTATATAATATATAATAGGTCCGGGCAGTGTCTGATCCTATATAATATATAATAGGTCAGTGCAGTGTCTGATTCTATATAATATATAATAGGTCCGTGCGGTGTCTGATTCTATATAATATATAATAGGTCCGTGCGATGTCTGATTCTATATAATATATAATAGGTCCGTGCAGTGTCTGATTCTATATAATACATAATAGGTCCGTGCAGTGTCTGATTCTATATAATATGTAATAGGTCCATGCCGTGTCTGATTCTATATAATATATAATAGGTCCGTGCAGTGTCTAATCTATATAATATATAATAGGTCGGTTCAGTGTCTGATTCTATATAATATATAATAGGTCGGTGCAGTGTCTGATTCTATATAATATACAATAGGTCTGTGCAGTGTCTGATTCTATATAATATATAATAGGTCCGGGCAGTGTCTGATCCTATATAATATATAATAGGTCAGTGCAGTGTCTGATTCTATATAATATATAATAGGTCCATGCGGTGTCTGATTCTATACAATATATAATAGGTCAGTGCAGTGTCTGATTCTATATAATATATAATAGGTCCGTGCAGTGTCTGATTCTATATAATATGTAGTAGGTCCATGCCGTGTCTGATTCTATATAATATATAATAGGTCCGTGCAGTGTCTAATCTATATAATATATAATAGGTCCGTGCAGTGTCTGATCCTATATAATATATAATAGGTCCGTGCAGTGTCTGATTCTATATAATATATAATAGGTCCATGCGGTGTCTGATTCTATATAATATATAATAGGTCCGGGCAGTGTCTGATTCTATATAATATATAATAGGTCCGTGCAGTGTCTGATCTATATAATATATAATAGGTCCATGCGGTGTCTGATCCTATATAATATATAATAGGTCCAGGCGGTGTCTGATTCTATATAATATATAATAGGTCCTGGCGGTGTCTGATTCTATATAATATATAATAGGTCCGTGCAGTGTCTAATCTATATAATATATAATAGGTCCGTGCAGTGTCTGATCCTATATAATATATAATAGGTCCGTGCAGTGTCTGATTCTATATAATATATAATAGGTCCATGCGGTGTCTGATTCTATATAATATATAATAGGTCCGGGCAGTGTCTGATTCTATATAATATATAATAGGTCCGTGCAGTGTCTGATCTATATAATATATAATTGGTCCATGCGGTGTCTGATCCTATATAATATATAATAGGTCCGGGCGGTGTCTGATTCTATATAATATATAATAGGTCCTGGCGGTGTCTGATTCTATATAATATATAATAGGTCCGTGCAGTGTCTGATTCTATATAATATATAATAGGTCCGTGCGGTGTCTGATTCTATATAATATATAATAGGTCCGTGCATTGTCTGATTCTATATAATATATAATAGGTCCGGGCAGTGTCTGATTCTATATAATATATAATAGGTCAGTGCGGTGTCTGATTCTATATAATATATAATAGGTCAGTGCAGTGTCTGATTCTATATAATATATAATAGGTCCGTGCCGTGTCTGATTCTATATAATATATAATAGGTCCGGGCAGTGTCTGATTCTATATAATATATAATAGGTCCGTGCGGTGTCTGATTCTATATAATATATAATAGGTCCGTGCAGTGTCTGATCTATATAATATATAATAGGTACGGGCAGTGTCTGATCTATATAATATATAATAGGTCCGTGCATTGTCTGATTCTATATAATATATAATAGGTCCGTGCATTGTCTGATTCTATATAATATATAATAGGTCCGGGCAGTGTCTGATTCTATATAATATATAATAGGTCAGTGCGGTGTCTGATTCTATATAATATATAATAGGTCAGTGCAGTGTCTGATCTATATAATATATAATAGGTCCGGGCTGTGTCTGATTCTATATAATATATAATAGGTCAGTGCGGTGTCTGATTCTATATAATATATAATAGGTCAGTGCAGTGTCTGATCTATATAATATATAATAGGTCCGGGCAGTGTCTGATCTATATAATATATAATAGGTCCGTGCATTGTCTGATTCTATATAATATATAATAGGTCCGGGCAGTGTCTGATTCTATATAATATATAATAGGTCAGTGCAGTATCTGATTCTATATAATATATAATAGGTCCGGGCAGTGTCTGATTCTATATAATATATAATAGGTCCGGGCAGTGTCTGATTCTATATAATATATAATAGGTTCGGGCGGTGTCTGATCCTATATAATAGGTCCAGGCAGTGTCTGATTCTATATAATATATAATAGGTCAGTGAAGTGTCTGATTCTATATAATATATAATAGGTCAGTGCAGTGTCTGATTCTATATAATATATAATAGGTCCATGCGGTGTCTGATTCTATATAATATATAATAGGTCAGTGCAGTGTCTGATTCTATATAATATATAATAGGTCCGGGCAGTGTCTGATTCTATATAATATATAATAGGTCCGTGCAGTGTCTGATTCTATAAATATATAATAGGTTCGGGCGGTGTCTGATTCTATATAATATATAATAGGTCAGTGCAGTGTCTGATTCTATATAATATATAATAGGTCCATGCGGTGTCTGATTCTATATAATATATAATAGGTCCGTGCGGTGTCTGATTCTATATAATATATAATAGGTCTGTGCAGTGTCTGATCTATATAATATATAATAGGTCCGGGCAGTGTCTCATCCTATATAATATATAATAGGTCCGGGCAGTGTCTGATCCTATATAATATATGTCAGTGCAGTGTCTGATCCTATATAATATATAATAGGTCCGGGCAGTGTCTGATTCTATATAATATATAATAGGTCCGTGCGGTGTCTGATTCTATATAATATATAATAGGTCTGTGCAGTGTCTGATCTATATAATATATAATAGGTCCGGGCAGTGTCTCATCCTATATAATATATAATAGGTCCGGGCAGTGTCTGATCCTATATAATATATAATAGGTCAGTGCAGTGTCTGATCCTATATAATATATAATAGGTCCGGGCAGTATCTGATTTTATATAATATATAATAGGTTCGGGCGGTGTCTGATTCTATATAATATATAATAGGTCAGTGCAGTGTCTGATTCTATATAATATATAATAGGTCCATGCGGTGTCTGATTCTATATAATATATAATAGGTCCGTGCGGTGTCTGATTCTATATAATATATAATAGGTCTGTGCAGTGTCTGATCTATATAATATATAATAGGTCCGGGCAGTGTCTCATCCTATATAATATATAATAGGTTCGGGCAGTGTCTGATCCTATATAATATACAATAGGTCAGTGCAGTGTCTGATCCTATATAATATATAATAGGTTCGGGCGGTGTCTGATTCTATATAATATATAATAGGTCCGGGCAGTGTCTGATCCTATATAATAGGTCAGTGCAGTGTCTGATCCTATATAATATATAATAGGTCAGTGCAGTGTCTGATCTATATAATATATAATAGGTCCGGGCAGTGTCTGATCCTATATAATATATAATAGGTCAGTGCAGTGTCTGATCCTATATAATATATAATAGGTCAGTGCAGTGTCTGATCTATATAATATATAATAGGTCCGGGCAGTGTCTGATTCTATATAATATATAATAGGTCCGTGCGGTATCTGATCTATATAATATATAATAGGTCAGTGCAGTGTCTGATCCTATATAATATATAATAGGTCAGTGCAGTGTCTGATCCTATATAATAGGTCCGGGCAGTGTCTGATTCTATATAATATATAATAGGTCTGTGCAGTGTCTGATTCTATATAATACATAATAGGTCAGTGCAGTGTCTGATCCTATATAATATATAATAGGTCCGGGCAGTGTCTGATCCTATATAATATATAATAGGTCCGGGCAGTGTCTGATTCTATATAATATATAATAGGTCCGTGCATTGTCTGATTCTATATAATATATAATAGGTCCGGGCAGTGTCTGATTCTATATAATATATAATAGGTCAGTGCGGTGTCTGATTCTATATAATATATAATAGGTCAGTGCAGTGTCTGATTCTATATAATATATAATAGGTCCGTGCCGTGTCTGATTCTATATAATATATAATAGGTCCGGGCAGTGTCTGATTCTATATAATATATAATAGGTGCGTGCGGTGTCTGATTCTATATAATATATAATAGGTCCGTGCAGTGTCTGATCTATATAATATATAATAGGTACGGGCAGTGTCTGATCTATATAATATATAATAGGTCCGTGCATTGTCTGATTCTATATAATATATAATAGGTCCGTGCATTGTCTGATTCTATATAATATATATAATAGGTCCGGGCAGTGTCTGATTCTATATAATATATAATAGGTCAGTGCGGTGTCTGATTCTATATAATATATAATAGGTCAGTGCAGTGTCTGATCTATATAATGTATAATAGGTCCGGGCAGTGTCTGATTCTATATAATATATAATAGGTCAGTGCGGTGTCTGATTCTATATAATATATAATAGGTCAGTGCAGTGTCTGATCTATATAATATATAATAGGTCCGGGCAGTGTCTGATCTATATAATATATAATAGGTCCGTGCATTGTCTGATTCTATATAATATATAATAGGTCCGGGCAGTGTCTGATTCTATATAATATATAATAGGTCAGTGCAGTATCTGATTCTATATAATATATAATAGGTCCGGGCAGTGTCTGATTCTATATAATATATAATAGGTCCGGGCAGTGTCTGATTCTATATAATATATAATAGGTTCGGGCGGTGTCTGATCCTATATAATAGGTCCAGGCAGTGTCTGATTCTATATAATATATAATAGGTCAGTGAAGTGTCTGATTCTATATAATATATAATAGGTCAGTGCAGTGTCTGATTCTATATAATATATAATAGGTCCATGCGGTGTCTGATTCTATATAATATATAATAGGTCAGTGCAGTGTCTGATTCTATATAATATATAATAGGTCCGGGCAGTGTCTGATTCTATATAATATATAATAGGTCCGTGCAGTGTCTGATTCTATATAATATATAATAGGTTCGGGCGGTGTCTGATTCTATATAATATATAATAGGTCCGGGCAGTATCTGATTCTATATAATATATAATAGGTTCGGGCGGTGTCTGATTCTATATAATATATAATAGGTCAGTGCAGTGTCTGATTCTATATAATATATAATAGGTCCATGCGGTGTCTGATTCTATATAATATATAATAGGTCCGTGCGGTGTCTGATTCTATATAATATATAATAGGTCTGTGCAGTGTCTGATCTATATAATATATAATAGGTCCGGGCAGTGTCTCATCCTATATAATATATAATAGGTCCGGGCAGTGTCTGATCCTATATAATATATGTCAGTGCAGTGTCTGATCCTATATAATATATAATAGGTCCGGGCAGTGTCTGATTCTATATAATATATAATAGGTCCGTGCGGTGTCTGATTCTATATAATATATAATAGATCTGTGCAGTGTCTGATCTATATAATATATAATAGGTCCGGGCAGTGTCTCATCCTATATAATATATAATAGGTCCGGGCAGTGTCTGATCCTATATAATATATAATAGGTCAGTGCAGTGTCTGATCCTATATAATATATAATAGGTCCGGGCAGTATCTGATTTTATATAATATATAATAGGTTCGGGCGGTGTCTGATTCTATATAATATATAATAGGTCAGTGCAGTGTCTGATTCTATATAATATATAATAGGTCCATGCGGTGTCTGATTCTATATAATATATAATAGGTCCGTGCGGTGTCTGATTCTATATAATATATAATAGGTCTGTGCAGTGTCTGATCTATATAATATATAATAGGTCCGGGCAGTGTCTCATCCTATATAATATATAATAGGTTCGGGCAGTGTCTGATCCTATATAATATACAATAGGTCAGTGCAGTGTCTGATCCTATATAATATATAATAGGTTCGGGCGGTGTCTGATTCTATATAATATATAATAGGTCCGGGCAGTGTCTGATCCTATATAATAGGTCAGTGCAGTGTCTGATCCTATATAATATATAATAGGTCAGTGCAGTGTCTGATCTATATAATATATAATAGGTCCGGGCAGTGTCTGATCCTATATAATATATAATAGGTCAGTGCAGTGTCTGATCCTATATAATATATAATAGGTCAGTGCAGTGTCTGATCTATATAATATATAATAGGTCCGGGCAGTGTCTGATTCTATATAATATATAATAGGTCCGTGCGGTATCTGATCTATATAATATATAATAGGTCAGTGCAGTGTCTGATCCTATATAATATATAATAGGTCAGTGCAGTGTCTGATCCTATATAATATATAATAGGTCCGGGCAGTGTCTGATTCTATATAATAGGTCCGTGCGGTATCTGATCTATATAATATATAATAGGTCAGTGCAGTGTCTGATCCTATATAATAGGTCAGTGCAGTGTCTGATCCTATATAATATATAATAGGTCCGGGCAGTGTCTGATTCTATATAATATATAATAGGTCTGTGCAGTGTCTGATTCTATATAATACATAATAGGTCAGTGCAGTGTCTGATCCTATATAATATATAATAGGTCCGGGCAGTGTCTGATCCTATATAATATATAATAGGTCTGTGCAGTGTCTGATTCTATATAATATATAATAGGTTCGGGCGGTGTCTGATTCTATATAATATATAATAGGTTCGGGCGGTGTCTGATTCTATATAATATATAATAGGTCCGGGCAGTGTCTGATTCTATATAATATATAATAGGTCTGTGCAGTGTCTGATTCTATATAATATATAATAGGTTCGGGCGGTGTCTGATTCTATATAATATATAATAGGTTCGGGCGGTGTCTGATTCTATATAATATATAATAGGTCCGGGCAGTGTCTCATCCTATATAATATATAATAGGTCCGTGCAGTGTCTGATTCTCTCGGTGTGAGGGGACAGAACTTCACGTCGTCTATGACAACTCTGGAATACCTGGTCATGTGACTCTGTGATCCGCCCAGACACATGTAACTGATCACATGACTATGACATCACACAGGTCCTGTGTCCTCACATCTTGCACACGGCTCTCGTACAGGTTTGTGTGCTCTGAAGCTTTTCTGCACTTTCCGCCGAGCACACGGCATTTTGCTGCGGTTCCGCTCTCCATACTAGATTTTCAGCTGCGGATCTCTGTGAAGTTTGTTGATGCTGTTTCTAAGCTGTTGCAAAGGGTTAAACCCTACATCAGGCTCTATTCACACTATGCACAAGGCTTGGTGAGGGGGATAGCCTGCTGTGTGAATGGAGCCTTGGTAGATATCGCACCGTTATACTGTACCTGAGTGTTCTCATCTCACCTATTATATCTTACACATTCCGTTAACCTCTTAATGACCAGACTTTTTTTTGCATTTTCCTATTGTTACATACCAAGATCTTTAACTTGTTAATCGTATTATCAGCGTAACTATCTGAGGGCTTATTTTTTGTAGGACGTTGTAGTATTTAATGGCACGTTTCGGGGTTCCTATAGCTCATTGACTTAACTTTCTTTTACTACTTTTTGCAGGGAAGAAAAAAAAATGTAATACTACCGCTGTGTTTTTCCGCTGTAAATTTTTTGCCATTCATCGTAATCTTCTCACCAAAGCATTTTTCAATTTTCGTTTTTTACTCCTCGGCTTCCAAAAACCATAGCTTTATTTTTCCAGTTACAGAGACATAGGAGGGCTTAACCCCTTAATGACCGGGCCATTTTTCATTTCTGCATTTTCGTTTTTCCCTCCCCACATTCCAAGAGCCATAACGTTTTCATTTTTCAGTTCACAGAGTCACATGATGGCTTATTGTTTGCGAAACAAATTGTACTTTGTAATGTCACTATTCAATATGCTGTGCAATGTACTGGAAAGCTAGAAAAAAATTCAGAATGAGGTGCAATTGGAGAAAAACTGCATTTGTGTCAAATTCATATGGGTTTAATTTTTACAGCGTTCACTGTGTGGTAAAAATGACGTTACCTGTATTCTGTGGGTCAGTACGAACACGGTGATACCAAATTTATATAGTATTTGTAATGTTTTGATACCTTTTAAAAAATTAAAAACTTCGTTAAATAGAAAAAAAAATTTTGCCATATTGTGTCACCTGTAACTTTTTCATATTTACATGTATGGAGCTGGGTAAGGCGTCTTTTTATGCGGGACAACATGACGTTTTTATTGATACTATTTGGGGAAAGATCTGATGGTTTGATCACTTTTTATTCAATTTTTTATAGGAGGCAAAGTGTTGAAAAAAACGCTATTTGGCCATTTTGTTTTTTTTCGCCGCTACGCCATTCACCATATGGGATAAATATTTTAATAGTTCGGGCATTTTGGAGCGCGGGGATACCTAATGTGTTTATGTTTACTTTTGTTTATTTACTTTTATATCTGATCTAGGGAAAGGGGGGTGATTTGAACTTTTGTGTTTTTTTTAATTTTTACATACTTTTAAAAACTTTTTTTTTTCTACTTTTATTTGTATGATCAGACCCCCTAGGGACCTTGAAACCGAAGGGGTCTGATCGATCATACTATTCACTGCGATACTACTGCTATTAGACACTGCCTCTGGCATCGTGTAATAGCTGTAATGTAATGACAGGCCTGGGAGCCTTCAATAGGCTCCCGGCTGTCATGGCAACCGATCCCCGCCCTCCGATGACGTTCTGGAGGGCGGCGATCAGGGAAAAATGGCGGCACCCGTGGCGACTGCGCAATTTAGACGCCGCAGGCCCGTTTGACCACGACATCTAAAGGGTTAACAGCCGCGATTGGTGCGGCGGGTCCTGGCTGTATTATACAGCCAGCACCCGCGGTGTATGGAGAGCGCGCAGCTCCTGAGTGCTCTCCATACATCGTCATGCGACTCAGGACGTACTATTACGCCCTGGGTTGTTAAAGGGTTTGTGGGGGATAACTATAAAACCCTACACTAATCTAACCCCCCCCCCCTCTAAATAAAATAATTAATCAAAAATGTATATTTACCCATATTTCATGATTTTCTGATTATCTGGTGACGATCTGTTTCCCCATTTCCGGAAATGGATCGTCACTACTACTCACTCCATCATACTTACCTATCTTATTCCTGTCTAGGCTTCCTTCTGCGAGGAACAGCTCCTCCTCCTTCCCTGACGTCACCACGCGCATGCGCAACACAGCCGGAGTCCTGGTTTAGCGCTGAAGCCGACACTACCTCTCTATTGCACAAGCTGGGAGTCTGCGCAGTAGAGATGGATTGAAGGCTACGGCACAGTGCTGCGCACTTGCAGTCAAAAATGAGGAGGAGACGTTCCCTGCAGAAGGAAGACAGGTAAGTATAATAGGGTACGGGGGTGGGCTGAGTGAGTTGGGAAGGGCTAGCAGTGGGAGGAATAGCTAGGGAGACAGGGAGGGGGGGAGGAGTGAGAAGGAGATAGTGTGAGAGCCTACAACTACCAGAATGCATTGCATCAGCTAAGGCAGTAGGAAGCTACACCATGTAAACAAATGCAGAAGATGCCAGGAGCTCCCAGAGAAACCCTGAAATCACTCAAAACACTGCTAAAGATATTTTGGAGCACTTATTAACCCCTTAATAGCACTGACAGACCTTTTTTTAAAAAAAAAATATTTTTGCCCTGAAAATCCCTTTAACCACTTCCATACCAGATGCTTTACCCCCCCCTTGCAGACCAGACACATTTTAGGTTTTTTTTGTATGTGCGGTTTTGGAGGGCTATAACATTTTTATCATTTGCGTTATTCAACTAATTTCTGCGTCTTTTTTCGGTGACACGTAGGGCTTTATTTTTATGTTGTTTTTATTTTTGCATGTGTTTTAATATTTTAATAACACAAAGTGCTACTAAAAAACTTTTTAAAATAGTTTTTCCTCTCCGTTACGGTAATTTTTATTTTGTATGGTGTTGTCGGGGGTGGGGCTATAAGGGCGTATTATTTTATTTATTTTATTTACTTTTTTTTTTTTTTTTTACATTGTGTCCCCATAAGGTCATAATAGACCTTTGGTACATTTAGCCCCAGTTGCAGAAGGAATACAGCCTCCTGCACAATACTATAGAGCTGATCTGGCGGATCACGTGACCGCTGGGTCAGAGGGCGGCCGCAAGATGGCGGCACCCATAGCGGTGTATACTGCGCTCATTCACTGCTGTATACACAGCGATCGGGAAGGTAATAAACTTAGAGGGGGATTGGGGGGCCTTGGACAGGAAAAATACCCATGGCTATGGGGGCTGCTCTGCTTCAGATTGGCCACCGTATTTAAAGACTCGACATCTGTCGTACTATTATAGCAGAGGTTACAAAGGGGTTAAATAACATGACAAACTTTGGCTAAGTTCTCATCAGAAACCTACATGTGGACTTTTCTCTCCGCCCCTTTCAGTATGAAAACGCTAGGCACCAGACAGATCCTATTATAGTCAATGGGGTCCACTGGTAACCGCTGCTATAGCGGTCTAGCTCTCTATCGTTCAGGTCTGCAAGAGACTCCAATAATGGAGAGCTAGACCGCCATAACAACCCAACGCAGATGTGAACCCGGCCTTGTACTCAATGCGATTCCAGCGATGCCACATTTATATGTATTTGTTCTAAGTTTTACTACTTTTGCACAATAAAATCCAGGGCGGTGTACTCGGAGTTGGAGTCAGTCATTTTTCGATTTTCCTTTTTGACTCCCCGCCTTCCAAAGGCCATAACTATTTTTCCCTTTCACAGAGCTGTATCAGGGCTTCATTTTTGCCGGAAAAATTGTACTTTGTAATGGTATCATTTAGTATCCAGTATGATGTTCTGGAAAGCTGGAAAAAATTCAGAATAGGGTGGAAATAGAGAAAAACTGTGTTTGCACAACATTGTTACGGGCTTTGTTTTTACAGAGTTCAATGTGCAGCCAAAATCACATGTCTCCTGTATTCTGTGGGTCGTTACGATTCCGGGGATACCAAATTTATATAGGTTTTTTTTTTTTTGCATTTTAACTCCTTAATAAAATCAAAAACTCAAAAATCTCCCAGAGTTGCCATATGTTTTTTTTAGATTTCTGTGTATGGGATGCATAAGACGTATTTTTTATTTTTTTTTTGATGGGCCCAGATGTATTTTTTATTTATACCAATTTGGGGAATGTCAGGGGGAATTAATTTTATCACGCTAGCATAAATTTTTTATGGGAGGCAAAATGGCGAAAAAACAGCAATTTGGCCATTTTGATTTTTTTTTTTTTTTTTTTTTTTTTTTTATCCGCTATGGTGTTCACCTTTATGGGAAAAATATTTTTATAACTTTGTTGACTGGGCGCTTTCGGACATTGGGATACCTAATTTGTTTATATTTATTTATCTTTATTTGAGATCTAGGGAAAGGGGGTGATTTGAACTTTTTTTTTAATATATATATATATATATATATATATATATATATATATATATTATTTTTTATTTATTTTTTTATTAATATTTTAAACTTTTTTTTTTTTTTTTTTTTTAAAGCCCCAGAGGAAGCTTGAACCTGTATCTTTAGATCAATTGTCTCAAAGACTGCAATACTACTGTATGAGTAAATCGCTATATACTGTACCTATTGATTCCTTCCACAGGCAAGCCTCAATAGGCATATAGCAAAAGATCTTTACTGTGTCTGTCTGACCATGGCTTCAGCCATTTATGAAGGAATTTTTTTTTCTATCCCCCATTTTCCAACTTTTTGCATTTTTTTAAAATGTGGGAAGTTTTTTTTTTTTTTTTTTTTTTAGTACCGAACAGGCAAAATCTAGCAATTTAGGCACTATTGTTTTTTTTAGATGTTTTTTTTTATAGTATTCACTGTGTAGAATGTGTTGTAATGATAAAAAATAGAGAAAAGGGTCAGAAGAAGATGAAGGGAGGGGATAGATTTAACTTTTTTTTTTTTTTAATTTAGCATTTTCAGTGTTTAGTGTTCCTTTAAAGCGAAGGTCATCAGAAAATTACCTATATAAACTATATTTTTATGTTAAGAATATTTTTAAAGAATTTTTATTTTTCTTTAACATTTCAATAGCTAATATATATTTTATATTTTAAAGAACTAAATACTGAAATTTTCATTCTGGCCACTAAGCATAATAATAGACAGATATTTGCCAATTTTGTAGGGTTTTTTTTTCTGCAGCAGTTACCTTATTTACATCACAGGCAGGATTACAATAGGGGTTAACACCTCCATAGGTAACACCACTGAACCGTCCACCAACTCCTCTATTTTTCCACAGCCCATCTCCGACTCCTGGTCTGACTCCATTTCCTTCATATATGGCTGAGAGTCAAGGTCTGACATAAGTAAAGCTCTTGTAATTGATTAAAAAAATAAAGTAGATATGTAAGACCCGGTTCACATCTGCGTTCGAGTTTCTGTTCGCAGAGTCCGCTTGCAGAACCTTCCTCTCCACTTGCTTCCTGCAGAAACCACACGGACTCCATTGTAGTCTATGGGATCCGTAGATTTCCCAGGTAAACCGCTTTTTGATGCGTATAGGTTTCCATTCGGGGGGGGTCCCCAAGTGGACTCCCCGAACAGAAACCCAAACACAGATGTGAACTGGGCCTTACATCTAATCAATTGTACAATGTCAATATTTGATAATACAATTTTTTTAAGCTGAAGTCGGTAACTTTTTCAGGCTCTATACAAAATGGGCCTAGACACCAGCGCCACAGCCATGGAGCCATCATTACATCACTACTGACAACAGATGATGTCACAGTTTATCTCCTCCCACACCCTCCACACCGCATGTCTAGAAAACTCTCCCATAGACCTCAATGAGCTGATGCCAGACGATTGCGCCTATGGCCATGACTGTGCTGTAAAACATATCACTAAATGCTGTTAACAATGTAATATCTTCTCAAATGTTTCCCCTCAGTACTTTGTAATTACATATTGTAATGTGATTGTGTTCAGTTTTAACTTTGACTCATCTTCTATGAATGCAGTTTCTGTAAGATCAATGATGAAAATGGAGAGAAACAAGATGGCGGAGAGTATATTAAATCTCACCCTAGAGATCATCTACCAGCTTACTGGAGAGGTGAGAGATTCTGATGATGTCACATTACATCATTCTTATCTATAGTAATAACAGATGATATGACTGGAGAGGTGATGGACTCTGGACATGTATGTAGTGATATTTATTAATGTGTCTCCCCATAACCAGGATTACACAGTAGTGAAGAAGACCTCTAGTAGGCGCTATCAGGCCCCTAAGTCTGAAGGATGGAGAGGTACCTGGAACCAAATCCCGGGGCCTCCACCTCACTTGTTGACACACAAGGAATTCAACGAACAGAAGATCCTAGAACTCACCAACAAGATGCTGGAGCTGCTGACTGGAGAGGTGACACTGCTGGGAATGCTGGGACATTATACAGTAACTGGAGGGGTCTGGGTGATGACTGTATCATTGTGTTGTCAGGTTCCTATAAGGTGTCAGGATGTCGCTGTCTATTTCTCCATGGAGGAGTGGGAGTATTTAGAAGGACACAAGGATCTGTACAAGGAGGTGATGATGGAGGACCACCAGCCCCTCACATCAGCAGGTAATAGACATGACTATATACACATGGACTTCCATTATTTGTATGTACAGAATGAATTCAGTCCCTGTCTGTGTTTCCTACAGGTAGATCCAGTAAGAGGACAACACCGGAGAGATGTCCCAGTCCTCTTCTTCCACAGGATGATCAGGTAGATGGAGATATTCGCTATGATGTGTAGACGGGTTGTGAAGTCCTTGTGGTCAGTCTTGGGTTATCCAGCAGTATTAGATGGTTTATACTTGTGTAATGAGAGGTGGAGATGGAGGATAAAGCTGACCATAGACATTACATGTTGTCTGGATCTTCTCACAATCTTCTGGCTATGGAGACTGTTGGTTGGAATAAGGAACCATGAGGTTGGATTTCTACCGATTTGATCCTTTATTTCCCCTGAGACAAACAGCCCTGGATGTATCTGGTAGAATCTGATCTCCTCCACTGACACAACCTGAAGCACATCTAGGCATGCCGAGTATACATGTGTATGAGGTTCTTGAGATAAGATTTTAGATGGATCAGTGACAATGTCCAGGTTTTAGGGGACTAGACGCTATTTAGCTCAGATTACTGCTGTGAAGTCATTTTGGTCATCTTGCTGGTTAATGGTCTTTTCTCGTCATCTAGAACATTCCCTGTGATTTCTCCTTGTGTCTGTTGACCTTTAAATTTGTTTTACAGCTTTTCCATCTGGGTAAAGATCTGTATGATACTAATATTATAGCCATAAAGATAAAAGAAGAGCCCTTTGTGAGTGGTGATGAGGAGTGTGAGGATGACATTCCTACAGGGAACCACCCAGGTGAGTAGTCCTCAATAAATAAAGCAGGGAAGAGTCGAAGATTCTGCTGGGAGAGAATATTTTGTGTGAATTTTTAAGCTTTTTCAGCTGTATTTTCCCCATTCAGACAAAATCAGTACTAAACGTGAATGAACGTTCTAGGTGACAACACACACTATGCGTGGAAAGAGGTTGACTATCTTATTTCAAAAATTCAATATAGACAGCGCTGGCCTCCCAGTCCCTGTTATTTATGGAAATGAATCTGTTCTGACTGTGGTCATGTGTAAGGGAAAGATATCCAAATTTGTGTCTTAGGGATGTATTACCTAGTTACATAGTAGATGAGGTTGGATAAAGACACAAGCCATCAAGTCCAACCTATAACCATACAATGTTGATCCAGAGGAAGACAAAAAACCCCATGAGGCTTATACCAATTGCCCCATGTCAGGAGAAAAAGTTCCTTCCCAAGGTGAAGACTTGGTAGTTACCCTCAGATCTGCTTAGCCAGGTCTAAACCAAGCTCTGCCCACGACATGACTGTGGAATGAGTTGAGTGTCTTGGACAACCAGTAGAGATTGTAACCCTTCTACCTAGTAGCTAGAGATGGGCGAACCTCACGAGATTCATTTAGACAAGTATTCGTGATGTTCGTCCGTCCTATTTGTTTTAGGCCGAACTTGTTTGGCTATTATTATATTCTGGGGTCTCTCTTTTCAAAAGGACCAAAACGTCGAAACTTTTGGAAAATTTAGTTTGAATTCTGATCGATCATCTCTACTAGCAGCATTCTTATAAGGTTCCTCTAATTGTCCTGTTTTTTTTATGCTCTTGAAGTTGGAGAATAACTTCTCTGATCTTGTAAAATTTCTCCATCCTCTGAAAGTAAGTTTATAAGATCTACTGTTTGAGAGGGAACACAAAACCAAATATACGGTGAATTTCTCGAAGACCCTCAGGAATAAAATGGCATAATATACAGTTTATCCGGTCATTTCAAGAAGGTTTTCCCTGAATTCTCATAGCCAGGATCCTGTTCTAATGGCCAAGGTCCCGACCATATAGCCCAGAGCTTTCCCAAGCACTATTCTGTGATTAGATAATCACATTATGACATCCCATTGTGGGACTAAATAAGGTTCACGTCTGCAGAGGAGTCTACGTCACAGTGTCCCCTGGAAATCGGTGGAGGAAAAAGTCCTTCATGGAGGACTTTTCCTCTGCTGGCTTGAGTTAAACAAGACCCCTGATGGACCCCATCGGAGAGGTGACACAAGTGCGAATGTAGTGTAAATAGGGCTACATTGATGAAGATTTTAAAAAGTTATGGCACTTGGAATGTAGCAACATGAAAAAAAAATGTTTTTTTTATTCCATTAAATGTGCTATTGTCACACAAATTTTAGGCAAAAAATTTATTTCCGACTAATTGGACAATCAGAATAAGTCCTTGGATCAAAGTCCCAATGCCAAAAATCTAATAATAACTATAATCTGTAGTTGCTGCCCTAACCATAATTGTGGTGAACTCTTAGATTTCTCTGTTATATCTTCCTTGGGCACAGAGTTCCATAGTCTCTTACAGTAAAGAACTCTTGTCCATCTTGATCTACTGGTCTTAAGTCTGATTTTTGACCACAGTCTTAGTCTGTTACTACATTTCATTATGTTTTGTAAATTGTATAGAAATGTTATAAAATATTAATATATTTTTAAGGTTATTCAATTCACAACTAGTAAAATCACTTTTCTTGTCAGATGACTGTACCAGGAGCTCAGAGGGACATCTAATAGCCACAAGTCTTAAATCCGAAGATTGTGGAATCACACAAGATCCATATGAAGAACATGTCATTACCCCAGATATACCCTCAGCCCTTCACAGCCAAGATCTATCATCTGATCCTATTATACACGTCCTATCTTATGATTCGTCGGCGATGGTTAATCATGGTGAAAGTTACGGAACTGGTGGAGAACTTCAGAACTTTCACACAAAACAATTTCTATGTTCAGAATGTGGGAAATGTTTTAAAGACAATTCAGTCCTTGCTAGACATCAGAGAACTCACACAGGGATTAAACCATTCCCATGTTCAGAATGTGGCAAATTTTTGACCCATAAATCAAGTCTTGCTGCACATCTGAGAATTCACACAGGGGAGAAGCCATATTCATGTTCAGAATGTGAGAGATCTTTCAATTATAAATCCCATCTTGTTAGACACCAGAGGTATCACACGGGGGAGAGGCCATATTCATGTTCGGAATGTAACAAAAGCTTTTTCCGTAAATCTGCTCTTGTTAAACATCTGAGAAATCACACGGGGGAGAAGCCATACTCCTGCTCAGAATGTGGAAATACTTACAGTGATAAATCTACTCTTACTGAACATCTGAGAACTCACACAGGGGAGAAGCCATTTTCATGTGCAGAATGTGGGAAATATTTTACTCGAAAATCACATCTTGTTCATCATCAGAACAGCCATATTCATTGCATTTCCTGTTCAGAATGTGGGAAATCGGCTCATGTCAAACCTTCATAAACTCAGGGAAAAAAACGTTTTTCGTGGCCAAACTATAGGGCTATGTTCACAACTGCGTCAGGAGTTTCCATTCAGAGCAGAATCCAGCGGAAATTCTCGACCAAAAAGTTCTGCAAGCCCAAGTTTTTTTGTTTTCTCTGGCGTTGCCTGTGAAGAAATCATGGACACCTTACGAACCCCTTTATAGTCAGTGGGGGTCCTTCGGAATGTCTTCCTGTGACTGATGGTCCTGTGACCTAACAGAAGAATGGAGATGGCAGGTGCAGATGTCAGCAGAGTCTGAGGCCTTATTCACATGACCTTGCTGTATTTGACGGGTCTAACGTCCAAGGAAAACGGACATAGGTGTATGTTTTTGATGGCTGTTGTGCCTCATTCTGTTTTTCCTTTTTTGAATGGTGAATGTCATTCGTTCTGTTTATGATGGCCGAGTGTGATCCATTTTTGCCACTGTTAAAAAACGGATGAATTGGTTTCTCTTTTTTGACCCAATCCACCGATCTGTTCTTCACGGACATAACTCAGACGTCAATCCATTTTACATCTGTTAAAAATGGATTCATTGATTTCTATAAGGTCTGTGTGTCCGTCAATACAGACAAAGATAATGCGTGTCTGTGTTTTTTGTTTTTTTTTCCTTCAGCCAAAAAAAATGGACATATGAATATTCTTAAACGGACGCCAAATGGGTGGTTTTCACTGTTGTGTGAATAAGGTCAAAGTGCTGTTCTGAGCAATCGGGCCTTGCTAAATATCCAAGATGTCACAGCGGGGGGAAGCCCCTCTTGTACTGTACATAAAAAAATTTTTTTTTTCAAAAAGTTCAGCTCTACAGTGAATTCACGATCAACAGGTTTATTGTCTAGTCCTGGATGAACAGACTTTTTTTTTTTTTTTTTGTTTACCAATTTTTGCACCTATTTTGCCACAATTGTGCATCAGTTTGCTCACATCAGCAAAACACTTTCACGTCCAAAATGTTTGGAATGTTTTTCCCCAAAATCACATCTTCTAAAACATTAAAGAACTCGCACAGCGCAGTCGCTATTTATCTTTTCTTTTGTTTTATTAAAAAAATAAAAAATAGGAAGATGATGGGAAAGTGATTTATAGCACTAGATGATAAAGAAATAGAAGTATAAAATTACCAATAAACATGTCTTGCAAAAAGCAAAATGAACTCAGTGCACACACCTACTGTATATATCAGCCATGTGTACGGAATATTTCACATTATACAGTTGTGCTAAAAAGTTTACATACCCCGGCAGATTTTTTGCTTTTTTGGCCTTTTTTCAGAGAATATGAATGATAACACAAAAACTTTTTCTCCACTCATGGTTAGTGGTTGGTTGAAGCCATTTATTGTCAAACTTCTGTGTTTTCTCTTTTTAAATCATAATGACAACCAAAAACATCAAAATGACCCTGTTCACAAGTTCCTATCTCCTGGTGATTTTGGCATGAAAACATGCCCAGAAACCAAACCACGGTCAGGTAGACCAACCAAAATTTCGGCCACAACTGCCCGGAAAATTGTTCAGGATGCAAAGAAAAACCCACACATAACATCAGCTGAAATACAGGACTCTCTGAAAACTATCGGTGTGGCTGTTTCAAGATGCACAATAAGGAGGCACTTGAAGAAAAATGGGCTGCATGGTCGAGTTGCCAGAAGAAAGCCATTACTGCGCAAATGCCACAAAGAATCTCGCATTCAATACGCCAAACAGCAGAGACAAGCCTCAAAACTTCTGGAACAAGGTCATTTGGAGTGATGAGACAAAAATCAAACTTTTTGGCCACAACCATAAACGTTACATTTGGAGAGGTGTCAACAAGGCCTATGATGAAAGGAACACCATTCCTACTGTAAAGCACGGAGGTGGATCACTGATGGTGTGGGGATGTGGGAGCTTCAAAGGCACAGGAAACTTGGTCAAAGTTGAAGGAAAGATGAATGCAGCGCGTTATCTGCAAATAATGGAGGCAAATCTGCCCTCATCAGCCAGGAAGCTGCGCATGGGACGTACTTGGACCTTCCAACATGACAACCATCCAAAACACAAGGCCAAGTCCACCTGTCATTGGCTACAGCAGAAGAAAGTGAAGGTTCTGGAGTGGCCATCTCAGTCTCCTGACCTCAATATCATTGAGCCACTCTGGGGAGATCTCAAGCGCGCAGGACATGCAAGACAGCCCAGGAACTTACAGGAACTGGAGACTTTTTGCCAAGAAGAATGGGCAGTTTTACTATCTGAGAAAATAAAGAGCCTCATCCACAACTAGCACAAAAGACTTCAAGCTGTCATTGATGTTAGAGGGGGCAATACATGGTATTAAGAACTGGGGGATGGGAACTTTTCAACAGGGTCATTTTGATGTTTTTGGTTGTCATTATGATTTAAAAAGAGAAAGCACAGAAGTTTGACATTGAATGGCTTCAACTAACCATGAATGGAGAAAAAGTTTTTGTGTTATTCATATTCTCTGAAAAAAGGCCAAAAAAATCTGCCAGGGTATGTAAACTTTTTATATAAAGTGTACTCATCCCCATTGCAAGGTCTCGTAGTTCTGTATTGTCACTACCTCCACCAATTTCACGTGGATGTGTCCTT
This sequence comes from Leptodactylus fallax, assembly GCA_947044405.1. Lineage (NCBI taxonomy): Eukaryota > Metazoa > Chordata > Amphibia > Anura > Leptodactylidae > Leptodactylus > Leptodactylus fallax. The sequence continues at coordinate 845,783 of CAMRHE010000585.1, forward strand.
CCTTGGATTTGTTACAGTTTTTCAGTCGTACTTTCTAGTCTTCTATTTCCGTTACCTGTGGTTACCATGGAAGGTGCAGAAAGTACCATCAAAACTTGATAGGGCAGAAATCTGGATGTAATATCAGTCACAGGAACGTGTGCTAGACCCCAGGTTATCTGGAATTATGGAGGTAGGTGAGGAGGCTTTGGGACTGTCCTTAGCTCCTGGGCCTGCACATTGGTATTGGTCTACGTTCCTCGGGATCAGCGCTCATCGGCATGTTTTAACTCTAGAATTACCACAGTTATCCGAGTGAAGAGATGGAACAATCAAGTAAACCAGAACTGAGTAGTTTCACTGTACAGTCTATGTGTACGTAAACCTGTATATCATAAGACTCCTATACACATGAGATAATGACCGGCCACTGTAGTTGGTAGGAACAATCCTGCCAGCAACAGACTAAACCAATCGGGGAATACCTGGTCTTTGAGGAAAGGGGCAAATTAGCCAATTCTAGTCCATCGTGGCCACGCGCATGGACAACATACTTTTTACAATCGTTGCCCACATTCCCTGTCCCCTAGATGAATTCTCTTTCATACCAATCGAAAGAATCACCATTAATAGATGTAATAATGATGTCGCTGTGAACATTTAGCTGCCACAAGTCATTGACCTATGGTCAATTTCTGTAATCTTCTGCGTAAAACTCAGTCGGAAGACTCCCCAAACTTCATGGTAGGGTTTTGTCATCTCTGGGCTTGCTATAGGCGTCCTTTCTGCTCATCATGGCCTTGTCCAGAAAACTCTCCTCACCCCTAGTGAGAGTCAGTTATGGGGTCGATGATCCAGCACCATCTAATTTTAGGGCCAGTTGGTTCAACAGGTGAGTTGTTACTCGCTCCTTAGAGGATTCTGACTTATCAAATCAATAAAAAGACCTGAGAAAAACTCAAGAGGCCCACATATAATATTCAGTGTATTAAAGGAGGTTCTATCATGAAAAGTAGCAGAATGTGATTTATAGGGATAGAGTACAGTGCCATATAATATACGTCAGTCCCTCCCTTCAGACCCCATTTTCACTGATCTAGATGAGTGTCTTCGGGCTCCCGGATATTCAGTTTACAGAGCACAGTGGGGCCTGGAAGTTTCCTTCCTCTGCCTTCCCTGCTGATGCTCCATCTCGCGGTGGAGTAGAGCAGAGTCGATGACATCACAGATTGTCTCCGCAGCAGCAGGAGAGGCTGATCACAGAGACTTCTGGCACCCCACTGTGCTCTGTAGGTCTAATAATCAGGTGACAGTTTACCCCTATATGGTGTACACAATGTGAAGGGTTGGTACAGAAGTGCCGATTCACTTATTTTATTGTCGCTCATTGTGAGTCTAATATTGTAAATGGAGCTTTCTACATGGCCAGTCATAAAACTTCTGTAGAAGGCGGCTCGGCTGTAGTTGTGTGTTCTGTACAGCTCAGGGGCGCCCTCTGTTGGTGACAATGAAGCAGCGCTCTAATGTGTAACGGCATGTCTAAGGTCACAGACAGGAATGTCCTGATAACAGCAGAGAGGGCACTTGTTATCATGTCTGACCCTAATACAGGAGGCCATGACATCCTGAGCCCTGCTTCCCTTATACCGGGCGGCCATGACATCCTGAGCCCCGCTTCCCTTATACCGGGCGGCCATGACATCCTGAGCCCCGCTTCCCTTATACCGGGCGGCCATGACATCCTGAGCCCCACTTCCCTTATACCGGCGGCCATGACACCCTGAGCCCCGCTTCCCTTATACCGGGCGGCCATGACATCCTGAGCCCCGCTTCCCTTATACCGGGCGGCCATGACATCCTGAGCCCCGCTTCCCTTATACCGGCGGCCATGACATCCTGAGCCCCGCTTCCCTTATACCGGGCGGCCATGACATCCTGAGCCCCGCTTCCCTTATACCGGGCGGCCATGACATCCTGAGCCCCGCTTCCCTTATACCGGGCGGCCATGACATCCTGAGCCCCGCTTCCCTTATACCGGCGGCCATGACATCCTGAGCCCCGCTTCCCTTATACCGGGCGGCCATGACATCCTGAGCCCCGCTTCCCTTATACCGGGCAGCCATGACATCCTGAGCCCCGCTTCCCTTACACCAGGCAGACATGACATCCTGAGCCCCGCTTCCCTTACACCAGGCAGACATGACATCCTGAGCCCTGCTTATCTTATACCAGGCGGCCATGACATCCTGAGCCCTCCTTCCCCTGTACCAGGCGGCCATGACATCCTGAGCCCTGCTTACCTTATACCGGGATCACCACACAGAAACAGACTGCCATGTTGGGCTATAACATGGTACTGTGTATTGAGGTCAATGGCCCAGCTATGAAAAATCTATATCAACAGAATCGAACAAGTAACTTGGAAGATATTTATCACATTATATAGACAAAAAATTAAAGCTGGAATACCCCTTTAACAGTTGTCCCTTGGACACAGATTGAACTTTAACCCCTTCCTGCCATTTTTTGATTTTTTTTGCTCCCCACCTTCCGAAAGCCATCATTTTTTTTTTTTTCCATTAAGGGCTTAATATGTGTGGGACAGACTGTAATTCGTAATGGAACCATTTAATATTCTGTACAATGTACTGGGAAGCTGGAAAAAAATTCAAATTCAGAATATGATATCTGATCTAGGGAAAGAGGAATGATTAGAACTTTTAATATTTTCTTCATTTTTTTACTGTTATTTTTAGAAACTTTAGGGGGTCTAATCACTAATATAATGCTAATGCATTGCAGTGTATTGTAAAATCCATAGACAGCCTGTAATAGACCTATAGTAATGGCAAACATGGGAGCCTTCAATGGGCGCCTGGCGAATGGTGATCATCACAAAAATGGCAGCACCCATGCGTCGCTGATATACAGATACCTTGAGCATGTTTGACTGACACCATTTTAATGTTTCATGCCTGCAATGGTGGATGTTGCCACTGGGTCTCATTTGCATAATAAAGTAGAGACCCAGGGGCTATGGCAGGGACTCCTGAGCGGCCGCCATGTTTAAAGACCCAACATCTGCTGTAATAGTACGGTGGATATCAGGAAAGGGTTAATATAATTGACAGTGATATATAAATGCTAGCTTTTGGCATAAAATACATCACTACATACAGTAAAGCGAGTGACGGCCGTCACTAAATAGTCACATGGACTGAACTGAAGTATAATTAATGGGGATGTAAAAATGATAATTACAGACGGCGCCAGTTGTCACTTCACTTAGACACAAACTACGGAAGAATTAATCTGAGTGACTGTTGTGATGGAAGCTTGTACTTCTGAAAGCTTACTTATAAATATACTCAGTTAGCCTCTAAAAGGTATCGCCTGATTTCTTCACTCTTCCACTGTTGTGATGTACAAGACACCGAGCAACGGCTGATCCAGCAGAGGGAACTCTGACACCCGACCATGTGACATCATCACAGGTCCTGTAGCCCACAAGCCTATTGAGCAGATGAAGCTATGACAGCAGTACCTGATCATGTGACTCATTGACTCCTCCCACATGTGACATCATCAGAGGTCCTGTAACCACGGCTGCTGTACAGGAGGAGGTAGGTGGACGCTCACAGTCCTGGCAGGATTATTATGGGGCTCTTCACTACTATCTGACCTCCAGGACATGACATTTCCAGGACATCCGGCTTTCTACGATGGAAATTCACCAGCCAAAATTTGTCTAAAATCCCAGGAAGTCTCTGTGCACTGCTGTCTGTGATGTCACCGACTCTGCTCTTCTCTATGGACCTGCACCTGGCAGTGGTGAACCTAGCCTCTTTGCTGCCTGAGGTGGACTATAGAAAGACGCCCCCCCCCCCCCAAAAGCAAAATTAAAAAATGATTGGGTGTATGGAAAGAGCGTAGCTCTGAGTTACACTGTTTCTGTAGGTCACATAGAAGTGAATGGCAGTTACGGTATAGTACAGTGAGCTGCACTTCTATGAGAATTATGGAAACCCTGGTCACATGGCCAGTGCAGGGATTTCTATGTAGCTTTGGTAGTCCCTCCGCTAGTTCATTCTGGCAGGGGACATGGAGATGTACCAGAATTAAAGCTACATAGGAATCCCTACATTAGCTAGGGAGTAACCCCATCACATTGAAGTGTTAGGGGTCGGGGGAAGCAGGAGCTGCTAGTCATTCATAACAATGGCTGGGCAGCTCCTGATATGCAAACGAACACATGGACCGCCTGGCAATTCAAATGAATAGCTGTCAGCAAGACAAACTTAACAACAATGGGGTTCTCCACTGAGTCCCCACTGAGCCTGAGAATTGGATCTTTTTTTCCCCCACTGTGAATTCAGCCTGACGGCACCCAGGCTGAGTATACGCGTATCGCTTGATGGATGGACAAACTTACATGGCTACTATTCTGTTTAATAGGAGCACCGCAGATAGCTGAGGACTGCACTTCGGCTATCTCTGGCACTCCCATCGAATGGGAGCGTGGCTTGGTACATCCACCAAGCAACACGCCTATACTTAGCCTGGCTGTATCAGGCTGAATTCATAACAGGGGGATCAGAATTACCACCCCTGTTTGGTGGATGGACGAACCCCCGTGGCTCTCATTCACTTCGATGGGAGTGCCAGAGATAGCCGAAGTACAGTACTCAGCTATCTGCGTTGCTCCTATTAAAGTGAATAGTAACGCGGGTTCGTCCATCCACCAAGCCAAGTGACACACCTATATTCAGCCTGGTTGTGGTCAGGCTGAATTCCCAGTGGAGGAAAAAAAGACACCATTTTCAGGCACAGTGGGGGTCTCAGCAGAAAGACCCCCCCACCAATCAGGTATTTGTCCTCTATCCTATGGATGGGGGGGGTAAATACTTTTCAGAGCATTATTACATTAATATAAAATACTTACTTCAGCTGGTGATGACCCGGGGGCACAGATAGGGATCCGGATCCAACAAGAAGGCAACAGCCAGGCAAGCAGCGCTAAAATCCTTCCGGAGCAGTCACAGGGAGACCTCTGGAGCCGCACTGCGTAGCCTAGGAGTGGTTTGGGCTGCGTGCGTCATGTCGGGTCAATTTACCAGCAGAGGTACGTGACCTGAGGTGACGCACGCAGCCCAGCGTGGGCGGAGGCAAAGAGATGCGTAATTGATCATCCAGGCGGCAGAGCAGGCAAGTGGACATTTGTGAGTGGACTGCAGGAGCAGCGCCGCTGCCAATAGGTTATTGCAGAGGCAGCGCTGTCTCCACATGGCTGACCCGAGCTACCTCTCTCCTCCCCTGCCTACACCGCTAAGTTTTTAAAGTGGCCTGTCTTGGGCTGGGTTAGGTTAAATAAACAGTCAAAACAGTGGTGTAACTAAAGTCTTGTGGGCCCCGCTGCAAACGTTTGTCCGGGGCCCCCTACCCCCTCCCTTGAGCGAATTCTTGATAGTGATGATTACGGTTCTGCAGTGATATCTCAGATACTTGATATCTCAGTTGCCAAGAATATGGTTAGTGAGCAGCGCCCAACATGTAAACAATACTGGGACAGTATAATATGCTCCACAGTGGCCCCCACACAGTATAATATGCTCCACCGTGGCCCCAACACAGTATTATATGCTCCACAGTGGCCCCCACGCAGTATTATATGCTTCACAATGACATCAGCATCATGGGGTTTTTTTATATTTTCCTCTGGATCAACGCTGTAGGGTTATAGGTTGGGCTTGATGGATCTGTAAGACTGCAGCATAATTCTGACACATACAGTCCAATAGAAATCCTGCAGAGAAAACAGGCGTGCACCCTTCCTAATCTCCACTATCCTTGTCTCGTAGTGGGTGTAGAGTCTCGCAAAGTGGTCTGGACTTATCTGTATTATTGTCTTAATGTTCACAGGGCAGATGGTGGGAGTCTGCAGATCCAGCCAGTTGTCTTGCACCTTATCTCAGGACTGTGATAATGACAAATGTTCTCCATCGTTATGTATCATAAATGTATTTTATATCATGTGATTATTATGTGCGCTTGTAACATTGCGTCATCTTCTATCCATACAGGTTCTAGCTATATACTGTAAGACCAAGGATGAAAAGAGACAGAAACAAGATGGCGGAAAGTCTATTAAATCTCACCCTAGAGATCATCTACCAGCTTACTGGAGAGGTGAGAGATTCTGATGATGTCACATTACATCATTCTTATCTATAGTAATAACAGATGATATGACTGGAGAGGTGATGGACTCTGGACATGTATGTAGTGATATTTATTAATGTGTCTCCCCATAACCAGGATTACACAGTAGTGAAGAAGACCTCTAGTGGGCGCTGTCAGGTTCCTGTGTATGAAGGATATGGAGGAACCCTGAGCCCAATCCCAGGGCCTCCACCTCACCCCCTGATACAGGAGGAGATCAATGGACAGAAGATTCTAGAACTCACCAACAAGATGCTGGAGCTGCTGACTGGAGAGGTGACACTGCTGGGAATGCTGGGACATTATACAGTAACTGGAGGGGTCTGGGTGATGACTGTATCATTGTGTTGTCAGGTTCCTATAAGGTGTCAGGATGTCACTGTCTATTTCTCCATGGAGGAGTGGGAGTATTTAGAAGGACACAAGGATCTGTACAAGGAGGTGATGATGGAGGACCACCAGCCCCTCACATCACCAGGTAATAGACATGACTATATACACATGGACTTCCATTATTTGTATGTACAGAATGAATTCAGTCCCTGTCTGTGTTTCCTACAGGTAGATCCAGTAAGAGGACAACACCGGAGAGATGTCCCAGTCCTCTTCTTCCACAGGATGATCAGGTAGATGGAGATATTCCCTATGATGTGTACACGGGCTGTGAAGTCCTTGCGTCTCTTTCCTTCGTTGCTGACTTACAATATTTATTTCACAGCCTCAGGATAAAGATCTGAACAATGTTATGGCCACAGCAATAAAAGCAGAGCCCTATGTGAGTGGTGATGAGGAGTGTGAGGAGGACATCCCTACAGGGAACCGCACAGGTGAGGAGTCACCACTGTATAACAAAAATTGAAAAAAACACCACTCCCCATATGAATGTCCCAGCACCTGCAGTCCAGTCCCTTTTCTAGGCCTTGTCAGACCGGAACTGATATTGTTCTATTTGTGGTCATGTGACCACTGCATCCAATCTCTGCCCATCAGCAAACCTCATTTGAATAACCCATCCCCCGGCACTACATATGTGTTAGCTTCCCGTGCAGTGGGGGACACGTGTTTATCCTTCATCCGCTAGTATTAACCCGTCCTTGATGTCCGTGTCTTCGCACAATTTCATAGGAGTTAAAATTGTGTTCTAGTTGTTTTGTCCAGATCCCACATAGTATCCGATATTAACGACCCATATAATAACAATAGCATGTTAGAGGGGTTGTCTAAGCAAAAATGGACATCCCTTTTAACTTTTAAATCAGCCGGGGGCATTGAAAAAAAAATTCATACACCGGTCCCCGATGCTCTGGTGTCTTCCCGGTTCTTCTGCTCCAGCGACTGCTCCCGGGTATCTTTTGGAATTCTGCTGAAGCCACTGATTAGCCTCAGGAAGGCCTAAGGAAGAGGACCTGTAAAGTCCATGTAGGTGTCAGGGAGTGTGTGAGACGGACACCACCTAATAGCACTGACTCACAGGATCCTTTATGATTCTACACTGAGCATTTCACTAGAAAAGAGTGGTGACCGGCACACCGCAACATGGACCGATGAAGATGCTGGCCTCACCACACATGTGGGAAACTGGAGGAGAACAGCCTGGTGGCCGAACATCATGATCTACTGGTCCGAGCTCTGAGATCTACTGCGAGATTGTCAAATGTTTTGCTACCGTTTTTGTAGTCAGGAGAACAGTTAATTTTGCTACTTTATTTCTTGCAAGTCGTATGGAAAATATCAGTATATTTTTTAACGTTATATTATGAAAAATAATATATTTGGATTTCTTCTTGTCAGATGACTGTACCAGGAGCTCAGAGGAACATCTGATATCTACAGATTATAAAGCAGAGGATCATGGTATCACACAAGATCCATATGAAGAACATGTCATTACCCCAGATATACCCTCAGCCCTTCACAGCAAAGATCTATCATCTGATCCTATTATACACGTCCAATCTTATGATTCACCACAGACTTCTGAGCAAAATAAAAGTTACCGAAGAAGTGTTATACATCAGAAAATTCACACAGAAAAGAAACCAATTTTATGTTCAGAGTGTGGCATTTGTTTCACAAAGAAATCATTCCTTGCAAGACATCAGAGAACTCACACAGGGGAGAAGCCATTTTCATGTTCAGAATGTGGGAAATGTTTTACCCAGAAACCAAGTCTTGTTGCACATCAGAGAATTCACACAGGAGAGAAGCCATATTCATGCTCATTATGTGGGAAATGTTTTTATTGTAAATCACATCTTGTTAGACATCAAAGAACCCACTCGGGGGAGAAGCCATATTCATGTTTAGAATGTGGAAATCTCTATAGCGATAAATCATCTCTTATTGAACATCAGAGAATTCACACAGGGGAGAAGCCATATTCATGTTCGGAATGTGGGAAGTTTTTTGTTTCCAAATCACACCTTGTTAGACATCAGAGAAGTCACACAGGGGTGAAGCCATTCTCATGTTCAGAATGTGGGAAATGTTTTACCCGTAAATCAACACTTGAGAAACATCTGAGAATTCACGCAGGGGAGAAGCCATATTCACGTTCACAATGTGAAAATCATTATAGAGGAATCGAAGATCTGAGAACTCACACAGGGGTGTCAAACTTGTATCAAACATCAATGAACTCACTTAGGGGAGATGCCATTGTCATGGCCAGAACATAAAGGATAAGGATTCTCTAGAGAGAATTCACATTGGCAGATTTTGTTGCTGCAAGTTCTGCAGTTGCCTTTCGGATACCTACAGTCTTGTATCAGGATATAATAAAAAAAAAAATAAACAAGGTCTTAACTCTTTGAGGCCAGAACAATTTTCTGTTCTTGGTTTTCGTTTTTTCCTCTCTGACTTCCAAAAGACATAACTTTATTCTTCAGATAACACCTTATTTTTTGTGGGACATATAATATTTCAGAATGGCACCGTTTAATATTCTGTACAATGCATTGGGAAGTTGGAAAGAATCAAAATGGGGTAGAATTGGGAAAAAACACAATTTACTTATAGATTGAATTCTTTACTAGCTTTATTCTACGGTCAGAACAATCACTTTTTGGATTCTATACAGAAGATGTCAAAGAGATAGGGATAATGACTTGTGGCAGCAAAATAGCGACATCACTTTTTGATCCTTTTAGGCTAGGGTTACATGGCGATGTTACATGGCAAAGTTGGCCACGACCAAAGCCAAAGATCGTTGTGTGTCGCTATGACTCTATTGTAAGTGAATGGAGTTGCATTGGGACCCCGAGGGTGTTGCAACTGCAACTTCTAGTCACAGAGAAATCCAGCAGTGCTCGATCTTACATTGGTGAAGGAGTTTCAGGGTAACACATGAATCTTTAGACGCGGTCAAAGTGGCCGTTTAACCTTAGCCTAAAAGGGGTTGTCCAATCCTTTTTTTAGTATTGAATACTGCTGCTACAATGAATATAAATATAACAAACCAGTACTCGCCTCTCCCCATCCCTACGTTTCTACAACCAGCAGGTCCTGTGCTGTTTGTCTCCGCAGTGACCTCTTCCGGAACGGCACAGGAACTGTATACCAACTAACAGAGCTGTCGGTGCTGAAAAATGGAGGCCCGGGGAGAGGCGAGTACTCTTTTGTTATGTTTATCTCCTCTGTAGCAGCAGTATTCAATAATAAGAATATGAACTGTACCCCTTTAAGAAGGGGTTACAGTTGCCATAGTTCATTAATATGAACTGCTCCGTAGCTGGTTACTGTCACCTGTGTTTGCTTTACGCAGGCTTTATACTCACTCATAATTATTATGCTGAGTCATAAAGGCTACAATACTCTTCTGGCCTCTGGCAGGTGCATGGAGGCCACTGGTGTAACTATAGGAGTTACAGCTTTTTCTGCTGCGACTGGGCCCAGAAGCCAGGGGGGCCCGTAGGTCCTCCTCACCACACTAGGGCTGCAGAAACTTCTTTGATCTTCCTTCTGACTCCCTTTGATGGCCGACAGTCTGTTCATTGTAAATGTATTCCCCCTGCCCTCTGGTGCACTGGAGTGAGAAGATTTATGATACGCAGCCTTCCCCTGTCTGAAATGTAAGCTTTTCGATAGGAAAAGTAGCAGTTGGTCAGCAGCATATAGTCAAGGAGGGATTATGTGGGGAAGACCGGAATAAAAGGGGGCACAATTACTATGTGGGGGGCATCGACAGGGAATTGGAAGCTTGTGTGCACGGGCATGTGGTTAAGAAGTCTTCATGGTGGTCTGGGCTGGATAGAGAAGGAAAGGTAAATATAAATGCTGTTAACATGTACAGATGGGACATGGCTGATGGTTGTGATGCGGCTTGCAGGGGGCCTAGCTGAGCTTGTGCACCAGGGCCTGTGAGGCTGTAGTTACTCCCCCTATGGAAACAGTAATGTATATACTGAGAGCTTTTACCAGTTTACATAGGAGGCTAAGTGCAGATAACCTAAGGGCCAATTCATATGGCTGTGAAGAACGATCGCACCTCGGATAAACTGAACTTATTGCATCATAGTGATCTATCATGCCAAGAGTTCCACCCTGCCCGCTGGTCTACTGTCCGGTATTTACACCATCAGTGGAGTATGGGACAGCAGGACCTGCGCTCACGTTGAAACTCACAAAATTATACATTGCTATGATGCTGTGAGTTTGGTTCAGCAATGCTGTGGTCCATCCAGGACATGTAACAGTCGGGTGAACCGTATTACCTGGACACCATACGGCCATGTGAATGGGCCCTAAGAACTGTTCGAAGCTGAAGATGGGGCAGGAGATATTCGGAAACAGGGTAGGATCTCCAAGACCAGAGAGAGAAGATCTGAGATAATGGGTTGTGGGACAATAAGTAAAAAAAAAATGGAAAAATAAAAAAGACCAATTCTGATACGTGATATATCTTATGGAAGATGAATCGGTTTGCACTGGTGTCCTCTCCTCCCCGTACCTTCCCGGCTCGATCACTGACTTTGGAAGGTGTCTGAGAAGAAAGAGGAGGAAGCGGTCAGTGATACGGTGAAAAAGAGGCATAGGCTGGGGCAGATAGAATAGAGGAAATACTGCAGGGGGCACATACACTACATGGACAAAAATATTGGGATATGTCCACTGTTAGGGTCTTGCCAGAAGTAGCAATACCCTCACACTACTGCAGAAGTCTGGGAGGAAGGATAGAGACAAGTGAGCCCTAATCTCACCCCAGCCATTGTCCCTTCCTATTGCCTCAGTTACCCTAAACGGTAAAAGGACAACCTGAAGACGAGCCCTATACTGAGTAAGTGACAACACTGAACAAAGACAGAACAAACGACACAAAGGGAGGTCAGGAAGCCAAGGGTTCGGTAACAGACTCAATGCAGTACGAAATCACAATCCAAGAGAATAGTCACAAGGCAAGCCAAAGGGTCAGAGAATCAGGTAACAAAGCAGCAAGGGATATAACAAAGAGAGCAGGCAAAGACAATGCAATAACCAGCGACCATGTGAGGCCATTGCCTCAGTTACACTAAACGGTAAAAGGACAACCTGAAGACAAGCCCTATACTGAGTAAGGGACACAGAGAACAGGACAAGACAAAAACAACACAGAAGCAGAGTGAGCAAGCCAAGGGGTTGGTAACAATCGAGCAATGCAGTACAGAATCAAAATCCGAGAGAATAGTCAAAAGTCAAGCCAAAGATCAGAGAAATAGCACAGTAAATAACAAGGGCACAAAGAGAGCAGGCAATGTCAGAGCAATAACCGGCGACCAGGGCCGGTTTTAGACAAAGTGGGGCCCTGGGCAAAAATTAAAAGCGGGGCCCCAAATGCTGATATGCAAACAACACCATCATCTTCCAGTGACAACCCCTATAATAACGCCTCCTTTCTGCCAACAAAAAAGTAACAACAAGCCCTATTTTACCACACACAATTCAATTGAGCACCTTTGTACCTCCTAATAGATTTTTGCACCCAGTCATCAGTTATTATAGTCCCTGCTTATAAATAATATTACACCTTTATCAGTAATAGCTCCCTTATAAATGATAAATAGTGCCCTGTATCAGTAATATTCCCCCTTATCAGTAAGTCACCCCGTAAAAATAATACTGCTCCCTTAAAAATAATAGCCCCCTCATAAATAAGCCCACTTAACAATTATACCCCCTTTATAAATAGTTCCCCTCTTATAAATAATAGCTCCCCCCTTATAATGGATGCCTTATATATAATAGTTCCCCCCTTATAAATAATAGCCCGTCTTATAAATAATAGCTCCCCCTTATAATAGCCCCCTCATACTTAAGTTTCCCAATTATATATATAGTAACCCACCCTTATATATAATAGTTCTCCGTTATACAGTGTCGGACTGAAGGGCCTTAGGCCCACCAGAGGATCTTGTTCTGGGGCCCCATCTAACAGCTTCCTGCTAATAGCCTACACCACGGCTCCTTCACTGATGTCTTACATATGTGCTGACTATCTGGCGTTACTGAGTATGTTCCCAGTATAGTCAGCCCCTATAGTACTGTGCAGGCCCCAATAACTCCATGGCCAGCTCATGCACAGTACTGTATGGGGAATGACATGGCCATGGGGCACTACACATATGTGCAACATTATAGTGAGGGAGCTATGATGCAGACATAGCACACAGGGCTGCCAGCAGGAATTGTGAGCACCCCCCCCCCACAGTATAATGCTCCACATGGTATATAATGCTCCACAGTATAAAATGCTCTCCTGAGCCCTCCAGTTTCCCCACATGGTATATAATGCTCCACAGTGACCCCACACAGTATAAAATGCTCCCCTGAGCCCCCCATTATGGTCCCACATGGTATGTAAGGCTCCACACAGTATAATACTCCACAGTGGCCCACACAGTATACTACCCCTTAGTGGCCCCAGACAATACAATATGCTCCCCAGCAGCCCCACACAATATAATATGCTCCATACAGTATAATATGCACTACACAATGCCCCCCCAGTATAATGCTCCACAGTGGCCTAACACAGTATAACATGCTCCATAATGACCTCCACACAGTATAATATACTCCCCAGAGGGGTTCCCCAGTATAATGCTCCACAGTGGCCCATAGTATTAATATGCTCCCCAGAGGGCCCCCGCTAGTATAATGTTCCACAGTGCCCCCTCCAGTATTTTGTTCCACAGTGGCCCCACGCAATATATTATGCTCCCCAGAGCGTCCCCCCAGTATAATGTTCCACAGTAGGCCCCACGCAGTATAATATGCTCCCCAGAGGGCCCCTAGTATAATGCTCATTAGTCCCCCCGAATAATGCCCCACAGTGGCGCCACGCAATATAATATGCTCTGCTGATGGCCCCCCCCCCAGAATAATGCTCCACAGTGACCCCACTCAGTATAACATGCTCCAGAATGGCCTCCACACAGTATAATATACTGCCCAGAGAGGTTTCCCCAGTATAATACTCCACAGTGGCCCAAAACAGTATAACATGCTCTCCAGAGCCCCCCCCAGTATAATGCTCCACGGTGGCCCCGCACAGTATAATATACTGGGGGCCCCTCTGGAGAGCATATTATACTGTGTGGGGCCACCGTGGAGAATTATACTGGGGGGGGGCTCTGGAGAGCATATTATACTGTATGGGGCCACTGCAGAGCATTATACTGGGGAGGGGGCCCTCTGGAGAACATGTTATATTCTGCGGGGCCTCTATGGAGTATTATAAAGTGGGGGGGCTCTGGAGAGCATGTTATATTCTGTGGGGCCACTTTGGAGCATTATACTGGGGGGCCCCTCTGGAGAGCATAATGCTCCAAAGTGGCCCCACAGAATATAACATTATCTCCAGAGCCCCCCTCCCCACACACACATTATAATTTTCCACAGAGGCCCCACAGAATATAACATGCTATCCAGAGGGCCCCTTCCCCAGTATATATATTCTGGGATCTCTTCAGACCCCAGAGTATAATAATCGAAGGCCCGGGGTAAGTAAGGTAAAATAAGAAACAGTTATACTCACCTTGTCTTACCTCTCCTGGGCCTCCTCGCGCTGCTCCGATATTCCCGTCGGCGCTGGCTTCTTCTTCTCTGCGGCTGACGTCACGCGTTGTGGACGGCACCGCTGAGGCCTGTGATTGGGCCTCAGCGATTACGTGAGGCACGCTGTCAGCACGCCCCACGTGTTATTTTTACTCACCTCGGAAAGGGGCCCTGCGGTCCCTTTCTGTTATTGCTTTGGCCGGGCCTGACTCCGGGATCCGGAGTCATCAGGTTCCCGGATCCCGGGGGCTCCTTTGGGGACAGGGCCCTGGGCAATTGCCCAGTTTGCCCCCCCCTAACGCCGACCCTGCCGGCGACCATGTGAGGGCTGACAACCTATTTATAGAAAGTCTGGGCCAGCCCCAGACTGGATTGGTGGACAGGCTGTCAATCATACAGGCAAGGCTGAGATTAACTATTAGCTGTCCAGAGAGAAATGCTCAGAACACGGGTGTGGCTGTAAATCCATTACATTTTCTAGGACCATGTTGAGACTGAGCAACAAGAAACCTACACAAGGAACCAAACTGAACACGCCTCCTTCGCCGCAGCGTGCGAGTGGAGGTTGACGCAGAGACCCGAACAGGCAGAGACGTTACAGTACCCCCCCCTTTAAGAGGGGCCACCGGACCCTCACTAGATAAACCAGTTTTAGTAGGACCCAGTATTTTCTCTGCCTTCAATTCCAGATCTCCCTGAACAACAAGAGGTGCTGGTGGACCAGGCAAAGGTTTATTCACCTGGCCAGAAAAAGATCTGTCCCCAGAGGACAGAGACATAGATAGCAACATCTTATTTTGATTTCTGGCAAATATCTGGTTGCCTGAGTGGTTCTTCCGACTACCACACAGGCACTGAAGCTTTTCTGCTGGTCTGCGAGGTCTGATCGAGCAGTCACAGATGAAATGACCAGAAGCACCACAGTACAGGCAGAGGTTGTTCCTGAGACGAAGCTCTCGTCGCGTCTTGGCATCCATAATTCCCAGTTGCATAGGTTCCTCACCAGGAGTCATGGGAGAAATAACAGGTTTCTCAGGAGAGAGTGAGGGAGAGACAGAAAACTTGGAAGAAGCAGACCCTATTCTCTCTTTAATATTTTCCCGGATCCTACGGTCAATATGGACAGCCAAAGTCATGGCCTGCTCAAGAGTGGGAGGATCTGGGTGACCAACCCAGACCTCCTTAACACGGTCACACAGGCCTTGTTTAAAGTGGGCCTTTAGAGCTGACTCACACCAACCTGCAGTTACACTGCACTTGCGAAATTCTGCGCAATATTCCTCAGCAGAGCGTTTGCCCTGCCGCATAGTGAGGAGTTGCGATTCCGCAAGCCCAATGTGGTCTGGCTCAGGATATATAGACCCCAGGGACAAAAAAATTTTTTCAAAACCTGTCCACTCCTCAGCCCCAGGAGGGAGTTTAAGGGCCCAAGCTTGTGGATCCCCCTGTAGGAGGGATATAACTACTCCCACCACTTGGGCCTGGGATGCATGTGGATTAATCCGAAAGTACAGGCGACAGGACTCCCGGAAAGTCTCAAATTTTTCACGATCCCCTGAAAAACGATCCGGGAGTAACATCTTAACCCTGAAAGGGGCAGAAACAACCGTAGATTCTGCAGCGGCATCATTAAGGGTCTGCACCTGTTTAGCAAGCTCAGTTACCAGGCCTGCCAAACCTTCCAACTTGGCCGCAAGGCCCTGAATAGGATCCATACTGATCCGATGGGAAGAAATGGCAGAATGTTATGGGCCGGTTATTCTGTTAGGGTCTTGCCAGATGTAGCAATACCCTGACACTACTGCAGGGGTCTGGAAGGAAGGACAGAGACAAGTGAGCCCTAATCTCACCCCAGCCACTGTCCCTTCCTATTGCCTCAGTTACCCTAAACGGTAAAAGGACAACCTGAAGACGAGCCCTATACTGAGTAAGTGACAACACTGAGCAAAGACAGAACAAACGACACAAAGGGAGGTCAGGAAGCCAAGGGTTCGGTAACAGACGAGCAAAGCAGTACAAAATCACAATCCAAGAGAATAGTCACAAGGCAAGCCAAAGGTCAGAGAATCAGGTAACAAAGCAGCAAGGGATATAACAAAGAGAGCAGGCAAAGACAATGCAATAACCAGCGACCATGTGAGGGCTGACAACCTGTTTATAGAAAGTCTGGGCCAGCCCCAGACTGGATTGGTGGACAAGCTGTCAATCACACAGGCAAGGTTGAGATTAACTATTAGCTGTCCAGAGAGAAATGCTCAGAACACGGCTGTAAATCCATTACATTGTCTAGGACAGTGTTCAGACTGAGCAACAAGAAACCTACACAAGGAACCAAACTGAACACGCCTCCTTCGCCGCAGAGTGCAAGCGGAGGGTGGCGCAGAGACCCGAACAGGCAGAGACGTTACATCCACATTACGCCTACAGGAGTTTTTCTGACCTCCCACCCAAAGTTGGAAGCAACAATTGTCCAAAATGTCTTGGTCTCCTTACAATTTCCCTTCACTGGAACGAGGACCTACTGTGTTTGACACAGAAAAATACCGAAATTTTGTTTTAACTTTATCAACAACATGTCATCACCACCTAGAGACAAATAGGCAGGGGTCAACTGCATGGATATAATAAACGTTGTTGGGGAGGTAGCTCGGTAGCAGCCGTGAACAAAACAGCAACAAGGCCCAGGTCTCACCAGACTCTCAGCTCCAGACAGACCCAGGCGCCTCCACTCTCTTCCAGGGTCTGCCCTGAAGTGCAGGCTCTGTAGGGCTATGTGGGCCAGTAATGAGGCCAAGGACTTACACCTGGGCTGAGGCCTACTCAAAAACCCGTCCTGGACCAGACATATGTCAAAACCCGGGGGCTGAAATACCATGACTCCAGCACTTGGCCTGTCAACTTCTCACAACGTGTATGAGCTGAATTTTATATACGTGTGTTCCTATGGGAACATAACCGTACATGGACACTACACACACGGCATAACTCCTACATTTTATTTCCTTTCAGTGGCGATCCGATGGTCTGACGAAGGTCCGAGAGGACTGAAACGTTACATATTGTATGGATTGCTATACTGTACAAATAACTGGAGTGCGATGGTCAGTATCATGCTGTGAATTGGAGCGAGTTCCTCCCCCAGCACCCATTATTCAAGGAGTGCCATATTACCATAATATATTGGTCTATCACACGTCCCTGTGATATTACATACAGAGTTCTGTCCTATCATTGATGGTACTTTCTGCACCTTCCAAGGTGACCGCAGGTAACGGAAATAGAAGACTCAAAAGGACAACTGAAAAACTGTAACCATAGCTCTCAACCGTCCCGCATCTGGCGGGACAGTCCCGATTTTACACTGCTGTCCCGCGGTCCCGAATAGCTTACAGTTTGTCCCGCTATGCCCCTGAAGTGTTTTGCTGTTAACAAACTTTATTAGGGTAGGGTAAAGGCTAAATGGTAGATGCTAAATCCTAATGGCTAAAGGACCTTTGATGACGTCATGACCATGTGATCAGACTTTTATGTGCGCGGAGCTATTCTGGATACTGCGGGACAGACTGTGATGTTACACAGAAAGCTGGGAACAGAGAGTGATGGAAGATAAGTAGGAGAGAAGAGAGCATGTGTGAGCAAGAGGGGGAACTGGGGGCAGATGTAGGGGGCAGTTAAACTGAAGGCAGAAGAAGGGGGCAATTAAACCTTAGGGAGATGAACGGGCAAATAAACTGAAGGCAGATTAAGGGAGCAATTAAACTGGTGGGAAATTGGGGTGTGATGATGAGACCCTCAATTTATGTATCTTTCTTGGAAGTGTGTTTTTACTTGATCATGTCACTCCTTCCCCAACTGGTTGGAATGTGATGCAAAGGAGGTTACACCTCTGGACACTATGTCTCACTGGTTTTCATCCCTGTCTGGGGGAGGTGAAGGGTGTGGTTGGAGAGGGTCTCACACGGAGGTAGGGAGTTTTCTCAGAGTCTATTGTGTTGAGCCTGGAAGAGAGACAGCTAAGAGAGCAGAGCTGTGTGCTCAGGTATGTTTCTATGTTTTAATTTCCCTTTTATTTTGGTGTATTGTATCATCGCACTTTTGCTTGTATGTTTATGCTTGATCATATTAATATTGTATATTTCTGTATATGGTATTAATTCATACCGACCCACTTGGGTTATTAAACATATAAAATTTATATCGCTCATTTCGTTTTATCCTATGACCCGGTCTACTCACGGTGTGTGAGTGGGAGGTTAAGAAAGAAGTTTGATCGCAGGGGTGCCAGGCGGCTGGGCGAGGCGATATTCTTCACAGGGGGTCATTAAGCTGGTGGCAGATAAAGGGGGACATTAAATTGGTGGTAGATGGAGGGGGCAATTAAACTGGGGGCAGATGAAGGGGGCATTAAGCTGGTGACATGAAGACGGGACATTAAATTAGTGGCAAATAAAGGGGGACATTAAGATGGAGGCAGATGAAGGGGGACATTAAACTGGGGGAAGATGAAGGGGGGCATTAAGCTGGTGGCAGATGGAGGGGGGGACATTAAACTGGGGGGGCAGATGGAGGGTGACATTAAACTGGGGGCAACTGTAGGAGGACATTAAACCGTGGAGGGTAGCTGGAGGGGGACATATCTGCATCTAGTTGCCCCCAGTTTAATGTCCCCCTCCAACTACCCCCACTGTTTAATGTCAACCTCCAGCTGCCGCATAGTTTAATGTCACCCTCCAGTTTCCGCCAGTCTAAACTGGGGCACCAGGAGAGGGACTTAATACTGTGGAGCAATTGAAGGGGACCATTATAATCTGGGGGTATATAATGTTAGGGTGACTGTAGGAGCATTATACTGTGTGGGGGCACATGGAAAAAATAGATGAGAATGGGCGGAGTCAAAGTAGAAGTGGGTGGAGCTAAATTTACCATGGCGCGCATAGCGCATATTTTGTCCCTCTTTCTGTCCTTTGAAAGTTGGGAGGTATGCTGTAACACATCCAAGGAAAGTACAAAAACTCACCACGTGAAATTGGTGGAGGTAGTGACAGAAAGTGACAATATAGAACTACGAGGCCCCTGTAATGGGAAAGAGTACACTTTATATTCCTTACCGTGAATCTATTGGAGCCTGGTACCAGTATCCGCAGTAAATCCAGAACCTACATATATATGTGTTAAATATTCTGTACATGTGGCTGATATATACAGTAGATATGTACGCTGCAATCTTTTTGCATAACAGATGTTGATTGGTAATTTTATAGATTTCTTAACCATTTAGTGTTATAAATCACTTTCCCGCCATCTCCTGTGACTTTACTGTGACGGTAAATGTTGGACTTAGTTCCTATATTTTTTAATAAAACAAGAAAAAATAAAATAAAACTGCGCTGAGCGAAGTCTTTAATATTCAGAATGTGATTTGTGGGTAAAACATTCCCGACATTCTGAACATGAATATGGCTTCTCTCTTTTGTGAGTTTTTTGATGTCGAACAAGATGTGTTTTCCGAGTAAAATATTTGCCACAGTCTGAACATAAAAATGGCTTCACGCCTGTGTGAATTCTCAGATGGTCAATCAGAGTTGACTTATCACTATAATGATTACCACATTCCGAACATGAAAATGGCATCTCTCCTGTGTGGTTTCTCAAATGTTTGTCAAGACCTGGTTTCTGGGAAAAACATTCACCGCATTCTGAACATGAATATGGCTTCTCCCCTGTGTGAATTCTCTGATGTCTAACAAGATGTGATTTATAATTAAAACTTTTCCCACATCCTGGGCATGAATATGGCTTCTCTCCTGTGTGAATTCTCTCATGTGCAACAAGAGAGGATTTCTGGGTAAAACATTTCCCACATTCTGAACATGAAAACCGTTTAGCCCCTGTGTGAATTTGTTCATGTCTAACAAGAACTGCTTTGTCTTTAAAACACTTCCCACATTCTGAACATGAACATGGCTTCTCTCCTGTGTGAGTTCTCTGATGTACAACACTCCTGTGACTTATATTTTCCTCAACAGTCTGTGATGAATCAGAAGATTGGACGTGTATAATAGGATCAGATGATAGATCTTTGTTGTGAAGGGCTGAGGGTATATCTGGGGTAATGACATGTTCTTCATATGGATCTTGTGTCATACCATGATCCTCTGCTTTATAATCTGTAGATATCAGATGTCCCTCTGAGCTCCTAGTACAGTCATCTGACAAGAAGAAAACGAATTTTACAATCTTCAAAATCCAAAAATTAATTGGATAATTATTTTTGGATAATATAACCATAAAAACTACTGTGATGATTCTGCCTAAATATGGCCATAACTCAGCGGTATTTTGGTCTCTGGGTATAGGGTCTCCCTTCTGGCTTGCACTCACTCATACTGTGCACAGCTATAAGCCTAGGTGCATATTGGCAGTAGCGGCCAGGCTGGAACAATAGGGCTCCATTGTATTCCTATACAGCCCTGGCTGATCAAACAATAGTGCATTGTTCAAGCCTGGGCTGTTGATCAGATATGACTGATAACAGTGTATCAATTCACTTTGTCTCAGCTCTATACAAAAGATCTGGATTTGATTGAATTAACTCATCAGACATACTGTCGCCGGTGACCTCATTCTGGGAGGTGGCAAAAAGGGTATAAAAGATGAGGTAAGAGGTCTGTGGGAGGAGACTATCACTAGGAGATTATGCAGGAGATGACACTATGGAGATCATGCTATGAAGACTGTGCTGGGATTATGCTACCGTGTTTCCCCGAAAATAAGACACCCCCCGAAAGTAAGGCATAGGAGAGGTTTCGGAGAATTGCCTAATATAAGGCATCCCCCGAAAGTAAGGCGTATGTTCCCGAACAGAACATACGGTATATACGATATGTGAGGCCGCGGGAGAACCCCACAATCACTGCTATCATTATACTCGGGGGTCTTTTCAGACCCCGGAGTATAATAATCGGCGGCCCAGGGGAGGTGAGCGAACATAAAAAATTATGTGCTTACCTGTCCTTCTCCAGGCTTCGGGCCTGTTTGGTGACGTCGCAGACGTCAACGGACGTCATTTTGCGTCGCGACGCCGGCCGGATCATGTGACGCGGCCTGGTCTAACAGTGAAGAAGGCCGGAGTAGCGCACGGGCATGCACCGGAGCGAGGAACGGGTAAGCAACGTTGTTTTTTTATGTTTCTATCCTCCCCTGGGTCTCCGATCATTATACTCTGGGGTCTGAAAAGACCCCACAGTATAATAATTGTTCATGGGTGGTCCACTATGGGGCAAACTACTGTGTGCAGGGGCCACTATGGGGAATGATACTGTTTGCAGGGGCCACTATGGGGAATGATACTGTGTGCAGGGGCCACTATGGGGAATGATACTGTGTGCAGGGGCCACTATGGGGAATGATACTGTGTGCAGGGGCCACTATGGGGCATGATACTGTGTGCAGGGGCCACTATGGCGAATAATACTGTGTGCAGGGGCCACTATGGGGCATGATACTGTGTGAAGGGGCCACTATGGGATATGATACTGTGTGCAGGGGCCACTGTGGGACATGATACTGTGTGCAGGGGCCACTATGGGACATGATACTGTGTGCAGGGGCCACTATGGGGAATGATACTGTGTGCAGGGGCCACTATGGGACATGATACTGTGTGCAGGGAAATTAATGGTTTGGATTGTTATGATGATGTCCTAGAAGATGATGACATAACTGTCATTGAATAAATTTTACTTTCTATTCGTACCGTAAATATTGGTAAATGTACCATACTGTTAATTGTTGTACATGGAAATAATGGTACGGTAGTAAGAAATTCTTGATAGGATTCACAGTTTGTCTGGTTATGCTGGTTTGTGATGACAACTACTGTACAGTACCGTATATAATAAATGTTCATTTTTTTGTTCAGCAATAAATGTGAATTCTTCTTCATTGAAAAAAAAAATAAGACATCCCCTGAAAATAAGACACAGCACATCTTTGGGAGCAAAAATTAATATAAGACGCTGTCTTATTTTCGGGGGAAACAGGGTACAGAGTTGTTACAGACAGACCATGAGGAATTTTTTGTGATTGACTATTGGACTAATGCTGAGAGACTGTTGTGAAGAGCATGCAGGCGGGAAATGTGAAAGATCCTCCGTGCGCCAAACCGCTTTGGCCACACCCTGAGTCCTCTTTCATATAAAAACCACACTCACCGCCAGTGAGTGCCGGGTTCACCAGATAAATACAAGACAAGCCTTCTAAATTTTATATATTTATTAACCCCTAAATGGGTCGGTATTAAAATCTAACATATACAGATCAGAACAGATATGCAGATATATGCAAGCATTAACAGTTACTAGTTGCAAGATACAGTACAAATAAAATAAAAGGGATTAAAGGTGAAATGATTACTTTACCACATATGTCCTTGATGTGGTTCTATAGTCCAACACTCACACATGGCATGTGTGAGTCACCAGTGGAGGCTTTTCAGCATGTGGCATTAAAACGATAATCCCGCCTGCATGCTCTCATAACAGTCTCTCAGCATTAGTCCAATAGTCAATCACAAAAAACTCCTCATGGTCTGTCTGTAACAACTCTGTAGCATAATCCCA
Source organism: Leptodactylus fallax (assembly GCA_947044405.1). Classification (NCBI taxonomy): domain Eukaryota; kingdom Metazoa; phylum Chordata; class Amphibia; order Anura; family Leptodactylidae; genus Leptodactylus; species Leptodactylus fallax. The sequence goes on from CAMRHE010000585.1 coordinate 868,633, forward strand.
GCACAGTCTTCATAGCATGATCTCCATAGTGTCATCTCCTGCATAATCTCCTAGTGATAGTCTCCTCCCAGAGACCTCTTACCTAATCTTTTATACCCTTTTTGCCACCTCCCAGAATGAGGTCACCGGCGACAGTACGTCTGATGAGTTAATTCAATCACGTTCAGACCCTTTGTATGTAGATGAGACAAAGTGAATTGATACCGTTATCAGTCATATCTGGTCAACAGCCCAGGCTTGAACAATGCACTATTGTTTGATCAGCCAGGGCTGTATAGGAATACAATGGAGCCCTATTGTTCCAGCCTGGCCGCTACTGCCAATATGCACCTAGGCTTATAGCTGCGCACAGTATGAGTGAGTGATAGCCAGAAGGGAGACCCTATACCCAGAGACCAAAATACCGCTGAGTTATGGCCATATTTAGGCAGAATCATCACAACTACATTTATATTTTCTAACATTTTTATACAATTTGCAATAAATGTAGCAGAATTAAATATGTAACTAAGACATAGGCGGTAAAACAGATGACAATCTAGTGGTAGGCCTCAGAGTTCGGACCTATAGATGCCGGTCACCAGTCTTTTCTAGTGAAATCATATATAATACTGTATAACACTCCTGTCTAGGGTATGGTCACTGGTGGGGGAGATGAGACCCGCACAGCACACCGCAAAGGAAACTAACACATATACAGCGCCAGACGCAGTGTCACTAAATTTAGGCTATTCAAAGAAGGTGATTGGCTGCAGTGGTCACATGACCATAAACAGAATATCATAATTTACAGTATGGCAGGGAACGGACTGGAACATTAAAGCTCCATTCACACAACTGAATCCCATCCGTGGAAAATGGTCGGTGGGTGGGCCATAGTTCCCAGACTGAACTTGGCCATGTGCACAGAACTGACTATGATGCATTGAGCTGCCGAACTGTCAGCTGTCAGTTTAGTACAGTAGTGATCGGGTGGTTCAGGAGATCACTGCATCATAACTGACTATGATTCAGAGAGTTTTATGCACATGGACGATTTAAGTCCAGGACAGGACAGAAAGCTAAGAAGTCTACACAAAATAATCTCTCCGAGGAGAATCTGTGACTGTTCTGTGGTATATTCAGTGGTGACTCCTCACCTGGGCGGTTCCCTGTAGGAATGTCCTCCTCACACTCCTCATCACCACTCACATAGGGATCTTCCTTTATTGCTGTGGCCATAACATTGTTCAGATCTTTATCCTGAGGCTGTGAAAGAAATATTGTAAGTCAGCAACAAAGGAAAGAGACACAAGGACTTCACAGCCCGTCTACACATCATAGGGAATATCTCCATCTACCTGATCATCCTGTGGAAGAAGAGGACTGGGACATCTCTCCGGTGTTGTCCTCTTACTGGATCTACCTGTAGGAAACACAGACAGGGACTGAATTCATTCTGTACATACAAATAATGGAAGTCCATGTGTATATAGTCATGTCTATTACCTGGTGATGTGAGGGGCTGGTGGTCCTCCATCATCACCTCCTTGTACAGATCCTTGTGTCCTTCTAAATACTCCCACTCCTCCATGGAGAAATAGACAGCGACATCCTGACACCTTATAGGAACCTGACAACACAATGATACAGTCATCACCCAGACCCCTCCAGTTACTGTGTAATGTCCCAGCATTCCCAGCAGTGTCACCTCTCCAGTCAGCAGCTCCAGCATCTTGTTGGTGAGTTCTAGGATCTTCTGTTCATTGATCTCCTCCTGTATCAGGGGGTGAGGTGGAGGCCCCGGGATTGGGCTCAGGGTTCCTCCATATCCTTCATACACAGGAGCCTGACAGCGCCCACTAGAGGTCTTCTTCACTACTGTGTAATCCTGGTTATGGGGAGACACATTAATAACTATCACTACATCCATGTCCAGAGTCCATCACCTCTCCAGTCATATCATCTGTTATTACTATAGATAAGAATGATGTAATGTGACATCATCAGAATCTCTCACCTCTCCAGTAAGCTGGTAGATGATCTCTAGGGTGAGATGTAATATACTTTCCGCCATCTTGTTCCTGTGTCTGTCCATCCTTGCTCTTACAGTATACTGATAGTAGATGAGTCAGTGTTATTGTACATAATCGGCCTCCGTTGATGAGTTTTTGATGTTTTTATCAATATTCAAATGAGCTGGAGGGGAATGGAAAAAACATCAATCCTGCCATTTCTTTTTGCACTGCTCATGGTACCGTTACTATAACATTCTCAGTGTATTCCCCATTCGCTGGGATTATGGAGCTATTTAGTATATTTCGGTTTATACTGTTTGACGACAAAATACTTTAAAAACAAAGTCTTCTCTGTTTTTGGGTTGTTGTATTAAGTTTAAGTTTTCTTTGGTGTCATTTAGAGATTCATTTGATGTTTTGATCACTTCGTATTCGGGTTCCGTTTGTAGTTTGCGGTATTATTTTATATAGATGTAAGATTGTGTAATAACATTATAGATCAGGTTCTTACAGATGTGGTGCTAGTAAATATGGGTCATTTTTTTTTATTTTTGAAATTTTTATTTTTATATTTTAATGGGGGAAAACAGGTTTATTTGTTTTTTTTTTTTTTGCTCTTTTTACATATTTTTAAAGGGAATCTGTCAGGGCAATTTGGGACACTAAACCACCCACACGTCCATATGGACCTGGGGTTTAGTGTCCCAAATCACCCTGTTATAGCGCAATCCATGGCCGTATTAAAAATAGAAAAGCTTTATACTCCCCCTGCGCTGTACTCCCCGCACCTGCGCAGCTCTTCAATGAAGCCAGAGGAGGACACCTCGTATCAGTGCGCATGCCCCGTACCTCCGGGGCATGTGATGGATCATTAATAATAAGATCCATCACTCTACATACAAGGTCTCGGGGTCACACCTAAGGCTGTGTTCACACAGGACGTACACATAGCAGGTAATATACAGCATAGTGAAGGAGAGATCACCAAGTCTTGTCCATAGCGTGAACAGCTGTATAAACAGCGCCGTATAAAGACCGTATATCATATATACAGCGTAGTGTGAGGAGATTACTGCTGAACTTCCATGAGGGAAAGTGTGTATGTGCCAGAAATGTAGTGAAAAGCTTCATAATCCACCTACCTCCTCCTGCACAGCAACCAAGGGGTTACAGGACCTCTGATGATGTCACATGTGTAGGAGGAGTCACATGACCAGGTGTGACCGGTCTCTGTACTAGTGAAGGGAATGACTGTTGTCTCCGATGTGTAGATAGTCGGACTCCCGATTACTCCTCAGTTTACCCTAATCTTATACCCGAGGCTGCTGAGAGCTACAGGACGTCATATAACTAGATTAAAATGAGGCTGAGTGACCCATTTGAAGGTGGGGTTAGATATGTGGGGGGTGGGGTTATCCACCTATGGGGCAGAGTTTGCTCTTAGGGGGGCGGGGTTAAGTGTCAGGAATCCACAACCATTCACGTCAAAGAACCGGAACATAAAGTCACTAATGTAATAGAACTGTCTGTGTGACGTGTATGTAGCAGAGCTGTCTGTGTGTGACGTGTATGTAGCAGAGCTGTCTGTGTGACGTGTATGTAGCGGAGATGTCTGTGTGTGACGTGTATGTAGCGGAACCGTCTGTGTGTGACGTGTATGTAGCGGAGCCGTCTGTGTGTGACGTGTATGTAGCGGAGCTGTCTGTGTGTGACGTGTATGTAGCAGAGCTGTCTGTGTGTGACGTGTATGTAGCGGAGCCGTCTGTGTGTGACGTGTATGTAGCGGAGCCGTCTGTGTGTGACGTGTATGTAGCGGAGCCGTCTGTGTGTGACGTGTATGTAGCAGAGCTGTCTGTGTGTGACGTGTATGTAGCGGAGCTGTCTGTGTGTGACGTGTATGTAGCAGAGCTGTCTGTGTGTGACGTGTATGTAGCAGAGCTGTCTGTGTGACGTGTATGTAGCGGAGCTGTCTGTGTGTGATGTGTATGTAGCGGAGCTGTCTGTGTGTGACGTGTATGTAGCGGAGCTGTCTGTGTGTGACATGTATGTAGCAGAGCTGTCTGTGTGTGACGTGTGTAGCCCTATTTGGGGGGGGGGGTATGAGTATTATCCCTCCCGCAACAGACTCTGGCGCTGACCTGTGTGTATAATGGGACCTGAAGCCTTCGCTGAAGGGAAGAGTGGGAACATATATGAAATATATCAGTGCCTCCACCCAGGATAGAGCCTCTGTATTACAGGGGGGGTCTCTTCCTGGGACTTACCCATGAAGTACAGTTAGTAGCCTTAACAAGGATCACTGTACTAATCTCACAGTCTGAAGAATACATACAGATACCACATAAGGTTATAACAGTAGCTTTATAAGAATCAACAGGGTAATAATACATACATAAAATATACTCAGAACACAGCAATACTACAACAACCAGCAAGTCCTCAACCGTCTTAGGTTATATACCCGGGTATATATATAAATATATAGCAAGAGTCCAGTGCACAATACCTCCAGGCAACAGAAGAGATGCAGGGGCCCCTGTGGATGACTGTGGATCCTCGGATTCTTCCAGGAGATGACAGACAGCCGATCAGGAGATGATGATGGTGGTGAGATTCTTCACAGGCAGCAAACAGGGCGACGGTGACGGCAGTAGATGCAGGCCTGACTACCCTAACACTGAGTCCTTAACCTGCCAGCTAAACTACTAGTGCCACCGGGCCTCTAACTAGCTAGTTGGCCTTCGGAAGCCTAACCTATCACTGCCCTGAACTATATATATATATATGGATCCCTAACTACGGTTACTAGCTAGGTCCTGTGAGTATATAGGGGGTAACACATACCTAACTATATACTGTGAAGTAAAGAGGAACAAGTGGCTCTTAGACTCCCCCAGACACAACATGTCTGTCTCAGCAGCTCTGCTCACATCTCTCCCCCCAGCAGCTCTGCCTCACATGTGTCTGACTCACTGTATTTACAAAACAAAACTTGCACTAAATGCCTGGGGTCTCTGAAGCCAAACTGCAGGGGCAAAGAAGCCAGATACATTATATACTAGTAGAAATGGCAGTTCCCTACACTCTCCCTCTGGTGAAATCTTTACGTCACGTCAAAGACATACAAAGTCATAGTATACAGTCAACATTACCAATGACAATATCAATATGGTTGCTTTTGCATTTACAGAGTCACAACAGGTTAATAGGTATACATGCCAGCAGGAGCGAAAATTGGTAACATATTGACCAAAGTGGACACTGCACCCACCCAAGCATGGTATAAATGAGGCTGAGTAGTAAATCTGGGGTCCCCCAAATTATCATATGTCAGCATAGGTGGAGGGTGTCTAATTCTCTCTCCTCTCCGTACCTCTCTCTGAGGTAAACTAGCATGTCCAGGCCCTAAACTAGGGTTGTCTGCCATGGGAGGGGATGGTGCTGGTGGCGTAGGAGAGCTAGATCCCTGCTCATCTGTAGACACAGATCTAGGTACGAATTCTGGAGTTTGAGGGTTCATAGGTCTCCCTGAAGGAGAAGATACTGGTGATCTAGGAACTTCAGGAGCCACAGTCCAATCACTCTCAGGAGTTTCAGGAAGGTCAGGTGGAATATCGGCTAAGGACTGTGGAGAATCGCAGGCCGAGCCATCATTGGAGATATCCATACCATCAATCTGAGGTACAGGCAACAAATGATTTCTATGCCAAGTCCTGATCCTCCCGTCCCGTCCTTTTATCTTGTAGACTGGTATTCCAGGCAACCGATCTACCACTGTAAAGAGTTCACTCCGCCATCGATCAGCCAGCTTATGTTTTGCAGATGCTCCCAAATTCCGTAGCAGAACATGGTCCCCAGGGTTCAATTCTCGGTATCTTACTCGAAGATCAAATCTCCTTTTATTTCCTTCATTCACTTTGGCCGCATTTTCCTCAGCCAGCTGATAAGCACTCTTAAGCGTTTCTTTCAAACGTGCCACGTATCGGTAATGATCTCGATGACTGATACCATCGGTAGAGACTCCCAACAAGATGTCAATAGGTAGCCTAGGCTCTCTTCCAAACATCAGAAAGTATGGTGAATATCCTGTGCTCTCGTGCCTTGTACTATTATAGGCATGCACCATAGCCTCCACTTTTCTACTCCAGGATCGCTTATCCTCAATTCGTAAGGTACCAAGCATATCAAGTAAAGTCCTGTTAAATCTTTCAGGAAGGGCATCTCCCTCTGGATGGTAAGGCATCGTCCGACTTTTGCGGATGTTCAACAACTGAAGTAACTCTTTGATCAGGTTACTCTCAAAATCCCGGCCTTGATCAGAATGCAACCGGTGTGGTAAGCCATAATGGATAAAATACTTTTCCCAAAGCACTCTTGCAACAGTGACTGCTTTTTGATCCTTAGTCGGAAAGGCTTGAGCATATCGTGTGAAGTGATCAGTCACCACCAATACATTTCCAAATCCTCTGGAGTCGTTGTCAATACAAAGGAAGTCTATGCAGACAAGATCCATGGGGCCCGAACTCTTCAAGTGTCCCATGAAGGCCGCTCGAACCGGGACAGTCTTCCTCTGCAAACATCTGCGACAGCACCTACACAGACGAGTCACGGTATCTCTCATTTTGGGCCAGTAGAATCGGTCTTGTATTAGGCCATAAGTCTTCTCAGGTCCCAAATGACCATGATAATCATGCAGACTTCGGAAAATCATCTTCTGAAAGCAGCTTGGAATAACTAGTTGGCGCCTTCCAGGGTGATCATGATACAGCACCACACGATAAAGTAGGCCATTGTCTATTTCAAACTTCTCCCAATCTCGTAGAAGTTGACTGCATTCAGAGGGTAGGGATGTCTTTAACATTTCTCTGTCTTGAGAACTCACTGCTTGATAAAGAGGTCCAATTAAAGGATCAGTCTTTTGACTCCAGATCATTCGCTTTGAAGATATAGAACAACTCTCAAAGGATCCTAAAGCGGCAGGGTAGGCAAACATGTCTGGTACAGCTTCGGGACCTCCCCCAATAGAGTCAATAAGCCGAGTTTCAGAAAAGGCTACTCGGTCTTCAACTACAGCAGCCATGGCACACAAAGCTCCTACTCCAGGACTTGGCACTTCTTCCCATTCATCCACTACTTCCGGACTAGGTAATCCAGGCCGTCTTGATAGAGCATCTGCCCCAATGTTCTTAGGCCCCGATTTATACTTGAGTGTGAATTGGTAGTTGGATAAAGCTGCCAACCAGCGATGTCCTGTAGCATCGAGTTTAGCGGTTGACAAAACGTATGTCAGTGGATTGTTGTCTGTTCTTACTTCAAACGTGGCTCCGTATAAATAGTCATGTAATTTATCAACAATGGCCCACTTGAGCGCCAAAAACTCCAATTTATGTACTGGATAATTTTTCTCGCTGGGAGAAAGACTTCGACTTATGAAAGCTATGGGCCGTAACCCGGCCGGGTATTCTTGGTGCAGCACGCCACCTAATCCTTCAAAGCTGGCATCTACATGTAGCACATATGGCTTATGTGCATCAGCATAAGCCAGAACGGGAGCTTCTGTCAATTTCTTCTTCAACAACTTAAATGCTTCTTCACAATCCGCAGTCCACCTATCGCCAAAAAGGCTTTTGGAAGACCCTTTCTTCTTTCCCGGATCTCCTGCATCACTCTTCAACAGGTCGAGGAGGGCTCGAGCAATTTTTGAATATCCTTCCACAAATCGTCGATAGAATCCACAAAACCCCAAGAAAGATTGCAACTCCGTAATATTTTGCGGTCGGGGCCAATTCACCACAGCTTCAATCTTACCAGGATCGGTAGCAACTCCTTCAGCAGAAACAATATGACCTACATAAGTGACCGAAGATCTACAAAATTTGCATTTGTCAGCCGACAACTTCAGCCCCTCTTCTTTTAAGCGATGGAGTACTCTCATGAGTCGTTCTTCATGTTCTTCCAGCGTCTTTCCAAACACAATAATGTCATCAAGATATACAAGGCATTCCCGGGGCACTAAATCACCTAACACTCCTTCCATCAACCTTTGGAACGTTGCTGGCGCACCTTTTGTACCTTGCGGCATACGAGTGAACTGAAAGAAACCCAAGGGGCATATGAAGGCTGTCTTTTCCTGATCCTCAGGTGCCATTGGGACTTGATAGTATCCCGATCTTAGGTCCAGCACTGTGAACCAACAGTTTCCATTCAGAGCTTCCAGAGCTTCTTCAATTCTCGGCAGTGTATACTGATCAGGTAAGGTTCTCCGGTTCAGAGTTCTGTAATCCACACATAGGCGAATTGCTCCAGATTTTTTTCTTACCACCACAATAGGTGAGGCATAGGGGCTCTTACTGTCCACAATGATCCCCTGACCTTTCATTTGCTGTAGAGTCTGTCTTAACTCATCAACATCCTTTGGAGCAACTCTCCATGGTCGCTCCCTGAAGGGAGTAGAATCGGTCAATCGGAAAGTGTGTTGAGCACTTTTAGCACAACCTACATCCATATCATCCATGGAGAACACTTCCGATAATTCAGACAACTTCTGTGTCAGTCGCTGATTCCAGGCCTCTGGTAAATGTGGATCACTCAAGTCAAGATTGAGATTAGGGATTGCATCTCGGATTTGAATCCTGCACACTTCAGCGTATGGATTTACTCCAAGCACAGGGTAGCAGTGGGCCACATTCTGGTATGGTCCAATTACAATCGGATGCGGTGAACAGTTCCTCACTGTCACACAGGTAGATAACTCCACTTTATTTCTCCAGTCCTTTCTCTCTGGGATCACCATCCAGCCATTCTGGTTAATCATTTCTTCAGGGGTTTCCATAAGGACATAACTCCCCCCTTCAAGCAAATCGGGAGCAATGCTGGAGGCTACTCTCAGAATTCTCTCCCCGCCGGCAGGAACTTCCACGGTTCTCTCACCGATATGATATACCATTCCATGTCGATAGCCAGTAGACAGGGCATCACAGAGTTCTCTAAGATCAGAAGATATATTCACCGGCTGAGCTGCAGGGTTCCAATCTCTTCCAAGAAACTTCTGAAAAGCATAATGCACTGCGGGACAATTAGTGCCAAGTATCACAGGAGCTGCACAAGAATCCCCTGTATCAGGACAGACAAGAGCCGTAATCTTCATGGGAGCGACACTCTGATCTTCTAATTCAGGGACAGCTATAACTACTTGTAGGCTGCCATCTACAGGATATGATCCTGAATTAAGCCCCCACAATTTCATTTGTCCCGTAGACTGAAGAGGTATATCCCTCAGATACTTTTGGTAGAACGAGCGATAAATCAGGGTCACTTGAGATCCTGTATCAAACAGGGCAGGAGCGGCATGACCATTGACAGTGACTTTGACAACGGACCTGGAGCCCGCGATAGCGCCTCTGGTATTTACTCGGCCCGCCTTCCTTCGGTGTCTTTGATTCTGAATAGAGAAGACAGCACTGTGTCTCAATCCCTCACTGTCCTCCGTACACTGTCTGGCAGTATGGCCCGTCTGACCACATTTATAACAGGTTCTAGCATCCTTCCTCCATTGAGTGGCAGTGGGTGGAGTGGCGGACTGTCTAAGTTCTGACCCCCCCGCTGGTTTGTCCTTGTTTGAATTAGGAACAACATCTTCTTTAGAGATGCTTTTCGCTTTCTTAGGGGTACTAAAACTAATGTCAGCTTCTTGTTTCTTCACTAACTTCATTAAGTCAGGAAATGGAAGGACTCTATCAGATAGTAAGACCTTGAGTACTTGAGCAAGAGGATGATGAGGTTGTAACCCTCTCACCA